>JBAMBL010000265.1:0-48648 GCA_037043405.1 Drosophila subquinaria
GTCCGTTGGCTTCAGGGCACAATAAAAGGCGTTGATTATGGGATTGATGTCCCGCCTTGAACCTCAAACCGTCCATTTTTTATCTTATGGTCAATCTAGTGAAGAAAGTTAAGATTCAAGTTTAAATTTTGAAGAAATTTGCAAAAAATAATTTCGCCCAGCCCTTTTAAAAACTTTATGTTGTTTTTTTTTTTTTAATTTAAAAAATTGTGAAAAATATGAAAATTTATTTTTTCTCTAAATAAATATGTTATCTTTAAAATAAAATCATTTTTAAATTTATTCAGCCAATAATTTTGAAGTTACAAGCAAAAGCATGAGAATATAAGAAAAGTAATCAATTTGAAAAAAATAAAAATTTTTTTTAATTATAAATTTAAAAAAAATATTTTTTAATTGGCTAAAATAAAAACAAAAAATACTAACCTGATACTTTTTTGATAAAAAAATTTGTTTTTTTTTTATTGCGGTTTGTGTGCTAAAAATATGAAAAATTTATGATTTTTCCGAACTTTACGCCCTTTTAAGTGCCACGCCCACCTTAACTTTTAGTCCAAAAATTTCTTTGGGGGTATTCGAATATTCACTCCAAATTTCAAGTCGATAGCTTTAAAACTACTTCTGCTATTGAATTAAGTCCCCCTAGAATGGCAAAATCTTACACTGTGCGCTGGCGACACGCAGAGAGGATTGCTCCTCACCGTGCCCGCCGATGGTAGCAGTCACGCCTCCCACCGACGTTTGGGCTGATATCCCAGCCCGAGTTGCATCCTTGAACTCCTTCTCCATGATTGTCATACAGAATGACGGGGTTTGCTAATTATTTTCTGGGAATCCACCCCATAGCGTTTTATCCTTAGCCACCAAGTATACCTCTAGCCATGGTTTCGGTTCGAAATCGAACTTCCACCTTAGCTAGACACCACATTGCCTCGGGCGAGCAAGAGACATTGCATCTCCCGGTCGACCGGTTCAATGCAGTGCCCATTGCCCAGCCGGCACCCTCGGGGAGGGTTCAGCTAGAGGATTTTCGCCAGCCTTTCCTCAAAGGTTAGTATTGCACTTTTCATTTATAATGAACATACATATTTTAATTATTTTTTCTTTAGACATTAGCCACACTAAATGAGGATGACGGCGAAGAGGAGCGCAAAGCTTTGCATTGGGTGGCTCCAAATACAACAAAATAACAAAGATAATTGTTGGAATGATTGATATGGCCATTGCAAGGAATATCTTTGACTACAGATATATGGACTGACATAAATTTGACCAGCATGATTGGAATAACCCTACATGGCTTGTTTGAAAATAAGCAAATCTGTGCCACAACTCTAGTATTAAAATTAACTCAAGCCCACACTGCAGAGCACATCTCTGAAGTGCTCATGACTGCGTTGGAGAATTTTTCCATTTCTAAACATCAAGTTACGGCTGTGGTGACGAATAATGATCCAAATATTTTAAAAGCCATACACCAAAGCTTTGGTAAATCATACCATATCCCATGCTTCGCGCAATCTTTAAATTTGGTTTGCACCAGTGCCTTGGATATTCAAGAAGCAGCGGGATTGATTGTCAAATGCCGGAGTATTAGTAGTTTTGTTAAAACGCAGTGGAAAGGCAAAGGAGAATTTGCAGCAGCTGCAGGTATAGGCAGGCGTCCCAGAAGGAAAAGCTTTAAAAGTGATTTTGGATGTTAAAACCCGATTGAATTCCACTTTTTATATGCTGGAGCGTTTTGTGAAGTTGATTTCGTATATCGGCCAAGTGGATTTAAATTATTCAGATGCCCCGCAAATGATCTCAACTAAGGATAAAGACGAGATAATTGAAATTATTGCTTTGCTTAAGCCGTTGGAAGCTATGACCACTCCAATAAGTGGTGAAAAGTATGCCACTTTGGACTCGTCATACCAATTGCACATTGTGGACGCCAGCAAATAATGAAGGTGTTTTGCAAGTCACTGACAGGAAAATATCTTAGAGCAGCTTTATTGGGAAAGTTTGACCGTCGATTTGAAACAATGGGGCATTCTTTTTTATTCGCAGCATCAACTTTGCTGGATCCTCGGTTCAAGAAAATTAATTTTCAAGATGCTGTTGCCTTGGCATCTGTTATGAAGAGCATTCGAATTGAAATGGCGGAAGTTTCCATTGCAAACGAAAGCCAAGGCAGTGTTAGCGACGGGTCATCTACTGGCGAAGTGGAGTTTGATTTATGGGCCCACCACAAGTCGCTGGCACACAATCGCCGTAAAAAACGCCACGACTCTTCTCAAATCGAAGACGAGCTCAGCTTTTTTTTAAATGCTCCTGTGTTAGAGCTTAAACGCAATGTGGTAAGTGCCTGGGAGGAGATGCGGACAGTGTACCCAACACTGTACACAATAGCTCATTGTTATTGTTTTCTAATAGGCACTTCAGTTCCAGCAGAGCGCCTATTTTCAACAGAGGGTGCTACTGCTACAGAGAATAGGAACAGGTTAACAACAGAACATCTTTCAAAATTATTTTTTTTTGAGTTTCACACTAAATAAATAAACATGTACTTTTATTTTTTGCGCATTTTTAATTTTAGTTGTTTAATTGCAATTAATAATCGCGTAGCTTAAATTAATCATATGATTCAATAATCGATTAATAAATTTTTTTGCCATCCCTACCGACACCACATGCAAAATGTATCAAGTTTCGACGAAGAAGAAGGAACATAAATTTAAGTGTGACCAAACATATATCACACAATAATTCTGAATGTAGTGTTGTATAATGTTATTTTTGTTAGTTTGAATGGGGATATTCCAACACGCCCTCCTCAAAAATAACATTTAAAATTATTAAACTAAGCAACTTAGAAATCAAAATTCATTTGTAATTATCATTTACTTATTCTAATGTGGCTGGTGTGCATTCTGGGAAGTATAATGTGATCTAGCATTCGCTACAAGGATAAGGGGAAAACCCAGAAAAACCCGATTAGATCACTTTAAAATATGTTAACATAAATTCAAATATTTCAATAACTTATCATTTTTTATTTATTTATTTATTGTCAGGCTAAAAGCAGCCGACACAACAATTAATTTAAAAATATGACATTAAAATTAAAAAAATGATATATATTTTAGTCGTAAAATAAATTTTAATTTAAATTAAATACTCTGGGAAATCTAAAATGAAAAAGAAAATTTTTGGCCTAACATTTGCTGCAAGGATTGGGGAAAACCGAGAAAAACCCAATCAGACCAAAACGATATTAATAAGTAGTTAGTTGGTAAGACTGGTTGAAAATGAAAATATAGAGGCTTTAACAGTGGGCGGAGAACGCTCGAAACTAATCGTACGGTATAGACTATTATAATCAGCACACAGAATACGAAGAGGTTCGTGCAGTTCCCAGTTAGTGGAACAACGTTGACGATATAAGGGATTAAAGTTTCTAGTTACTCTAGAAGGTAAGTTGAAAGTTATTTCATCCAACAAATCAGCCGAGTTTTTATGACCCTGCAGTAATTTGTGGATGAACATTACTCCAAGCATAATTCTACGGTTAGTAAGATAGGGAAGATTGAGTAAGAGAAGTCTACTAGAATATGAAGGCAACCGACTTTCTGAGTTCCAACTCAAGCCACGAAAAGCAAAAATTAAAAATTGTTTTTGAACCGATTCTATCCTGGCACGATGGGATTCATATTGAGGAGACCACACACATGATCCATACTCAAGAATTGGACGAACAAGAGACGTGTAAAGAAGTTTAGTAGTAAAGGGATCATCAATAGTAAAGGGATCATAATAAACCTGAGAACTCCCATTGCTTTATTGACAGCTATAGCAATATGCTTATCAAATTTCAGTCAATGATCTAGAACTATACCCAAGTCATTAACTGATCTTTCGGAATCACTGCGGACGGCAGTCCGCGCTAGTGACGAAAGCAGCACGAAGGGTGCGAAGGCGACTAGCATATATACACAGGAAGAATGGAAAATTTGCTATGACTGTCCGATCAGGTCGAGTTATATACCGATCGAAAGGTTTCAATTAAACTTACAAATGTGCATACTAAGACTTTTGGAAACTCACCTGGTTCGTGAGATAAACATGTATAAGTGGGAGGGGAAATATTTAAATTATTGGAGCTAATGGGGTCGTTGGAGCCTTTTTGAATACGCGTCGAATGACACCTTGATCATCGAAATCAGACAACTGGTTCGAAAGAAAATTAATTTTGAAATTTTAAGGGGCCTTCCGAAAATGAGATGAAAAGTCAGTCTGTCTGTTTGTTTGTTTGTTTGTTTGGATCAAATCGTTGATTTAGCTAAAAAGTTTGAATGAGGTCTTGTTCCCGATCAAAAATCTAGAAACGTTTGTTCTACGACTTATTCGAAAAATCGCTGGTTTAGCGGGAAATCGCTAAAAACCGATAAAATTGTCCACCACGTGCTGCGATTGGCCTTTGGTATTGGCAGAGGGCAGGATTTGAGAAAGGCTGTAAAAAGTGCTTTTGTTACGATCTGGGTTGACCTCTCAAGAATGTTGGAGTGGCTCATCCATTCCGCTGGATGGTTTGGAAGAGAGTCCCTGACATACCGTGAGAACTCATCCCAGTCCGTTCTTTTTGGATTCCTGAAAGGCAATTTTTCTTCTCGGGACCATCTTACTTCAAACACTATCCTGGAGTGATCTGAAAAAGAGCACTCTTTGGATACGTGCCAGTTATCTATACATAGGGAATCGCTGTTGGTCGCTAGGGTTACATCAATAACCTCTGCACGGTTCTTGTTGCGGAATGTGGGGTGATTACCCCTGTTACACACAACAAGGTTCGTGAGTAATGCAAACTCTAGCAGCGACTCCCCCCTATCATTGGTGTTCGTGCTCCCCCACAGGGTGTGGTGAGCATTGGCGTCGCATCCCAGGATAACGTCGATACCCTCCTTCTGCGCGTGCTGAATGAGGGCTTTGACATTGTCCGATGGGGGGTCTTTTTCCTCATACGGTAGATATGCCGAGACCAGGTATAGGTTGGGCCCGTTCCTTTGCTCGCATAGTCCTACCGTCAGGTCGCTGCTACTGTAACGAGAAGAGAAGATAACATTAAGTCCTTATCACGATACAGGTTCTTGACTTACCCACAGTATGTGGGACAAGGAGATGGTATCCGCGAGAACTCAGTCCGCAAACCCTGTCTCGTACGATCCAGGGTTCCTGGACGAGAGCCACATCCACCCCCTCCTTGTCCATATACCGTAGTAGGTCAATCGAAGGGACTCTCCGGTTGACTTAACATCCTTGGCGTCCTCCTTGCCTCCGGGAATGAATGCTTTGAGGCTACCTATTCCCATCTTCAGCTGGCCTTGCTTCCGCAGGAGGTGGCACTTGGATTCTGGACCAATGCTGATCCAGAGCTCCTTGCCGTTTCCTTTGTCACGGGCCAATCCTCTCTTGATCGTCCAGTCCTCTGTGACACAGTCCTTGTTCTGGCGTTTGATCATGTCCAGAATGGTTCGATCCTCCATGATTGGAGGTGGGATCCAAACCTTAATGATCGTTCGCTCAGGGACTTGGTCTGTAGAAACGACGTCAATCTTCGCACCAGGCCAAAGTTCACCAACGCTATGGATAGTGTCTTTAAGGAACCGCAGGGACACAGGCCACAGCTTTGGCGCCCTTAAACCACTTGATGCCATCTAACTCGGCCAGGAACGGATTCACTGGCCAGCACATGGCGTCATGTAGTGCCTGGTTGATCTTCTCCTCCAGCTTGAGCCAGTTCTCGACTGTGTTCCTGTCGATAATGACTGTCTGCAGTTCCGGCTTGGAGCTGAGGCTGGCCAGAATTCCTTCTGGGCGCAGCCGTTTGCTATCCGACGCCTTCCCTGAGTCGTCCGATCCGTCCGTTGGCTTCAGGGCACAATAAAAGGCGTTGATTATGGGATTGATGTCCCGCCTTGAACCTCAAACCGTCCATTTTTTATCTTATGGTCAATCTAGTGAAGAAAGTTAAGATTCAAGTTTAAATTTTGAAGAAATTTGCAAAAAATAATTTCGCCCAGCCCTTTTAAAAACTTTATGTTGTTTTTTTTTTTAATTTAAAAAATTGTGAAAAATATGAAAATTTATTTTTTCTCTAAATAAATATGTTATCTTTAAAATAAAATCATTTTTAAATTTATTCAGCCAATAATTTTGAAGTTACAAGCAAAAGCATGAGAATATAAGAAAAGTAATCAATTTAAAAAAAATAAAAAATTTTTTTTAATTATAAATTTAAAAAAAATATTTTTTAATTGGCTAAAATAAAAACAAAAAATACTAACCTGATACTTTTTTGATAAAAAAATTTGTTTTTTTTTATTGCGGTTTGTGTGCTAAAAATATGAAAAATTTATGATTTTTCCGAACTTTACGCCCTTTTAAGTGCCACGCCCACCTTAACTTTTAGTCCAAAAATTTCTTTGGGGGTATTCGAATATTCACTCCAAATTTCAAGTCGATAGCTTTAAAACTACTTCTGCTATTGAATTAAGTCCCCCTAGAATGGCAAAATCTTACACTGTGTGCTGGCGACACGCAGAGAGGATTTCTCCTCACCGTGCCCGCCGATGGTAGCAGTCACGCCTCCCACCGACGTTTGGGCTGATATCCCAGCCCGAGTTGCATCCTTGAACTCCTTCTCCATGATTGTCATACAGGATGACGGTTCGAAATCGAACTTCCACCTTAGCTAGACACCACATTGCCTCGGGCGAGCAAGAGACATTGCATCCCCCGGTCGGCCGGTTCAATGCAGTGCCCATTGCCCAGCCGGCACCCTCGGGGAGGGTTCAGCTAGAGGATTTTCGCCAGCCTTCCCTCAAGGTTAGTATTGCACTTTTCATTTATAATGAACATACATATTTTAATTATTTTTATACCCTGTGCCCATTGAAAATGGTCAAAAGGGTATATTAGATTTGTGTGATGTATGTAACAGGCAGAAGGAAGCATCTCCGACCCCATAAAGTATATATATTCTTGATCAGCATCATCCGCCGAGTCGATTGAGCCATGTCCGTCTGTCTGTCCGTCTGTCCGTCCGTCTGTCCGTCTGTTTGAACGCGTCGATCTTAGAGACTATAATAGCTAGAGACTTCAAATTTGGTATGTAGGTTGCTGGATACCGGACGCAGATCAAGTTTGTTTTTCAATTTGGATCGGACCACTATATCATATAGCTGCCATAGGAACGATCAGACGAAAAATCAAGTCTTAGTATAAAAAACTTTTTTGTTGTTTCAGATATCTTAACCAAATTGACAGAATATGCATATGGGAAGGCTCCATACACATTCTGACCAAATTTGTTTGAAATCGGATCACTGTATCATATAGCTGCCATAGGAACGATGAGTCGAAAATCAAGTCTTTGTATGAAAAAAACTTTTTTGTTGTTTGAGATATCTTAACCAAACTGACAGAATATGCATATGGGAAGGCTCCATACATACTGACCAAATTTGTTTGAAATCGGATCACTATATCATATAGCTGCAATAGGAACGATGAGTCGAAAATCAAGTCTCAGTATGAAAAACTTTTTTGTTGTTTGAGATAACTGAACCAAACTGACAGAATATGCAGAATATGGTTCCAAACATTTTGACCAGATTTGGTTAAAATTGGATTACTATATAATATGTATTTATTTATGTTTTATATGCTTTTATACATATTACTAATTCTATTATAACCAATATTTTACTTTTTGGAAACTGGCACAGGGTATCTTACAGTCGAGCAAACTCGACTGTAGCCGGGGGTACGCGAGCGAAGCGAGCAGGGGGCGGAGCCCCCTTGTTTTTTTTAGACATCAGCCACACTAAATGAGGATGACGGCGAAGAGGAGCGCAAAGCTTTGCATTGGGTGGCTCCAAATACAACAAAATAACAAAGTTAATTGTTGGAATGATTGATAGCGCAATTCCAAGGAATATCTTTGACTACAGATATATGGACTGACATAAATTTGACCAGCATGATTGAAATAACCCTACATGGCTTGTTTGAAAATAAGCAAATCTGTGCCACAACTGGAGTATTAAAATTAACTCAAGCCCACACTGCAGAGCACATCTCTGAAGTGCTCATGACTGCGTTGGAGAATTTTTCCATTTCTAAACATCAAGTTACGGCTGTGGTGACGAATAATGATCCAAATATTTTAAAAGCCATACACCAAAGCTTTGGTAAATCATACCATATCCCATGCTTCGCGCAATCTTTAAATTTGGTTTGCACCAGTGCCTTGGATATTCAAGAAGCAGCGGGATTGATTGTCAAATGCCGGAGTAGTTATAGTAGTTTTGTTAAAACGCAGTGGAAAGGCAAAGGAGAATTTGCAGCAGCTGCAGGTATAGGCAGGCGTCCCAGAAGGAAAAGCTTTAAAAGTGATTTTGGATGTTAAAACCCGATTGAATTCCACTTTTTATATGCTGGAGCGTTTTGTGAAGTTGATTTCGTATATCGGCCAAGTGGATTTAAATTATTCAGATGCCCCGCAAATGATCTCAACTAAGGATAAAGACGAGATAATTGAAATTATTGCTTTGCTTAAGCCGTTGGAAGCTATGACCACTCCAATAAGTGGTGAGAAGTATGCCACTTTGAGCCTCGTCATACCAATTGCACATTGTGGACGCCAGCAAATAATGAAGGTGTTTTGCAAGTCACTGACAGGAAAATATCTTAGAGCAGCTTTATTGGGACAGTTTGACCGTCGATTTGAAACAATGGGGCATTCTTTTTTATTCGCAGCATCAACTTTGCTGGATCCTCGGTTCAAGAAAATTAATTTTCAAGATGCTGTTGCCTTGGCATCTGTTATGAAGAGCATTCGAATTGAAATGGCGGAAGTTTCCATTGCAAACGAAAGCCAAGGCAGTGTTAGCGACGGGTCATCTACTGGCGAAGTGGAGTTTGATTTATGGGCCCACCCCAAGTCGCTGGCACACAATCGCCGTAAAAAACGCCACGACTCTTCTCAAATCGAAGACGAGCTCACCTTTTTTTTAAATGCTCCTGTGTTAGAGCTTAAACGCAATGTGGTCAGTGCCTGGGAGGAGATTCGGACAGTGTACCCAACACTGTACACAATAGCTCATCGTTATTGTTTTCTAATAGGCACTTCAGTTCCAGCAGAGCGCCTATTTTCAACAGAGGGTGCTACTGCTACAGAGAATAGGAACAGGTTAACAACAGAACATCTTTCAAAATTATTTTTTTTGAGTTTCACACTAAATAAATAAACATGTACTTTTATTTTTTGCGCATTTAATTATTGTTCTTAATTTTTTTTGCTATACAACGGCATTGCATTTCATAATATTTAAAAAAAAAACTATATAAAAAAATTAATCATTTGATTATTCGATTATTTTTAATTTTCGTTGATTAATTGCAATTAATAATCGAGTAGCTTAAATTAATCATATGATTCAATAATCGATTAATAAATTTTTTTGCCATCCCTACCGACACCACATGCAAAATGTATCAAGTTTCGACGAAGAAGAAGGAACATAAATTTAAGTGTGACCAAACATATATCACACAATAATTCTGAATGTAGTGTTGTATAATGTTATTTTTGTTAGTTTGAATGGGGATATTCCAACACGCCCTCCTCAAAAATAACATTTAAAATTATTAAACTAAGCAACTTAGAAATTATCATTTGTAATTATCATTTACTTATTCTAATGTGGCTGGTGTGCATTCTGGGAAGTATAATGTGATCTAGCATTCGCTACAAGGATACGGGGAAAACCCAGAAAAACCCGATTAGATCACTTTAAAATATGTTAACATAAATTCAAATATTTCAATAACTTAACATTTTTTTATTTATTTATTTATTGTCAGGCTAAAAGCAGCCGACACAACAATTAATTTAAAAATATGACATTAAAATTAAAAAAATGATATATATTTTAGTCGTAAAATAAATTTAAATTTAAATTAAATACTCTGGGAAATCTAAAATGAAAAAGAAAATTTTTGGCCTAACATTTGCTGCAAGGATTGGGGAAAACCGAGAAAAACCCAATCAGACCAAAACGATATTAATAAGTAGTTAGTTGGTAAGACTGGTTGAAAATGAAAATATAGAGGCTTTAACAGTGGGCGGAGAACGCTCGAAACTAATCGTACGGTATAGACTATTATAATCAGCACACAGAATACGAAGAGGTTCGTGCAGTTCCCAGTTAGTGGAACAACGTTGACGATATAAGGGATTAAAGTTTCTAGTTACTCTAGAAGGTAAGTTGAAAGTTATTTCATCCAACAAATCAGCCGAGTTTTTATGACCCTGCAGTAATTTGTGGATGAACATTACTCCAAGCATAATTCTACGGTTAGTAAGATAGGGAAGATTGAGTAAGAGAAGTCTACTAGAATATGAAGGCAACCGACTTTCTGAGTTCCAACTCAAGCCACGAAAAGCAAAAATTAAAAATTGTTTTTGAACCGATTCTATCCTGGCACGATGGGATTCATATTGAGGAGACCACACACATGATCCATACTCAAGAATTGGACGAACAAGAGACGTGTAAAGAAGTTTAGTAGTAAAGGGATCATCAATAGTAAAGGGATCATAATAAACCTGAGAACTCCCATTGCTTTATTGACAGCTATAGCAATATGCTTATCAAATTTCAGTCAATGATCTAGAACTATACCCAAGTCATTAACTGATCTTTCGGAATCACAGCGGACGGCAGTCCGCGCTAGTGACGAAAGCAGCACGAAGGGTGCGAAGGCGACTAGCATATATACACAGGAAGAATGGAAAATTTGCTATGACTGTCCGATCAGGTCGAGTTATATACCGATCGAAAGGTTTCAATTAAACTTACAAATGTGCATACTAAGACTTTTGGAAACTCACCTGGTTCGTGAGATAAACATGTATAAGTGGGAGGGGAAGTATTTAAATTATTGGAGCTAATGGGGTCGTTGGAGCCTTTTTGAATACGCGTCGAATGACACCTTGATCATCGAAATCAGACAACTGGTTCGAAAGAAAATTAATTTTGAAATTTTAAGGGGCCTTCCGAAAATAAGATGAAAAGTCAGTCTGTCTGTCTGTTTGTTTGGATCAAATCGTTGATTTAGCTAAAAAGTTTGAATGAGGTCTTGTTCCCGATCAAAAATCTAGAAACGTTTGTTCTACGACTTTTTTCGAAAAATCGCTAAAAACCGCTAAAATTGAAACCCTCATAGCATCCAAACGATAGAAGCTACAGATATGATCTATATATCGCTGAAAAGGTATTTCAAAGGGCTCTTATGCATACCTTCAAAATTTTTTCTTTAAGTGAAAAGGTAAACAGCTACAGGTGAAATAAGGTATTTTTTTCAACATTTTGGCGATTTAAGCAAAATTTTTGCATTCGGCACTGCGCAAAACAGTGAGTTTTATTTGTTATTAGAATTGAGGATTCAGCGCAATGTGCCGAGTGCCAAAATTTTGCTTAAAATAATTTATATGTAAAACTTAATATTATTCGTCAGAAAATTGGATATCAGAAATTTTGGGGCATGAAAATGTTTTCGTCATCATTCAAGCATTCCAGTATAACGCCATTAAGTAAGTACTGTGAAATAATGCGGGAAGATCTATAGAAAGTCATAACTTTACATTTCGAACTATTGAGATTTAATAAATTATCTTGGCACCAAAGATGGAAAGCATTTAAGTCTGCTTGCAAAAGACTAAAAGAAGAAGGATCGCTATACGATAAACAAAGCTTGACGTCATCCGCATACATGATAGCATGGGAGTGACATAATAAAGATGGAAGATCATTTATAAATAACGTAAAGAGTAGTGGACCAAGATGACTACCTTGCGGTACTCCAGAAGTAACTTTAACTGACTTTGAAAATGAATTTTTGAAAATAACTCTTTGTGTTCTGTTACTTAAATAATTTGAAATCCAAAGAAGAAGATTGCACGGAAAACCGAGAAGACCAGGCTTATGAATGAGTAGAGAGTGGTTAACGGAATCAAAAGCTTTTCTAAAATCAGTATAAATAACATCAGTTTGCATCTTTTTCTTGAACCCTTTAATCACTAGGGAAGTAAACTCTAGCAGGTTAGTGGTTGTAGATCTACATCTCATAAACCCGTGTTGAGTAGGTGTGATAATAGAGCTACATAAGTGTTGAAGATGTGAGGTTATAATTTTCTCAAACATCTTCGGAATAGCAGAAAACTTGGAAATACCCCTATAGTTCTGAGCATCGGACTTAATACCCTTTTTATTAAGAGGGATAATATAAGAATCTTTCCAAAGCGCTGGGAAAGAGGAGGAATCAACGGACAAAGAAAACAACTTATGTAATGGTCTACATAAAGATTCTGCACAGTACTTAAGTACAGAAGCAGGCACACCATCGGGACCTGGTGCGTGCACTGGCTTAATCAATTTAAGATCGCAAAGAAGCAAGCTTTCTGCGATAAGAGGGCTGTAAATAAATAAATTCGTAAGACAAACTTTGTCATCAATAAACAAATAAAAATATTAATTAATCAGCATCGATGAACAAATGGATTAGTAATCTTGAAGTAATCCCAACTTCTCTCGTAATTCCACGAATCTTCCAGCAGCTAATGGCTTAGTAAAGATGTCAGCAAGTTGGTTGTCTGTGGAAATATACTCAAGGCAAATCACATTATTCTTCACTTGCTCTATTGTAAAATGATATTTAATATCGATATGTTTGGCTCTTTTATGACATGAGGGGTTGTTTGCAATGCTGATACAGCCTTAGTTATCCTAATAAATGTTAATGGGCTTTTCAAGTTTGATATTTACACTGTTTAGAATAGATTTTTTTTTTTATTTGGACGTTGATGTCCTTAACGAGCAGTACACTCAAGTGGCCCAAACGACACCAAGCACGTGCTTGTTGACGCGCGGACAAAGAGACAAAACAGCAATAAACTAAACCATAAATTAACTATAAGCTAGATAAGATAGTAAGAAATAATTGAAGTATTCAGAAATTGTACAGAAGAAGAATAAGTAAAAAATTGAGAAAGACTGTTATAATTACAATCAATTTCACCAATAATTAGTTTGTGTAAAAAGACTACACCAAGCATTGTTATCCGGCCAGAAAGAGAGGGAAGATTAATTAGTAAAAGTCTACTACGATAAGGAGGCATGCGAATGTTAGTATTCCAGTTCAGACCCCGTAGGGCAAAGAGTAAAAACTGTTTTTGTACAGATTCTATTCTGTCCTGATGAATCTTATATTGGGGACTCCATATACAAGACCCATATTCCAGAATAGGTCTGACAAGTGAAGTATAAAGTAGTTTAGTAATATAGGGATCGTCAAATTCTTTCGACCAACGCTTTATGAAACCCAAGACGCCAAATGCTCGATTAGCAATAGATGCAATGTGCTTGTCAAACTTCAGCTTAGGATCAAGAAGAATACCCAAATCAGTAACCGACATAATACGGTCAAGCGGTTTACAATTAAGAACGTAATTAAATTCAAACGGAGTTCGCCTACTAAAGGACATAACTTTACATTTACTACAATTAAGATTTAAGAAATTTACTTTACACCATGTCTGAAAACTGTCAAGATCAGCTTGCAGCCTGACACCAAGAAGATTGTCAGTGGCCGACATACAAAGTTTAACGTCATCGGCGTACATGAGAACCCCAGAGTGATTTATAACAGAAGGTAAATCATTTATAAAAAGCGTAAATAACAAGGGGCCAAGATGACTTCCTTGTGGAACTCCAGAATAAACTTGAACAGGTTTAGAAACTAAACCATTAAAAAAAACTTTTTGGGTTCTAAAATTTAAGTAGCTTGAAATCCATGGAATTAGGTTATTGGGAAAACCTAAAAGATGGAGTTTATGCAATAAAAGATTGTGATTAACAGAATCGAAAGCTTTACTAAAATCAGTGTAAATGACATCAGTTTGCATTTTATTTTGAAAACCATGTATAACAAACGTAGTGAATTCCAATAAGTTAGTGGTAGTAGATCTATGTTTCACAATCCCATGCTGGTAGGGTGAAATAATAGATCTACAAAGATATTGCAGCTGAGAAGTTATAATTTTCTCAAAAGCCTTAGGAATAGCAGACAATTTAGAAATACCTCTATAGTTACAGACATTTGACTTGTTTCCTTTCTTAAGGAGAGGAATAATAAATGAGTCTTTCCAAACTTTTGGGAAAGAGCATAATTCAACAGAAAGTTTAAATTAGCTATACAGGGGTTTCAAAAGACCTTCAGCGCAGTACCGAAGAACACATCCTGGTACTCCGTCAGGTCCCGGTGAAAATACCGGTTTTATGGCCTTTATATCACTTAAAAGCGAGCTTTCGGTAATTAAAGGTCCAAAAATGCAATTAGAAACATTTACACGATATGGATAAGGCGATCTTAATTGATCATCTTGAACGCTGTAAGTTGTTTGAAAAAATTCGGCAAATAAATCGGCGATAGCCTGATCAGAATCCGCTGTCTTTTTTTCAAAAAACACAGTTGATGGAAGTGTTGATGATCTACGCTTGGAATTAACAAACGTATAAAACTTTTTAGGATCATTTCGAAACTGCAGTTTGCATCTTTCAAGATAATCTTTATAACATTGGCTATTAAGAACAGGAAAATTGGATCGTGCAATCAGATATCGAGAAAGATCCAAGAAAGAGCCAGTTTTCTTGAACTTTTTATACATTCTTGATTTTCTATTTTTCAAGCTTGTTAACTCCCTCGTAAACCAAACAGGTTTATTAGACCTGCATGGAACACATAAATCAAGTAAGGAGTTTAAAGTCGAATAAAAAATCGAGACTGCACTATCCAAATCCCTGCACCCATATAGCCGGAACCAGTCAGTCTGTAATAAGAGTTGAGAAAGCTTTGAAAAATCGGTTTTCCGAAATTGACGAGCTCTCTTTTTATGCTCATTACAAAAATGAGTTGCCCGGACAGGTAAGTCCATCAACACCTCCAAGGTCGGATGATAAGGGTTTTCAGAAAAGGATATGGGGTTAGTAAGAGAAACAGATATGAAAGAGGGATCCAAAACGAAAATCAGATCAAGCATCCTATTCAAAGAATTTGGGATATCATTGATCTGACACAATGACATCCCATAAAGAATATCGAGAAAATCATGCTGCGTCGTGGAAGTCAAAACGTTGGAGTCAGAAAACAAAATCCAATTCCGGCAATATTGAAATCACCAAGAACAACAAGAAAATCACGATCAGAGAGCAACGATAAAACAGAATGTATAGCAGAAGCATGCGAAGAATAGACTAAGTTGTCTGAAGAAGGAGGAATATAAGAACATGTAATGTAAACATCAATGCCACATATACTCAGTTTGACAGCAACAAATTCAATATCAGTAGAATTATCGGCTATTACTACTTCCGAAGATAAATCAGCATCAATAGCAATAAGCACACCACCACCAATTCGTGGGGTACGATCTTTTCTATAAATGGAGAATTTATTAGAAAGAATTTCAGAATTATGAATGTCGGGCCTTAACCAAGTTTCTGAAAAGGCAACGATATTAAAATGAAAGGACAGGCTATTTAGATAAAGGTTACTAAGCTTACTACGAAGCCCTCTTACATTCTGATAGCCCAAAGAGAGGGAGGATGTTAGTTTTTTGAGCTATTAGAAAGTAATTGAGGTTGAACAGGTCTAATACATATAGAAGAAGATGAAGGCAATACAATCGGAGTCCGATTTTTCTTTTTCACACTGTATTACTTTACTATTAGGTGATCGGGCCAGAACTCTTTACAACAAATTTTATTGAAGTGATTGACCGGAACACTTATTTTAAGCCAAGAATTCTTTGCCCGAAGGACCCACGCCAGAAAAGGAGGAAAAATTAGTAAAGTCAATGAACTGTACGCTCACCTGACACTTTAAAAATGAATGACTGCAAATTTTCTCTTCTAGTCTTTCGGTTGTCGTTGACATGACTGTTTTCGGCCACTCGTCGGGTGCTTTCTTCAGGAAGGTGGGACCAGATAGCCATTTGCTGTGGTGATCAATTTTCGGCATATTCTCGAGACGTGTGGCTGCATCGGCTGTGTTCTGCTCCGTTGGGACCCAGCGTCATTGTTCAGGAAGCGTCATTGAAATTATTTCAGCTACACGATGACCCACAAACGGCTTGAACATGCGTGACGTTGAATTTATCCACTGTAGTACGGTCATAGAATCACTCCAGAATGTAGTTTGAGTCAATGTGAGATGATGATGTTCGTGTATCAAAGTGGCAAGACGAACACCCAGTACTGCTGCTTGAAGTTCCAAGCGCGGAATCGATAGTAACTTCTTCGGTGCAAGTCGTGTTTTACCCATGATGAAGACTATGTCAGATTCCTGTCCATTCGTTATACGCAGATATGCTGCAGCCGCAAAGGCAACCTGGCTGGCGTCGACCATTATGTGTAACTGCAACTCGCTGCTTTACTTCAAGTTTAGGGAATACCAACGGGGTAGTCTGAAAAGTTGCATGTTTTGTAATTCAGTTAATCCTCCTTGACTGTGAATGTAAACGATCTGCTTACATATTTTGATTGCGTCTTTTTCTGATACAATGGTCATCACCAAGTCGTCTACATAGTGAGAATTTACAATGGCATCAACGGCATCAGGAAACTCTTCTCGAAATTCATAGGCATTTGTGTTTTTAATATATTCAGCGCAATGCGGTGAGCAGGTTGAACCAAATATAAGCGATGTCATTGCAAAGTGTTCTATTGGCGAAATCTTTCTGGCATATCCTTTTTTCATGTACTTTTCCATTTCTGTTTTATATTTGTCAGCAAACTCCAAATTTCTTTTCATTTTCCTTTCGATGCCCAACAGTCGTTTCTCAGCCATGACATAGCTTTCTGGTAGTTTGACATTTTCCTTCCAGATGAGGCCCATTTCAAATCGTTTGTCAATGCGTTTTGTGGTTCGGTGGGCTATTTCTTTGGCTCGTTCATCGTCAGTTGGCTCCATGACAGGCAAATTATTCATTCCAAAATTATCATTTGTGATGTACTCTTTAATTAAATCCTGTATTTCATCTTGCTTACTGTTTTTAATTAATAGCATTACTAGACTTATCATTGTTGAGTTACTGGATGGCCCGTATGCTACCCAGCCTAGCTTGGTCTCGACAGCAATTGGATGCATATTTCCATATTCAATAATCGTCTTAGATACTCCCAAGTGTAGATTGTCCAGGCCTATCAAAACTACTGGTGTGGCAGACGTATAGCTTCTAATTGGCAAGTGTTTTAATTGTTCATACTGTTCTCGATCAAATGATTGTATCGGTAACTTGAGGTTCTTAACTGTCTGTATTCCCTTTAAGTCATAACTAACGCTCCGGTCGATATACATAACTTTGCAATTTACTTTCATTGACATTTCTGTAGCAACTCTGTTGTCATACCATTGTAGTGTTAATGGGTATTTCTTTCCTTTAAGACCCAGCTGTAATGCTATGTTTTCATCAATCATGGTTACAGCACTGCCTTCATCAAATAATGCTAATACTTCTAGCGTTCCATTTGGTCCATGAAGTACAATTGGTATCATTTTGAACAAAAATCCATTACCGTTGTTTTTGCAATACAGTATTGGCTGTGAGCTTGCAGAAGGGTCACTTGTCGATTGCTCGTTGTCAGATTGTGCAATGTAATTGGACACTCTTGGCTGAAGACGTTGTTGATTATTAGTCACTTGATGCAACGTACGATGATGTGATCGTGTGCATCCTTCAATGTTGCAGCTTTCCTTTTGTTGACACATCTGCACGGAATGCCCTTTGTTAAGGCAACGTCAATGCTCATATCTTCCATCCATTTTTTACACTCGCTTACTAAATGGTCTCTTTGGCATAGGACACATTTCAAACTCGGGTCTGGCATATTGACATTTAACATTGGCTTCGCGCTTCTAGGAGTTGTCGGTTTATAAGACATTTCGATTACTCCGGGCAATTGACCCTCCAATCTAGCCAGCGTTGATAGCCAAGCGGAGAAATCTGCAATTGTCGGTAGTCTTTGCAATGTGCTGGCATATTCCAACCAGTTCAGTTGTTTGTCGTTGGGTAGTTTTCCTATAATCTCTTGCAATAGCGTTGGATTGGCCAAATGTTGTCCTGCGTTGGCTGACTTCAGATATGCGACAACTCTTCGAACCTTGGTTGAAAGACTTATAATCTGCTCTGGTTTGTTATAAGCGATTTTTGGAAATTCCTTGATTTTAGACAGCTGTGTATGGATTAGTAATTCTGGTCGTCCAAATCGAAATTGCAGTTCCTCTAAGATACTCGGCACATCTTCAGGATATATCATCATAGGCGCAACAGCCTCCTTTGCTTCACGAGTGAGACATTTGTGTAAGCGGATGAGGTTCTGTCGATTATCGTATTGGAAAACATTTGTCGTATCTGTGTTATTGGCAATGAATAGAGGCCAATCCTCGGCTGATCCAGAATACTCAGGCAAATCATGGAGTTTTTTATAAACCTGACCAGTTGTATTTTCTGATTGTTCCATTTGTACTAAATGCTGCTGTGATTGTGCGACATTTGCTATATTGATCCTTGGTTGTTGCACATGCGCAATGTCTGCTGTATTTTTTGACACAATTGTTTTAATTTCTTGTATCACCGCCATCTCCTTCTTTATGTCTAGCATGTTCTTCAATAATTCTTTGATTTCATTCATATCGCCATCGATGTTGCCCATTTGGCAAACTGTTGCATCCTGATCCTCCTCACCTTCTGAGCCACTGTGGCTGGCATTCTTGTCTTCTGGGTTCATTTTCGTACTTCTGAGGTTATACAAATTATAATTAGATGCGGTGTCCCGCGTTGTACTCCAATAGTTGATGCGTAGTGCCGCGTTGCAACAAGCGATGTACAAATGATCTGTCTGATGATGTGTGACGAATTCCCACGTTGCTCATCCAAGAACTGAGTTTAGCTAGTTAATGCTTCTTATGAAGATTATGTTGGAGGTTTGACTTCACCTCATGTAACTTACTGGCCTTGTGGCTCAGCAGTGTAATGAAAATTATAACAAGTCAATTACGGCAGCGAGCCGGAGTTTGCAATCTTTATTCTTATATGAACTGTGGTTGACACAAAACTGAATATCAAAATTAAGAATACTAAACTCTAAAGCTAAGTCTGGCATTCGCGTCACGCTACAATGTCGTGGTCGGCAAGCCGACTCAGCATAATCATAGGCGGTAGGCGGAAGACTCTAGCGACAATAAGCAAAAGTGTCCGATTACCGTCTCTGACCATTGCACCGGCAAGGCGCTGATGCAGACGTTTTGCGCTGTGATTGCTTAAGGCAACCCAACAAACAATTATAATCGCTGTGATTGCTAAAGGCAGCCCAACAAACATTTAGTATCGTAACTTATCAGTTAACTACCCTGTTGGCGGGCGAGCTAAAATTTCCAGCAGGCACTAAGCGTCAAATTTTCTACTGGGCACTAATTATCGCCAATTCCTTACTGCCTACTGGAAGTTTACCGTTTAAGTTATATATTCATCTCGCTCGCACTTACATGCGAACGATCAATGCGTGCAGCTGCACATTTTTCTTCGTCTGTAAGTCATTTGAAATTTGCACATTGGCCCAAGCAGAGGCACATTTCTGTAAATTGGGATTAAAGTGTGCGCGAAGCACGAATGTAAGTAATAATATTGAATAATTGTGAAACTTTATAAATATACACATACTGAACTGTGAAAATAAAGATTTCAGCTGACCCACCACAATTGATTGGTTATTTTCGGTGGTGGACTGCTAGGAATTCGGGCAAGCACACAACGGCACGGGTCCGGTGCCAACATACCCCCCCCTCAGGATCATGACTGTCCCCGGTCACATTGAGTTTATTGATGGCCTTTTGTATTTCCATCGAATCTCGTCTTCTTCTTGGCATTTGGCAAAGTAGTAGAGAGAGGGAAAATATGACGCCAAGACCAACTCCAGCTGCGAACCAAACCTTGATGTTCCCGTTTGACTCGAACTCATCTTTGAACTTTTGGATGGTTTTGATGTTATGGCTGTTTAGTCTGTGGAGAAGTGGCATGCTCAGGACCGCGTCGTGGCTGATGATGTTCAAAAGTGGTGATACCGCTATGCCCGGAGTTTTACTCAAGATTTCACGCTGGTTCACGTACTTGGTGCCATTGATGATTGCTAGGCGCTCGAAAGTGACAAGGTGCGTGCCGTTTGTTGATATTTCAGGGCCATCGTCAACGCTGATGTTTGCCGGGCTTTCGTTGATGATTATCGCACCGTCGTCTACGTACGTGATTAAATCCAGATGGCTGGGCTGCGAGTGGCAAAGAGCAGTGCTTCCAACGTGCAAAGCCCGTGCGCAGGTTTCATGTGCTGCCAATTTGCAGAACGGGGAATGGGTTGTTGTGGTGCACTTCGTGACTGCTAGAACGTCATCCTTACACTCGGCTATGATGTCATCTTGTAGTTGCAATATTGTGTGTTGATGCGATACGGGGAATACAGTGATCTTCTTACAAATAAACTTTATTCTAGGGTATGCGATTAATATGTGAATAATGTTTTCGGACTGAAAGACCTTAATATTAGATGCTTCTAATAAGCTAACTACGGGAATGTCGAGGGTTTGTTCAACTAGAGACTTCAGATCATCATGGTTAAATATGGTGGGATTTATTATATTTGACTTAGCCAAAGTAACTGTTAAAATCAAATTTTGAATTTCTGTAATTAGCATTCTGTTTCTCGCCAACAGTGCTTCGTATAAATGTGGGGTGTCAACAAAATCATTTTTCTTTGCTTTAATTATTTGATTGATGGTGTCTGTGAGTTGATTGATTTGTCTTTGAATCTCTGAGTTAATTACCACCTGTCTATTGTTTGATTCTATTAATTGAAATTCGGACATTTTTATTTTCTCAACATCTGAGGCGTCTGGAGTGCCTGCTACTACCTTAAGTGCTGTGCCTAGAAAGTCTAGACTTCTGGCTATTCTGTGATGGATTTGTAAAACGGATAAAAGACTTCTAATGTGATCTGTATCAACATCTAGTAACTTTCGCATGTGTGACTGCGGAAATAGTTTAGCTAATCTTTCTGTCTCGTCTGCAATTGCTGTGAAATCAGCCGAATTGCTAGAGTGCCTCAAATAGTCCCTATGTTCCCATACTAACGCATCGCCATCTATTACAGGAATGTAATTAGAGTGCGAGTAATCGGTGATCCGACTGTTCACTATTGTCACCAGTCCAAGTAGTAAAGTGATAGAAATCCTGCAACATAGAAGGGAATGAAAAATTAAAAATCTGTGCATCTTATGCCTATCACTAACTTATTTGTTTGGTGCGTAAAATGTAGATTCTATTTGAGGTTGTCCTTGTGGTCTACCCTCCCCTTAACAAGAACAGACGTTCCCAGGTCTGCTTGTACCTTTTCCTCTGAACATAAAGGGGTTAATTTGTTGCCCAGTCTCTTGTTATTTTTTACAAAAACTTTTTCGCCTACGTCAAATACCCTGTTCTGCCTGTTCGGGCTGCATCGCTCTATATTGGTTTTCTGGGCTTTTGCTATTTTTTCTTTTATAGCCTGTCGGAGATTTTCAGATGCCGCGTGAATGACTTCTACTGGTTTTAGATCCGTGACTGAGTGCAGAGTTTTGTTGTATTCTACAGTTGCTCTCATTATTAACTCAGTTGTGTCATCGATTTTTCTATCGATTTTCAGGCACCTTGCGATTTCGGCTAGGGTGCTGTGGAAACGTTCTACTTGACCGTTTGAAACACTGTGGAGCGGAGGAGCGTTTATAATGTCAATGTCATAGCTGTTTTTTAGAAGCGATGTTATCGTTTCTGACTTGAAAGCTGCCTCGTTGTCGCAATAAATAGTTTTAATGTTCGGGAACAAATTCACTAACTGCAATATGGGAGCTCTGACGTCGACTATTGTACGAGAGACTAATGGCTGGACGACTGCAAACTTTGAGAGCTTGTCGATGCAAGTTAGAAACTGTTTTTTGTCCGTATTGAATATGTCAATATGAAGCATTTCCCCAGGATAAGAGGGAATTGGAGTTGTTCCGAGCTCTTGTTTTTTGGGGTGTCTGTCGTACTTCCCTTTGGTGCAAACTTTGCAATTTGCGATGATCACAGCTGCTAGCTTGTTCATTTTTGGAAAATAGTAGTCGCGAAGGACTTGCTTTGCATTTTCCTGGGCTGCACGGTGTGCACGGTTATGTTCTGCAGTTATTATTTCCCTTTGTTCGTTTTTGTCAGTGACGTCGCACACCAAGTTCTTACAATGCCAAAATTTCGTTGACGGGAAATTTAACACAATGTTGTGTTGAAAACTGGCGAGCGTTGGCAGATCGCTATGTATTTAAGTGTGTCAAAAAGGGTGTTCTTGTCAGTGAAATTAATTAAATGGCGAGTCTTGCTGCCAAAAAGTATGAAATTCCGTTTTAGTGGGAAACATGCCTCTTCTAAAACTATTTGGTTCCGAAAACAGTTTATGGGTTTTTCCGTTGTTTCGACCGTGTAGGTCAATGACAGTTCGCTGTGTATGGTTGCGATGTCGGAAAGAGGTTCGTCATGTAGAGCGTTTACATTTTGCCGTGATAAGGCATCCGCTACAAAATTTTCTTTACCTGGTTTGTAGAACATTTTTACATCATGTGCGTCAATGTAAGCCTTCCACCTTTTTATCTTTGCGTTGGTGCTTTTTTCAGAAACTGCAAAGGTTAAAGGCTGATGGTCAGTGAAAATTTTTATGTCTTTGGTACCATACAAGAAATTCTGCAGCTTACCTAGAGCCCATACAATTGCTAGTAACTCCCTTTCGTTAGTAGCGTAATTTGGCTCGCATTGCTTTAAAGTTCGCGAGATCATTGTAATGGGGCGACCTCCCTGGGATAGTACAGCCCCGATGCCACTAGCCGAGGCGTCGGTGGTTAATTCAAAAGGTTGTTTAAAGTCTGGGTACATAAGAATGACATCTTCTGATGCCAGGATATTTCTTAAGCGTTCGAACGCACTGCGTTGCGTCTCATCAAACTCAACCGGGACTTTTCGGGACATGTGTTTGCTGACTGTTCCGTTTTGGCCTTTTAGAATGTCCGTTAACGGCTTCGCAATCGCGGCGTAGTCTTTAACGAACCTTCTATAATAACTAGCTAAGCCAAGGAATGATCTTAAGCTCAACAAATTTTTTGGCTCGACGTATTCCTGCATGGCTTTGACTTTTTCGGGGTCAGTTTTTGCCCCGCCCCTGGTGACTATAAACCCTAAATACTCGACGCTTTCCTTAACAAAATTTGTTTTTTCTTGGGAAACTCTCATGTTAGCATCACTCAAGCACTGAAGTACTGAGTTGATATGCTTAACATGATCGGCCTCATTTTGAGAGAAAATGATCACGTCGTCTACGTAGACGTAACATATTTTGCCAATCAATTCCCTGAGCATGTCGTCTATGGTTCTTTGAAAAATACTTCCAGCATTTTTCAGACCGAAGGGTAATCGACAGAATTCATATTTTCCGCCGTTTACCGAAAATGAGGTCTTCTCGCGATCTTGTTCCGCCAGATAGATTTGATGATACCCTGATTTCAAGTCTAACGTTGTGAAGAACTTAGCTTTTCCCATATTTGCTAAAATCATGGGTATGGAAGGCATAGGGTATCTATCAGGAATGGTTTGCTCGTTTAGTTTCCTAAAGTCGATAACCAGTCGTTTGTTTTTGTTGCCATTGGCATCGGTACCTTTCTTGTCAACTACCCATGTAAAGCTGTTGTATGGGGATCTTGATGGTCTTATTATGCCATCTTTTAGTAACCGTTTGATTTCGTCGTTTACGAAATCAGCTACTCCCATTGGGTGTGGATACATTTTTGAATACACCGGTTCATTTGTTTCTGTTCGAATTGTGGCGACGACAGAAGTATTAAAGGGTAAAGCCTCGCAAGAGGTCGAAAACACCCGTAATTTTTTAATATCATTCTTTTAAATTCCTTCTTGACGGAATTTGGGACCACAATATCGTCTACGTGTGTAAAATTCACACTATCGCAGTTGTAAAACTGTAACTTTTCCGATGTATCCTTGTATTCGAGGGTACTTTTATTTAAGTTAATTGTTACTCCTGCCTGTGTTAGCAGGTCGAAGCCAATTATGGCATCAAAAGTGCCAAGTGTGTCTAGTATAAAAAACGGAGACACTTGTCGGAAAACCGACATGAGACATTTATTGGTTATTTTACTGGAGCCATGTATGGAACTCACAGTGAAAGACTTGGCGACTGGCATTATGTTTTTTAACTCCTTTACGGGTTTTACATAATTTTTTGCCGCGCCGGTGTCTATTAAAATTTTTAGTGTCCTCCCAGCCAACTGTCTTTCGATTACGGGCAGCCGGGAGCGCTCTCTAAAAAAATGTAATGAGTCAACATCAAATACGGATTCATTATCCTCATCTATGTCATTGACTTCTTGCTCAGGTGCATTCTCATGGCCTTCTTCGGGTTTAGCCGGGGCGCTCTGAATGACCTTGTTCAACCTCTGGCGCCTTTGGCCGGACACTCGTTCTGACGAGTTCTGTCTTTTGGTAGCCGCCGCGTTGGTAGCTTGCTGCTTGCCAAAGTTTGTAGGCTGTCTGAATTTTGAGGACGAATCTACATCCATCGGCTCGGGCGCTTGGGGTTGTTGGTCTCTCTTGTTTTGGTTATTATTAGCGTTGTTATGATTACGCTTTACAAAATGTGGGTTTTTTTCTTGACGCTCATCCCTATTGTTCTTCCCCTGCTTGTACTGGGTACGAGCCCTGCCGGCTTCAGTAGCCTGGGCTTTTTCTTCAAGTGCTTTAGCATATGAAGATGAAAATAAGTTTCGCTCAATGCTCGCCTCCGCTTCTCTGGTAAGTGCCAAAGCAGAGGGAAAGTCTTTGGGCTGAGCTGGGAAGACAATTGCCCTTAAGGATTTTTTTAAACCCGAGATGAACGCATGCAACGCATCCGCTCTAACCTCTTTGTTTAATAAATCAGCGCCTTCTTGGTCGTGAGACATGATAATCTTGTTAGTAACTAGGGTAAGCTTTCGCTCGACAGTATCGTAATACTCCATTAACCCTAAGTCGCCTTGTCTGACCATCTCTAGCGCTTGGCGCAGGGTGCGTAATGATGTCCTATCTGAGTATGTGCAATCTAGCCTTGCTATTATTGCAATCTAGCCTTGCATTTAGCACTGTATTGTGCGACACTAATAATGCCCTCGCGGACCCTCTGATCTTGTTTCTGATTATAGTCACAACTTGATAGTCTGCCGTGCTACCATTGTACGGCCTGAAAAGCTCGTATGCGTCAGTGGCTGACTGCCGCCATGCCACGTAGTCATCGTGGGCCCCGTCAAAGTCTGGGACAGACTTAACAAGGTTAATCGGAACTTCACACCTAATTTCTGGGTCGACACGAATTCTTTCGAAAACTTCTACCTGAGGGGCATCTATGCGCAAAGTGTTAATTTGTGCTTGAACTGCTTGCAGCTCTGCTTGAAAAACCACTTGTTGCTGCACCAATGCTTGGTTTACAGCTTGGCTAACAGCAGCTTGCACTATTGCCTGAATCTGATCTGCGTTCATGATTGTTTGGTTGTGTGCTGGGCTAAAGTCAGGGGTCTGCACTTGGCTACCACTGTGGTTCTGTACTTGGTTAATGTGAGACACTGGGTTCTGAGCTTGGCTAGCGTAAAGGTCTGGGTTGTGTGTCCGGCTATTATCTTCTGTTTCCCAGCTTATGTCACTATCACTATCGCGCTCCACCTTTATGTGTCTATTTAAGTCAAAGCGGCTCATATGCCTGCTATTTTTGTATGTGTTCGCACTGATTTGAAACACTAAACATTTAATTCAAACAAGCGATTAACGCAGCGGTTTAAGTCAAATTAATTCAATGTTTCGTTTAGTCGATTGTTTTCAATCGGTATCACACAAAATGTATTTGCAAAAAGAAATTATTTTATTTTGTTTTGCCGATTATTTAAAATCGGTACCACATAAAAATGTAACTGCAAAATTATTTTTAGATATATTTTTTCTTTATTTTGCGTTGGCATAAAACGCAGAATGTAATTGCAGAGAAAATTTTTTTTTTTTTTTTTTTTTTTTATTAAACTTTTTTAACTTTATTTTTCCACTGAAGTCTTTATTTGAACTTACATGTTATGGTGTGGGTTCTAATGTGCTGGGCGCCAATTATAATTAGATGCGGTGTCCCGCGTTGTACTCCAATAGTTGATGCGTAGTGCCGCGTTGCAACAACCGATGTACAAATGATCTGTCTGATGATGTGTGACGAATTCCCACGTTGCTCATCCAAGAACTGAGTTTAGCTAGTTAATGCTTCTTATGAAGATTATGTTGGAGGTTTGACTTCACCTCATGTAACTTACTGGCCTTGTGGCTCAGCAGTGTAATGAAAATTATAACAAGTCAATTACGGCAGCGAGCCGGAGTTTGCAATCTTTATTCTTATATGAACTGTGGTTGACACAAAACTGAATATCAAAATTAAGAATACTAAACTCTAAAGCTAAGTCTGGCATTCGCGTCACGCTACAATGTCGTGGTCGGCAAGCCGACTCAGCATAATCATAGGCGGTAGGCGGAAGACTCTAGCGACAATAAGCAAAAGTGTCCGATTACCGTCTCTGACCATTGCACCGGCAAGGCGCTGATGCAGACGTTTTGCGCTGTGATTGCTTAAGGCAACCCAACAAACAATTATAATCGCTGTGATTGCTGAAGGCAACCCAACAAACATTTAGTATCGTAACTTATCAGTTAACTTACATTCCAAGCCTTTGTTTGTATTGCAACTGTTATTTGCGCAACTCACTCCAGCGTCGTCAAATTACCTTGTATGTGTGATGATCTACTGTTTCATCATACGTACAACGGCAATGTCACTGTATTATTTGATAAGCTCTGGCAATAGCTTACAAATCCATAAATTCAAATATTATTTGTTAAGCTCTGGCAATAGCTCACAAATCCATATGTCAAAAACTGTCTCTTAATTTTCGGCGCAACTATACATTTTATTCCGCCATCTTGGCGTCACTTGGCGTCACTGAATTTCATCACTTCATGAAAGCTGGCAAGTTTCTTAGAAGTCTTCATACAACATGAACGAAACGCAAATAACTTGAGAACGCACTAAACCATAATTTGAAAAATGTTGTGACCAAACTCGTCTTTTAGTTTTTAATATAAATGTTTATTCATAATGATTTAGTAATATAATTATTATTCGTTTCAAATTAGTTTTTTCTCTTGCCTTCGTTCGCGTCGGTCTGTGCTTTCAGTGTGACCAAATTATTCTTAACATAAAAATCATTACATCGAAAAATGTACCAGTTTCTTAAGGCTATAATCGATTAATAAAATTCAAGGCAAATCGATATCGATATTTACTTTAAATTTAAATACAAAATTACTTTAAGATATTAATCTTAACAGTTATGTTTTTGCGATAGTTTCTTCCGAATTTGCTTCAATAAATAGCGCATTTTTTGTTTCACTTGAATAGCACATTTTAGACTTAATTTCATTTGATCTGCCAAGATCATTGAAATATAAATTTTTGTAAATTGATTTGTGCATTTTTTATATAATTTGATCATTTTATGTTATTATGGACCGTGGATCAGCACTTAGTAACAAGGAACAGGTCCAAATAAAAAGCTATGTATATTGATTGTGACCTTTCTGTGACCATTATATGGGACAAGGGAGCCACAACACATTACAAAACTAATAGATATTTGCAGATAAGCCTTAAATAAATAAATAAAAAGAATTATCTTAATGTTTAAAGTTGTTAAATATATTTAATAAAAAAAATGTGCTATTCAAGTGAAACAGAATTTTTAAGTTATTTTTATACTTTTTTGGCTTTTTAGTTAATTTTTTTTTTTTTTTTTTTTTAAATGACGGGAAGTATGTATATATTTTTGCGTTTCATTCCGAAGAACTTAAAAACACATGTTTGACTACATTGACGGGGGGAATCGAACCCAGCTTTTTTTTTAGACTGGAAGTTCTACTTATGTGACAGGTCGGCGACTCTAATCACTGAGCTACCAGACCACACTTAGTTAATTTTATATTAATTGTTGAACTAACTTAGGTTTTTTCATTTTTATAACGAAGAATATTTATCACACTATAAATAGAAACTTTAAAACAATAGTGTTTTTTTTATTTGGTTAAAAGATATCGACTAAGGAAATTGAGTGTATGGTGTGTGCTATTCAAGTGAAACGGATTGTATTAATCAATTCATTAAAAAATAAAATAGACAATGTTTAAAGAGATTTGTTATATGCAGCTCTTGAGCTTGAGATGTTCTATAATGATCAGCAAAACCCACCCAGAAAAGTAGATTTGTAGAATAATTTTTTTAAGCAAAATGTATTTATTTTTAATATAAAATGTTTGTAAAAGTTGCACATAAGTCATATATAAAAATGTATATTAATATTATATAAAAATGTTTATAAAAGTTGTACATAAGAAATATATAAAAATTTTAAGAGAATGTAATTATACCCGTTACTTATTTTATAAAAATAAGTAAAAGGGGATATTGTATTCGTTGCAATGTATGTAACAGGGAGAAGGAAGCATCTCCGACCCTATAAAGTATATATATTCTTGATCAGCATCAACAGCCGAGTCGATATAGCCATGTCCGTCTGTCCGTCTGTGTGAGCGCCTAGATCTTAGAGACTATAAGAGCTAGAGCAACCAAATTTGGCACACAGATTTCTATAAACCCCACGCAGATCAAGTTTGTTTTAAAATTTTGCCACGCCACTTTCCGCCTTCGCAAATTGCGAAAAACCACACATTCGCACGGATTTTAAGATAAAATGTTCTTTCTTTGTAGTTTTCGTTAAATACTGTTAATTACTATCATCCTCCAAAATCGCAACAAGATTGGACAGATAGAACAATGGTAATGACTGATTTAAGTTTTAGGCAATCTTGAAACTTATATTTATTACTCATATTCAAACTCATACACTAATAGTTTATGGTAATTGAAATAGCCGTATTTAGATTTCATATTGCATTGTAACATGTTCGAGATATAAGAGTTGAGTTGAGTTGATACCAGTTGAGAATTATAAGGCGCAAAGCTGATCTAGCCCTTTGTGTGCTGTTGTTGTTGCAGTATTGTGTTGAAATGTCTTCGGCATTGGCTGTTCAATAAATTGTAACCTGAAGAAGTTGCACATTGCACAAAACTAAGCATGAAGCAGTTGTTAGCTTTACCGCTGCCCCTTTTTATTCTCATTATAAAGACATACATTCTCTATAATGACATACAGCAACACAAAACACCTGCAGAATGCTCTCTCAAGAGATGCCACTCTCTATCATGAGTAGCGTTGTGCAGACTTGACTAGCGAACCAAGCATAGGGTCACCTTTGAGAGTCTAGATCCAGTTGAGAATTATAGGTAACAAGAGTGAACAAAATCGCCGTTCTCCTCGATTCTCAATAATTCTAATGACTGATACAAAAGCGTCACTTAAATTAATGCAAATTATCAAATATTTTGTGCGAAAGTGTAGTAGTGAAAGTTGTACGCAAAGTTTTGAGAATTGTATTGTGTTTGCTTAGCGTTTAATATTGTTAGTGCTTTTAATTTAGTTCTATCGTTGAGTGCCGATTTCGATTTAAAGATAAAGTCGCGAGTGTTGATGAGGATATTGTGACATAGTCTGTCCTTAAATCAGATTCTTTTGAAGACGTGTCTGCTGAAAGAAGTGCTATTGACTATTATTAGCAAGTATCATATATTAATAATTTTAAAATTGTATTTCTATTTTATCAATTTCTTCAACTATCTTTATATTCATATTCTTTTGTAGCTATAAGATCAATTTAATTGTGTTTTTTTTTTTTTTGTAGGAAAATTTAAATTTTTATATTATATATTACGTTTAGAATCTTTTTAAATATGCCCCGTTTAAATAGGCGATCTGCTTCTCAACAATCTCAGATACGTAGGTTGCGCAATAGGCTCTATAGGGAAAACTCTTAAAATGCAGATGTAGAAAGGCAAAATAACGCGGAGTTCCAGTGCGAGCGTAGGTCAGATGAAGCAGTTAGAGATTTAGAACAAGCTAATGACACACAGAGACGTTCTTTTAGACGTTGTTACAATACTAGACTCAGAGCTCGCGAGCGTGCAGCTAACACCCAAGGTAGATCTGGTATTCGACAAGATCCAATTGTTAGGCAGGGAGAACAGGCAAATGATACTCTTCGTCGTCGCTCCACAAGACTGAATCCTGATATTAGAGAAGTGGAGCAAGTTGATAATACAGAGGCCCATAGAAATAGACGCTCAGACTCTGAAGTTAGGGCTAGAGAACAAGCATTAGACACCCAACGTCGTCGCTCTAGAAGGCTTAACGCCGGGACTTATAGGGATAACGAACAGTATAGAAACACACTTCAGAGAGCTCTTGCAAGAGCTATACGTGCCCGTATATTAGAAAGACAACGAGATAGGCAAAGAAGATCTGAGGCTAGGAATGACACAACTCGTAGGACAATAGAGCAGGCGCAAAACACGTTAGCTAGAAGTCGGGCACGCGAAGCTGCACGACAAGCAGCATTTGATGCAAATAGGAGCGTTAGTCAAAGGGTGAGTCAATATAGGAGTCTTAGTTCCAATAGGGAGGCTGAGAACGCGCGAAATGTAGCTCGCATTCAAGAGGAAAGGGAAAATAGTTCGCAGGAGAATAGGGGAATATGACTCAGGAGTTTGGATAGTCAGATAGCTACATTCAATAGGCAAATTAAATTGGGACCTGATCAGATTTGCCTTTGCTGTAAGGGTCTGTGGTTTCCCAATCAAATATCTAGACTTTCTCGAAGCTACTTGGAAAGCAATTGCGAGTTCTCTGCAGACATTTCCAATAGCAGCGCCCGCACTTTTGAGACTGTATATAGCCATCATAGTGGAATTCTAGTTACTGTACCGGGGGCGACACCTTAGGGTCAAAGATAGTACAGGTTATTATAAATTATTAATAATAGTAATAAATAGTATTAAATTAGTATATAGTAGAGTCTTGCACGAATCCATTCGAAACAGCAAACGAGACATTCATACACTCACATTGACCGGGATCACAGCCTACTCAACTAACCGAATAGAATAAAGTAAGCATCAAGTTTATACTTTAAAGAACGAGATGCTTGCTAGATTTGAAATTCCAAAACATGTGAATGGGGAAAATATACAACCAAAAACAACTCTGTACTTGTGATACCGGAAATTATTCAAATGGATTTGTTAATAAAATACAAAAATGTATTAAAAAGTAAAACAAAAACTGTGTATATTTACCCGAAAAAAAAAACAAAATAATATCAATAAATTACGACTTTTTAAAATTTTTTTTTTTTTAATTATTATTTAAAAACATTATTTCGTTTACCATGTCCGAATTTTTCGCAGTATTGCATCTCTTCTCCGAATTAATTGTCTCGACTGTGAGAACGCCCTCTCCGAAGAGGCACTACTTTCTGGAATGCCCAAAATTTTGCAGCTCACTTTAAACAATAGAGGATAATGTTCTCTGTTTGTGTTCCACCACTGTAAAACCTTAAACTCCTCGGTTACTTGAATTTTTAATGACATGTTGCCAGTATTTCCAATTCTAACTATTGCTTGTATTAGGTTGTCGTTGCTAAATGTTGGAACGAGCCTTGAAAATATTTCAAGTTTTTGAGTCATCTTTTTCGGTTCCTTCACGCAATCTTCTTCTGACCAGTGTTTTTTCATTAAATCCTTATATGATTCGGTTACTTTTTCTTTATCTTCCATGCTAAACTGAATCAATCTGTTTGTAGGGGGAAAAAAAAACAATGCAATTCTATGATAATCTGTAATATGCGGCTCCACAATCGATTTCAGTAGCCCTGTCAGAGAATATTTTAATTAAATAGCAAGGCCAGTGTCATTAAGGTCGCAAGTAATTTTTTCTATGCATTATAAAGAAAAAATTATAAAAAATACTTTTGTTTATGAATACGTACATTTTCTTCATTTGAATTTTCCCGTGAGGTTTCCATTTTTTTTAAGTTAAGGAATGCTTCTGTTGTGTTCGGCAAACGACACAATATTAAATTTCAGAACGAAGAATTATAATAGTGCTTGAAAGAACCAAATCAACTCTAAAGTACTACCATATTTTATTTATTCGTATGCTTTGCTGTCATTTCATTGTGCTCGTCCGATTTTTTGTTTTCGTTTGCTGATGCTTGTTCAACGAAACATTTTTAAAACCAAGCACACTTTGTGATTGTATTTGGTTTTGTTCGTTTGAAGTAAATTTTACGGTATCAAGCATACCTGTATTTAGAGTATTTTGGAAGTAGTCCTGAACGAATGTATTCGTGCAGGCCTCTACTTGTTATATGTTTTTTACAACTATTCCGCCATTAATACTTACCAAATATAATATTATTACACAATTCGAAAAGTGCACTACAATAAATTCACTTTTGACAGAAAGGCACTTCACACTTTAACAGGTCAAATACGAATGCTCAAATGTGTTCCTCAGGAGGGCATTTTTTGAACAGCATAAAGCAAATATAACACTAGTTTACAAAATCAAAAAAAAATCATGTCTGAGTGCATTTTTCTTATGGATTTTGGCCCACTAAACACGAAAATCGCACTTAAAAATTTTCTATGGTAGCGTTTTCGAAATATTCATGTTTTTCCAAGTTTTCAAAGTTGCTCTCACATTTTAGAGTATACCACGAGATCCAATTAACCGATGTGGTCAAAATAGCACTCAAATTAAAGGCAACTAATCTCTTTATAACTCTCTGTCATAGAAAATAGGCTATTGCTTTTAAGAATCTATGGATAAATCGCGGGGTAATACGCTATATAGTGATAGAATTGCTTAATGATTTTAATGTTTTTTTATTGCATACTTTTAATGATTGCAAAGTTTTTTATGGCATACTTTTCGACTTAAAAAAAATTGTGACTCCTTCTTTGCTTTTTGTTGCTTCATTTGACGGGGTAGCGACATAAGTCCGCGCGACATAAGTCCGCGCGACATATCTCCGCGAAGTCACTTGAAAACGACATAACTTCGCACGGAGATATGTCGTTCTTAGATCGGCGGAGATATGTCGTTTTAGATGCGACATAACTCCGCGAGGAGATATGACGTTCTCAAAACGACAAGCATAGCTCCGCTGACTTTTTAACGACATACTATATCTTCGATCGGAATGATTTTTCAAAAAATTTATCTATTTATTATTTTTATTATTGGGCTATTGTATTATTTTTTTTTTTTTTAATTCATCCCCTCCTGAAAAATAGATGAAAAGCCCGGATAATTGAAAAAATCTTAATTTTTCCGCTAAAACTCTTTTATTTCATTATCACTGCGGACGGCAGTCCGCGCTAGTGACGAAAGCAGCACGAAGTGTGCGAAAGCGACTAGCATATATACACAGGAGAATGGAAAATTTGCTATGACTATACATCGATCGAAAGGTATCAATTTAACTTACAAATGTGCATACTAAGACTTTAGGAAACTCACCTAGTTCATGAGAAAAACAGGTGTAAGTGGGAGGGGCAAAATTTAAATGATTGGAGCAAATGGGGCCATTGGACCTTTAATTTATTAATTTCTTATATTCTAATAAAAACGCGTCGAATGACACCTTGATCATCAAAATCCGATCACTGGTTCAGAAGATAATCAATTTTTAATCAAATTTTTGGTGCCCTTCTCAAAACGAGTTAAAAAGCTACAGGTGAAATAAGGTAATTTTTTCCACATTTTGGCGGTTTTCGAGAAAACGCCGCTAACGATTTTTTTAATTTTCAATATGTTTGAGCTTGTAAAATTTCGCGTTTTTTGATATACCATACATAAAGTTTTGTTGATTGGTTTGAAAGATATAACCTATTAACTGAATATATACGTTTTACTTCGTTTTACTTTGAATTGGAATAGGGCAGCAGCAACAAAGTGTCATAGCAGCCAGTTTGTTGTTGGATCAAATCGTTGATTTAGCTTAAATGTTTGAATGAGGACTTGTTCCTGTTCAAAAATCTAGAAACGTTTGCTCTACGACTTTTTCGAAAAATCGCTATCTTAGCGGGAAATCGCTAAAAACCGCTAAAATTGAAAACCCCATAGCATCCAAACGATAGAAGCTACAGATGCGATCTATATATCGTTGAAAAGGTATTTTGAAGGGCTGTTAGGCATACCTTTTAAATTTCTAAAGGACATAGGTAAATTGCTAAAAGTGACATGAAGTATTTTTCCCCACGTTTTGGTGGTTTTTGAGAAAACGCCGCTAACGTTTTTTTTTAGTTTTAAATATGTTTAAGTTTGTAAAATTTCGTGTTTTTGAAATATATGACACAAAAAATTTTACCGATAAGTACGGAAGATATAACCTATTTACTGAATATATACACTCACTCGCGTATCTCTGCGTAGACCCTTATTTCTGCTATAACAGCTATGTAAGTAAAGTTATCACGTTAAAAAAAAATATATTTGGAAAGGTCGCTTAAATTCCGATTGAATGATTCAAAAATTTCCTTAACCCATTAAGTGCCCTTCGAAAATTTCGAACTTATGTAAAAGTCACTTTTCAAAACTTTTTTCCTCGATTTTTTCCAAAAAATGTTGGGATGCAAAAAAATTTTTGGAACAATTCAAAGAGTAACTGCAAAAAATTTTCAAAAATATTTTTGCTAGTATTTTTTATAATTTTTTGAAAATCCTAAAAATGACCATTTTAACCCATTTTTCCTCATTTTCATGCAAAAAGTGCCTTTTTTGCAGTTTTCAAATAATTATAAAAAATACTAGCAAAAATATTTTTGAAAATTTTTTGCAGTTACTCTTTGAATTGTTCCAAGAATTTTTTTGCATCCCAACATTTTTTGGAAAAAATCGAGGAAAAAAGTTTTGAAAAGTGACTTTTACATAAATTTGAAATTTTCCAAGGGTACTCAATATTTAAAAAAAAAGTTTTGTGTCATTCAAACGGAATTTACACGACCTTTCCAAATATATTTTTTTTATTGTGATAACTTGACTAACATAGCAGTTAAAGCAAAAATAAGGGTGAATACTTTAAGCTGTGAGCCACTGTATGTGTGTATATGTTTCGTGTGTTCACTCTTTTTCAGACACATTTAAATAATACTGATGTTTTTGTTTTAAGTATAGGATGCATCGTCTGCCGCAAATGTAGTTATTATAGAAAAAATTATCAATGGAGAGTTCAGTTTAGGCGATAAGAGGGGGCGCAGCAAATTCTGGGATTGTTTTTCCAAAATAATAACCAAAAATGGCGAAGAAGTTGCTAACGTTGTAGCGTGCAAAAAGTGCTTCACCGTCTATAAGTTTTCTGGAAGCACTTCCAATCTTGTCAAGCACAAATGCTATATAATGTGCTCCCGAATCCTTGGCGATGCTCCCCAAGTATAAGTGAATCAAGAGACAAAACAATAGGGTATCGCTCCAATTACTGAATGGAATTGCCGTTCTTTTAAAATAATTGAAGACTCTGGTCTAAAGAAGTTTGCCAAATATTAAGTTCGATTTGAAGCTACTTTTGGAGCTAATGTCAATATAGACAAGTTGTTACCCCACCAAACAACAGTGTCGCGGAATATTTCTGTCCTTTACGACTTACACTTTGGCACTATAAAAGAGGAAGTTAAGAAGTACAAATGCTTTGGATACTCAGTAACCAGCGACATATGGACTGACGATTACCTTAAATCGTCATATATATCATGCACTTTGCATTATGTAAAGGAGGGTATCTCATGGACCGTCTAATGACAATGAAGTCAATGAAAGGCAAATCCAACTCAGGTAGCTAAAACCCACTGTATAATTTAAGCTGTTTAAAATTTTCTTTGAACTTGATTCTTATGTGTAGGCTTTAATATTCGCTCGAAGATTGGACAATATACTAACAAGCTTTGGATGCGACCTTGAGGAGGACAGCCCGGTATTTGTCACTGACCGTGGATCGAACATGATAGCCGCATTTCGTGATACGGAAAAGATTCATTGCATTAATCACTTGCTCAACAACGTGATAGAAGGTGCAATCATAGCCGTTCCTGAAGTACAAATGCTTTGGATACTCAGTAACCAGCGACATATGGACTGACGATTACCTTAAATCGTCATATATATCATGCACTTTGCATTATGTAAAGGAGGGTATCTCATGGACCGTCTAATGACACTGAAGTCAATGAAAGGCAAATCCAACTCAGGTAGCTAAAACCCACTGTATAATTTAAGCTGTTTAAAATTTTCTTTGAACTTGATTCTTATGTGTAGGCTTTAATATTCGCTCGAAGATTGACAATATACTAACAAGCTTTGGATGCGACCTTGAGGAGGACAGCCCGGTATTTGTCACTGACCGTGGATCGAACATGATAGCCGCATTTCGTGATACGGAAAAGATTCATTGCATTAATCACTTGCTCAACAACGTGATAGAAGGTGCAATCATAGCCGTTCCTGAAGTACAAATGCTTTGGATACTCAGTAACCAGCGACATATGGACTGACGATTACCTTAAATCGTCATATATATCATGCACTTTGCATTATGTAAAGGAGGGTATCTCATGGACCGTCTAATGACACTGAAGTCAATGAAAGGCAAATCCAACTCAGGTAGCTAAAACCCACTGTATAATTTAAGCTGTTTAAAATTTTCTTTGAACTTGATTCTTATGTGTAGGCTTTAATATTCGCTCGAAGATTGACAATATACTAACAAGCTTTGGATGCGACCTTGAGGAGGACAGCCCGGTATTTGTCACTGACCGTGGATCGAACATGATAGCCGCATTTCGTGATACGGAAAAGATTCATTGCATTAATCACTTGCTCAACAACGTGATAGAAGGTGCAATCATAGCCGTTCCTGAAATGGCAGAAATAGTTGCCATTTGCAGTAAGCTGGTAAAATTCTTTAAGAAATCCGGCTCTAACTCTGACTTAGGACTTTCACTAAAAAGTCTCTGTCCTACCCGCTGGAACACAGTTTTTTATTTGTTAAAGTCAATAGAACTAATTGGGTTGATGTCACTAATATTCTCATAGAAAAAAATGAAACAACAGAATAGACAGTAATAAGTGTAATGAAAGATTGCAAAGATTGCAACAACAATAGTAATGTGTACAAGGAGTAACCACAGTTGACGACGCATTTGCCGACTATATCGAAGTCCACACAAATAATGAAAATATAAATAAGATTGACCAAGAAATTTTTGGTTATACCAATATAAATGTTATGTATAATAACGAATTTGATTGTCTGGCTTGCTGGCATTTGCATAAAGATTTCTTTTCGCCATTGTACAAAACAAGCTGTAAGATTTTCTCTATTCCAGCAAGCAGTGCGGCTTCTGAAAGAGTATTTTCAGACGCACGAAACTTAATTACTGAAAAAGGTTGTGTCATTGCCACCAATCCACTATAGTTTTTTTCCGTTTTTTTTTGGCATAAAGTCAATTTTTTTTTTTTAGTATTTTAAAAATTTTTTGATTTTTAATTTTTAAACACCCTAGACAGATAAAAACATATTTAACTTTAACATGTGGAGCAATACTGTTCTGCTTGCGCGCTGTTAAAGTCTGTGATATGTACCACCCGTTTTGTATGAAATTGGCAGGAAAATTTTGCGACTTTGATTGTTTGTTCTGGCGAAAGTTTACACAAAGTGAAATAAAAAATGATGAGTTTAACGATTGTCCAGGTATGTAAAACTAAAGTTTACCAATTTTTGTGTCGTTGGTATGTGTTTTTGTCCAATTGTACCGTGTTTTGTTTATGTGTATTTTTAGAACGAGCTTAACAAGTGTAGTTGTGTTTCGTGGATCAGTACTTTTGCATAGCAAAGCGTTGCAAAAAGTTGTAAGTGAGAAACTATTAACCAAAGTGTGCAGATTAATGAGAAACTAATCCTTTTTGTCCGAATCCACACGTTTTCGAAAAAATCAAATTTTTCTAGCACCATATGTGTTCAGTCGTGCAGAGCTGGCTGACATTTGGAGCAACAACAATCGCTCAGGAGACGCCGCACAGTGGGGCCATTGCTCATTTAACGTTGAAAAAATCGTAACTTTTAAACCAAATGAGATAATTGAATAATTTTAATGGCATATGATAGATAACTCTTCAACCTATGAAATTAGCATTTAAAAAAGGTGCCACGCCCCCTAATTACTTACTTACGGGCCATCAAAGTTGAAATTTGTGAAATTTGTGAATAAATTTTATGGCACCTAAAAATAAATTTTTTTTTAAATTTTTGATTTTTTTTTTTTATTTTTAAAGTTTTAATATTTTAAAATTATTTTCAAAAAGTTTAAAAACAATTTTTTTTTTTCAAAAAATTATTTTTTGTTTTTTGGTGTGAATTATTAAAATTGCATATTTCGACCTAATTCCTATGACATCTATATGATATAGTTGTCCGATTTGAGCCAATCTGACATATTATGAACCTGGGGTAGTCTTCTACATTCTGACCAAGTTTGGTTCAAATCGGACCACAATATCATGTAGCTGTCATAGGAACAATCGATCGAACTATGCAATTATGCCGCGTGTTTTTTTTGTGAGGTTGATTTAGTTTTTTTTGATTTAACCTTCTTAGGCGGGTCCGGGCGGGTACAAAACCATATATATTTATAAAGAGAAATCAATTCGTTTTTTAGCTATCAGAACTTAATGCATTTTAATTCATGAGACTTTTTGTCTACCAATGCACTATGGTCCAGATGTCGTTTTTTTTGGCATAAAGTCTAATTGTTAAGCTAGAGACTTGAAACTTTACATGAACCTCAGTAAGACTAATTTAGAAAATATAATATTTTTTTTTTTTTTTTAATTTGGATCACGCCTTCATCTTTCCCCCCCATCCGACTATGAGAAATATATGTAAAATATTTTTATAAAATCCTTCTGTACAGATGGGGACTTGAAATTTGGAATAAATCTAAGTTAGGCTGAAGTCGAATTTATAATTTTTTTTGTTTTTTAGTTGGACCTTGTCTTCACCCCCCTTCTTTTTTCCTACTCATTGAAAAGTATAAAAAAAATTTTATAAACTTAAATATAAAGGAAAATATTTCATTCTTCGCATGTTTGCTAATCAGGCAAAAGTAGAATTTACAATTTTTTTAGTTTTTTAATTTGTCCATGTTTTAGCCCCCCTCCCTATCTGACTACGAAAAAAATTCCGATTTTCTAGCAAAAAAAATGAGAGAAAAGGGGGACAAACGGGGATGAGTTTTTGGTTTGTGGCTAAAGACAACACTCACAAGTACAATCTGGACCAATTAGTTGCTTTCGGCATGGAACTGCTTATAGGTTATATTCCACGGAACACGGAGAGCGCATGTTAGTTTTCAAAAAATACACATAATTTGGACATTACACAACACTAAATCCCTAGGACAACACATAAAATAAAAATATACATTAAATAGTGCATACCTTGAAGATTATTTTCCATAATTTAGTTGAATTTTTTGGACCAATTTAACGAGTGTGGCACAACGCAAAGCAACTAAATATTTTGGCGCAAATTTCTATTCGGAAATCAGCTGATCGCTAGCTCACTTTTAAAAGCTCTCAAAAAGCTTTGGTGGCGCTTTTAAAACTTTTAATTAAAATTTTTATAATGTATGATGAATTTACTTTAAGATTAAAATAAGAAAACAACGATATATTAACATCGAAAAATCGACTTTATGCCAAAATAAACGAAATCTGGACCATAGTGCAATGTTCAAATATAGTCAAAACCTAGTGTTTTGCAGGACCGCAGGCCGAACAACTTGGCAAAAATAATTTTTTTTGGGTAAGCGTTCGGAAAAAGTAATACACGGATTCGATAGAGAATTTTTCAATAATTAAGAATCCAAATGGGATTTTTAGATCAAGTAAAAATTGTGGATAGTAACACCTTTTAAGGTTGACCCATTTAAATTTAAAGAACACTAGATTTAGACTATTTTTGAACTTTGGTAGACAAAAAGTCTCATGAATTAAAATGCATTAAGTTCTGATAGCTAAAAAACGCTTCAGAATTGATTTCTCTTTATAAATATATATGGTTTTGTACCCGCCCGGACCCGCCTAAGAAGGTTAAATCAAAAAAAACTAAATCAACCTCACAAAAAAAACACGCGGCATAATTGCATAGTTCGATCGATTGTTCCTATGACAGCTACATGATATTGTGGTCCGATTTGAACCAAACTTGGTCAGAATGTAGAAGACTACCCCAGGTTCATAATATGTCAGATTGGTTCAAATCGGACAACTAAATCATATAGATGTCATAGGAATTAGGTCGAAGTATGCAATTTTAATAATTCACCCCAAAAAACAAAAAATAATTTTTTGAAAAAAAAAAATTGTTTTTAAATTTTTTGAAAATAATTTTAAAATATTAAAACCTAAAAAATAAAACAAAAAAATCAAAAATTAAAAAAAAGTATTTTTAGGTGCCATAAAATTTATTTTTTTCACAAATTTCACAAATTTCAACTTTGATAGCCCGTAAGTAAGTAATTAGGGGGCGTGGCACCTTTTTTAAATGCTAATTTCATAGGTTGAAGAGTTATCTATCATATGCCATTAAAATTATTCGATTATCTCATTTGGTTTAAAAGTTACGATTTTTGCAACGTAAAATGAGCAATGGCCCCACTGCGCGCCGTACAACAGCACATATTGAGAGTGATCGCACAAAAACATTTAGATAACGAAACCATAAAGTCGATAAATGAAAAAGTGAAAGGCCTTGTCAATTATTTAAATAAACACTTGCTTAAACCAAATTTCAAAGCAATAGCTTGATAATCAAAAAAGTTAGGGCAAATCAGCCAGATCGGTTATATGGCAGCTATATGAAATAGTGCCCCTAATCATTTGAAACTTGGTAGGTCATTTTGAGAGCTTAAAAAAGGTATTCAAACCAAATTTCAAAGCAATAGATTGATAAACAAAAAAGTTAGGGCAAATCGGCCAGATCGGTTATATGGCAGCTATATGAAATAGTGCCCCAAATCATTTGAAACTTGGTAGGCCATTTTGGGAGCTTAAAAAATGTATTCAAACCAAATTTCAATTCAATAGGTTTAAAATTAGAGTTTATGCCAAAAAAAACGGAAAAAAAAACCATAATGCAATCCAGACAATGTGAGCAAAATAATGTTATAACATTCCAATATACCTTAATTTTTCATAAACATATATGTAAATATTAATTGTTTTTATTTTTCTTTTAATTTTTATATATTTAAAATTTATATTTAATTTTTTATACTTCTATTTTCAATATTATATACTATTAAAAATATAAAAAAAAAAGACTTTCTTTTCTATTTCTTATACAGGGGTCGGCACTCGAAGTGTTACCAATAAAAAACGCTGTAATTTTGTCAATTTTTTTAGTTTTCATTTCAAAGCTTCAGATTATTTTGAAAACATTTCAAGCTTTAGGAAAATGTATTTATTGAAGAGTTAGCCAGCCCTAGCGCGGATTACAGCATCGAGTTTGGTCGGGAAGGCTTCACACGCAGCACGATTGTGGTCTGATGGTATTTTGCCTATTCTAGGAGAAGAGCAGTTTTCAAAGCGTTGACCGTCTCATATTTTTTAGTTGACACTTTGGCCTCCAGAATGGACCATATGGAAAAATCTATTGGGTTTAAGTCTGGGCAGAAGGGCAGCCATTGCTGTGATGAAATGAAGCAGGAAACGTTGTCTTGTAAAAATCGTTGGGTTTGTTCGGCTTAATGAGACTGTGCCGAGTCTTGCTGAAATATCCAATGGTTTCTACGGAATTGTTTACGTGCCCAAGGTACCAAAGCATCTTTTAAGATCTTTTTAAGGTAGATATATTGGTTAACCTTTACTCCTGCTCGATGAAAACCAGCGGTGAGCGTCCTATGGCAGTTACTGCGACCCAAACCATCACTGATGCAGGTGCTTGCTTTCGCAGAGCAATCCGTTTTTCTAAATTGTCGTCTGATTTGTCCTTTAACCATACGCGATCGAACTGCTTGCTTAAAAATTGCTGAACTATAAAAATTGTTTTATCAGAAAATTCAATATTTTTAAGTTTGCCACTAACGTGAAAGTGTTGCACTTTTGCGCTTCAAGTCCATTTAGATAACTTTTTTTCACTGCGACATATATCGATATACTTTTGTAAGCTTGTAGACAATTAATCAGACAAACACCAGCGAAAACTTGAGCGCGCTGTCTATTGCCGTTTGGATGCTAGAGCAGCGTAATGCTAGTAACACTTCGAGTGCCGACCCCTGTACTTCATCATGTTATTGCAAAACGTTCTGGTTAAATCTGGTTAACTCAAACCGAATTCGACTTTACTGTCATTCACATTCTGGCCTTCTCGTTTGAATGTTGTCCTACGTAGTCTCCCACGAGCTATTCACACAGCCGAAGTAATTCGAGTTCGAATTCCTTTTCACTCATATGAATGTATGTGTCGGACAAAGAAAACCGGACACCATAAAAGAGTAGTTATTGGAGTTTTCTTAAAGTTTTTATTCATTCCACCATAAACAAAACGTAGGTGGCATATGGACTGTTTAAATGTTACAAAACTTTCCTTAACCCATTAAGTACCGATTGAAATTTTCGAATTTGAAAAAATGTTTACTTTTAAATCTTTTTTCCTAGGGCTCAAAGCAAAAAAGTTTGGATGCAAAAACATTCTTTAAACAATTTTAATAGTGACTGCAAAAAAAATGTTTCAAAAATCTTTTTGCTAGTATTTTTAATAATGTTTTAAAAATGGCAACAGGGCACTTTTGGTAACAGTTTAGTACCGGCACTACTCTCAAAAAAAAAAAAAAAAAACACAAAAAGAGGGCGATTTATCATGAATTTTGGTGAAAAAATTTTTACGGGGTCTCTGCTAGTTTTTTTTAATTGAATTTTGATATTTTCAATGCAAAATAAGCTTTTGCATTGTTGTTTTCTGCAACTTGTCACTAATTTGAGACGTTTACCAACACTACATTTTCTCTAAAATTTTTAAGTGTTTTCCAACACTGTTATGCTAGAAAAGAAACATGTTTAAAATGAGCATATAGGTTAGGTTAGGGCGGGTGTCTTTATGACGCACCTAGGCCCGGATAGGCCCATTGTGATCCCGCTGGATCTAAAGATCCTTTCTGCCCACTTGGGAGCCTACATCTGACTTAGCAAGGGAGTCCAGTTTGATGACTGGACAAATTTACAATTTTTTTTGGTGGTAAAACTGCAAGTTCACCTAGGCCGTCTAGGAAAGGTTTACCCAGAAAGTGGAGTCTTCTGCTACTTAGGGCTGGGCAGGAGCAGAAGAAGTGCTCAGGGGATTCTTCTTCTTCTTCGTCTCTACAACTCCTGCAGAAGTCATTGTAAGGGGAGTTCAGTCTTTGGGCATGTATGCCTACTAACCAGTGGCCGGTCAGAGATCGGATAACGAGAGAGCATTCACTTCTGTTAAGATTGCACAAGGCATCGGTTCTGGCCTTGTCTATATGAGGCCACGTTTGTCGGGTCACTCGACCCACCAGGCTGTTTTGCCAGCGTGTGGTTCTCTTGAGGTTTGATATATTGTGGAGCATGAGTTTACAGGTCGCTAGGGGCATACTTGTATCCTCCTTGTCAGGAAGGAGGTTTTCAGTCGTGCCCTGTCTAGCTAACTCGTCCGCTATGCAGTTGCCTGAGATATCCTGGTGCCCAGGTACCCAAATAAGGCAGATGTCAAAATGCTCAGCCATCTCGTGTAGAGATCTGCGGCATTTCGAGACTGAGGTCGAAGTCGTGGCTGTCGCTGCTATTGATTTGATAGCCGCTTGACTGTCACTATAAATGTTTATGGAGCCTGAGGTGGCATGAGAGTTTTTTAGAATGATTAGAGCTTCATTTATCGCTAAGATTTCGGCTTGGAAAACACTACAGTGATCAGGTAGTCTGAAAGAGTGATTTACGCCAAGTTGTTGTGAGTAAACTCCTCGTCCTACCTGATTGTTCAGCTTGGAACCGTCAGTGTAGAAGGATAAGGCACCAGGTTTGCCCGGAGGTTCGATGGCCCATTCCTCCCTACGAGGAATGAGGGTATGGAAAGGAGTGAACGTATGCTCAATCGGCATACAGTTATCTGTTTTTGGTGGGATGTTTTTGTTGTTTATCAGGATGGAGGAGTGACCTGTGTGGTGTTCCTTCCAGTGTTCAAGATCTCTGAGTCGGATGGCCGCCAAAGTGGACATTTCTACGCTGATTTGTCGGATTGGTGGTATGTTGAGTATGGCGTCTAGGGCTTCACTAGGTGTGGTTTTCATGGCACCTGTGATGCAGACTTCCGCCATTCTTTGTATTTTATTTAGTTGCTTCGTGGTGGATGCCTTTGATAGGGCAGGCCACCAAACTAGAATCCCATATAATAGGATGGGTCTGACTATGGCTGTGTATAGCCATCGGACGATATAAGGGGACATGCCCCATTTTAGGCCTATTGCTTTTCTACAGGTGTGTAGTGCGATTGTTGCTTTCCTACATCTTTCCTGTATGTTGAGTTTCCAGTTTAATTTCCTATCAAGTGCTAGTCCCAGGTATTTAGCACTTTCGCTGAAGGATAGAGTGGAATTTTTAAGCTTTGGTGGGACGAGAGTGGGAATCTTGTATCGTCTCGAAAAGAGAACAAGTTCTGTTTTGTCAGGGTTAACCCCTAGGCCGCAATTTTCGGCCCAAGTAGCCAGCCTTTCCAGTTTGACCGACATAAGGTCACATAGGGTCTGGGGGTATTTCCCAGTGAAGATGACAGCAACGTCGTCTGCGTAGGCAACTATCTGACAGCCACCTCCTTCTATGTCACAAAGCAGTTTGTTCACTACTATGTTCCATAGGAGTGGAGAGAGTACTCCCCCTTGGGGAGTTCCTCTGCTGACGAACCTAGTGAGTTTCGAAGAGCCAAGTGTAGATGTCACAGCCCTGCTAGTCAGCAACTGGTTGATCAATCCCACTAGCCGGCGCTCGATCCCTAGGTCCCTCAGTGCTGCAGTAATCGCTTCCGGGAATACGTTGTTGAAGGCGCCCTCAATGTCGAGGAAGGCAATGAGGGTGAATTCTTTTTGCGAGAGAGATTTCTTCTATAGTGGTAATGACGGAGTGAAGAGCTGTTTCAGTAGATCTTCCCTTCCTATATGCGTGTTGTGAGTTCGAAATGAGCTCGTTGGGGATGGAGGCCCTTAAGTGAAGGGAGAGGATACGCTCGAAGGTTTTGAGCAGAAAAGATGTTAGACTTATAGGTCTGAAATCCTTGGGGGTGATATGAGAGGCTTTTCCGGCCTTGGGTATGAAAACTACTTTTGAATGTCTCCAGGGTTTTGGGATTAGACCAGTTCCGAGGATTTCAATAAAAATTGTTTGCAGCCAGTTTATGGCAATATGCCCTGCGTGTTGGAGATGTGCAGGCGCTATGCCATCAGGTCCGGGTGATTTGAACGGTTTGAAACTGTTTATCGCCCAGTTGATGTTATGTGCACTGAAAAGTGAGGGGTTTAGTGGCACCTCACTTAGACATTGCTGATTGCATGTGATGTGTTGAGAACATCCCGGAAAGTGCTTATTTAATAGTAATTCCAGTGATTCTTCACTGGAAGTTGTCCACGTGTCATTTTCCCTCTTAAGATATCCTAGAGAGGGGGCTGATTTGGAAAGAATCTTTCGAAGTCTGGCTGCCTCGGATGTTGATTCAATTTCTGTGCAAAAGGAGCGCCAGGAGGATCTCTTGGCTCTTCTGATTTCTTTTTTATATGTGGCTAGTTGTAGCTTATAGTTTAGCCATGCTTCCTCTAGATTTGAGGCCTTGGCCTGATTGAAAAGGGTTCTGCTGCTTTTACGAAGATCGTTTAATTTATGGGTCCACCAAGGTGGTTTCTTACTGCCTTTAGGTCTGCTGACGGGGCATGAAGCTTTGCACGCAGATATGCATGCATTTGTAAAGGTTTTAATTAGGTCATGAAGGCGTGCACTTGAGTGCGGCCCGTCTGGCGCATTTTCTGGGATGGCCTTTCTGAGAAGGGTTTGATATTTGGTCCAATTGGTTTTCCTGAGATTGGTAAACCTAGGTGGCTTTGGGGGTTGGAGATTGAGTACGAACTCAATGTATCTATGGTCTGAGAAAGAGTGCTCATCTGAGACTTTCCAATCTGTGATTAAGTCACATATGAAATGGGACGCGAGTGTCAAGTCAATGACCTCTTTTCTATCCTTGATGATGAAAGTCGGGTCATTTCCCCGGTTTAAGATCTCTAGGTTAGTATTTAGGAGGTAGTCTAAAAATAACTCACCCCTTGCATTGATGTTGGAGCTCCCCCACTGAGTGTGGTGAGCATTTGCGTCGCATCCTACTATGAGGCCGATTTTATTACTCACGCAGTCGCTTATCAGGCTCTGCGTGATGTGTTCCGGAAAAGGACCTTCCTGGTCGTATGGCAAGTAGCAGGCCAGTAGCCTTATTGGAGTCGGCTGGAGCTCCAGGCTTACGGCGGTGTTGTCTTCATTACTGAAATTGTGGAGCATAAATACACTTAAATGCTTTCGGGCAAGAATGCAGGTTCTAATTTTACCTTGTGCGTTTACTACAAAAAGCTTGTAGTCAGGTGAGCCGAGCCCAGAAACCTTGCCGCCCACCACCCAAGGTTCCTGTATCAAGGCTATATCGGCTCCGCCTCCAGCCAGGCGAAGCAAAAGGGCCGCAGAGGCCGCCTTACAATGGTGGAGGTTGATCTGTAGAATCTTCAACGACATCTACAGATTTCCCCTCCACCATTGTAACATTGGCGTCCTCGTCGTCAGAGGCTATGTCCGATGTGATCTCCAGATCACCTGCCTGCCAGAGCTTCCTCAGATCCCGTGTGAGTGAGGAAGCGTCTGAGGTGTAACCGTCCATCTCTGGACGTTCGGGAGCTTCAAGTTCGGAGGCAATGTCCTCCTCGATTGGCTTTTCCGACGGAGAACACTGCCTGCTGCTGCGTCTGACTTGTAGACGCGGATGAAGACAGAACTGAACCCGAAGTTCAGCTCTCCTCCAGCCGCGTCAATTGGCGCCAGTGACTCCTTATTAAGGATGATCACCGCTTGGTGTGTCGGCCCTGGTGCCTCCTCAATCTTGGCCACTCTCCAGTCATGAGTGGGTAGACTGGGATTACACCTTTGTAGCATCCTTAGAAGCTGCTCGGGCTCCTTAATTGTGGACGGGATCCACATCCTCGCCCTTGGACGGGCTGGGACCTCTTCCCAGTTCACGGCAGCCAGCTTGGCCCCGGGGTAAACCTCGCCTACATTGGCGACGGCAGCTTTGTACAGCTCTGCTGACCGGATGCCATCACAGGCTATAACCTTGACTGTGCCCTGGTACCACCCGACGTCTTTGCAGACGGGGGGTGGTCCGGGCTCCTTGTCTAGTAGCTCGAAGCATTGGGTTGCTAGAGCTGATTCGACCCACCTCCACTGGTTTCTTGATCCTGCCGTCCGGATTGCCGCGGTCGGGGACCCCAATGAGAATCCTCTCCTTGGCTATCTGGGCGAAGGATTTGCCTTGCTGTACTCGCGATTTTTTGGCGCTTGGTGCGGGTGCCTCCTGAGACCGTTGTCTCTTGGCCAGTGCAAGCGCTCTATTGGACTGCTGCCAGTCTGGGATGACGCTGTTTGCCCACTCTACCTTCCTCAACCAGTCAGCTGAGGGGTTAGAGACAGCGTTGTTGTGGTGGCGCAGGAGTATATCTCCTGCTGTTCGTCTCTCCGTGAAGGAGAACTTCTTTTTGGAGCTGGCTGTGGAAGCTTCCCCCACCGTCCCTGCACCAGGTGGAACCTGGGTTGGCTCCGAGGTGATTGGGGGCGGCAGGATGACTCCCTTTACCCCAAGGCCCGGGTGGAATACGGGTTTTCTTGGACCAGCTCCCTTAGCGATTTCGGCTGGCATGGTGACCATCTCCGATTTCGCAGCGTTTTTCTTTGGATCGGTTGGCATGGTGACCATCTCCGATTTCAAAATTGCGCTTTGGCAAGACTTTGAGGTCGATGCCGCCGCTATGGAGGAATTTGAGATTCCGATTGATGTTGACATTTGGGGAGTGTCAGTCTCTTTTGTTTTTTGTTGTTTTAATAGTTTGGTTTTGTTTTTAAAAGAGTCCATAATAGATCCCACGAGTGGCGGAGAAAGGGTGGTCCGCCTGCACAGAGATCCGCATTGTGCAGGTAAGGCTAGCTAGTTCGGAGGGCGCCAGGTATCCGAACGCTCCGTTTGAGACTGAGCTATTTTTGGGGAGGGCCCCCAGCCAGGTTGACTCTCGGCACGGGTCGCATTACACCTTAGTCCGGCCCTCT
>JBAMBL010000266.1:0-19083 GCA_037043405.1 Drosophila subquinaria
TAATGCAGTTTGTTTTCAGCAATTATGAAGAACATTTGGCAAATGCTTATCTCAAATACTTAAGTCAATCAGAGGATTATAAACATATAACTTGCCTCCTCTGAGTGAACGCATATATTTCTTTCTGGCGTTGAAGGGATAAATGCGTTTGATCGTGACAAAACTGTCGTTTCACGATCTTTGGCTGGTGCAACAGCACTTGTCACGTGCACCTCTCTAATCAGCAGGTGAAATAATCTCAGGTAGGGCTGCAAAAACATCTGTGGATCTTACATCGATTATTTAAACTTTCGATATATACCTCAAAAAATTTAAATTATAACTTAAATAAGGTAAAAAGTAGTAAAAATAAAAGGCTTCTTATGAAAATATAAACAATTGGCAAACTTACAGTGAAATTACCATTTCTTTACAAAATATTTTTGATGTTCTTTAGCGTTTGACTTCACTTTAAAGTATCGATGGTCGAAAAATTTTAATCTTTTGCACAAGTACAAAACATCGATGGTATCGACGTTACCATTGATGTTTTTGCCGCCCTAGTGCCGGGTTGTATAAAACAGAGTGTGAAAGTAGAACAGAAATTTAATAAATCTACACAAGTAATCTTTTATTTGAATACTTATCAGAAGAAATAACAGACGAACAATTCAATTCGTCAAAAATAACAAAAAAATTATTAAAAATTATTGTTAAAAGCAGAGCAGAAGACAAGGCATGGTAACGGTTGGACTGCTAACGCGCCTGCTTGGCAGCACCAGCGGCAGCAGCAGCGGCATTGTCTGCTTTCGATTACTTACGCGAATAAGCAGCCCGAGAGGGAGCTTTAATCTTAATCCACGATGCCTTAGCATACTGGGCAACTTCAACAGCAAGGGACACGGTAAATGTACAACAAGGCCAGCATTGCCATTGTCAACATCAACGACTTCCATTCTGTCGCCGCTGATTGTCACAAAATATCGCAGCTATGCACGCCTCAGTACCAAGTCAACGACGCACACTTCCAGCGCCAATAAAACGGACACCAAATCATCGTCCACGGCACCAGTGTCCAGTTCGACGGAACTGTTTGGCGAAGCGGCGAACATGGGTCTGTTTGCAAAGTTCAAGCACATGTATAAGCAGTATTGGTACGTGCTCATACCGGTTCATGTCCTAACATCGATTGGCTGGTTCGGTGGTTTCTATTATCTATCAAAGAGGTAAGGCGAATGATACATATGTAGCAGAACTGAACTCATTATTATTTACTTGACCGTACAGCGGCGTAGATGTACCTGCCCTGTTGCAGTATTTGCACCTCAGTGAGACCATTATTGAAAAGGTGCAAGGCTCTGATATGGGCCACTATGCCATTGCATATCTGTGCTACAAAGTGGCAACGCCAATCCGCTACGCAGTAACGCTCGGTAAGTGTGTGACAATTACATTTAAGTTAAATGTGTAAACCAATAAACAATACAATTGCTTATTTCAGGCGGCACCACGGTGTCTATCAAATATCTGGTACAATGGGGTCATATCAAGCCTATGCCTACTAAAAGCCAATTGATCAAAATGTATGAGGATACGAAGGCAACACGCGCTAGTGCCAAAACTCACAAGGATGAGAATCACAAATGATAGCCGGCCAACCACCCATGGGCGTAGTCGTCACCACCTGTTGTCGTTGTTGCTTGCCTTGCGGCGCGTTCAGTTGGCTAGTTGTATATTTTTTGTTAAGCTGTTGCATATTGCCCTGCAAGTGTCATGATCCATGGAACTAACCTTTTGCCCAGGCGCCAATCAATGGGTCAATCATTCAAATGTCCGCTGCTGCTGTCCGTGAGGGGCATACACATACTTGCATATACATACTTCATATACATATATATTTTGTAATAACATATTTGCATAGTTTTTGTTAGTTACGAAACCGTTGGCGTAGACGCATCCCGCAAGCAGCATGCAATGGAGCACCGTACTCACTCATACAAGTATATGCCTATATGTATATACACCTTACATGTGCGCACACACACATACACCCAGAGTAGCAGCCTCCGATGCAGACAAGAAGTGTAGAATATATATTTTGTAAATGTCATTTAAAAAGTTATCTAAAATGAATCATGAACCTGACTGGTATAAAACGAAATCGTTCCTCTTTTTTTGCTTAGAATTTCTTTTATTTATTATTCTTATTAGCAATAAATCGAAAGACAATAACAGCTGACCAATCAGAGGCCACCACTTCAGTCATCAGCTGCCAAACATACATTTCGATAGTTCAACACTTAAATTCGATTACAGTGACGCGCTCCCCTTGCTATTGTGATGACACCTTCTTGCCAAGCAAAAGTGCCGTCCGAAAACGATAAGTATATCATCGATCGTTGTTGATCGATCAAACGGGGAGCTACCATGCAGTTTCGCGATATTACAGTGAATTGTAGAAAATATATCCAGTAAGTTTTGACAAAATGAAAAATTCGTATATTTATTTCTATACCCTTGTATGCTATTATGATTTTTATTTTTTTTATTTTAACGTGTTATACGGAGCATTAACAACTATAAAAAAAGGCAAACATAAAAATTAAATAAGGTGTTTCTTTGAAAAATAAAATTGTGCTTTTTTTTTATTTTGTCAAAAATATTACTTTATTATTTGCATATTTTACCCGGAGCAATGATTGGATTCCCTGCAAAAAAATACTAAAATGTACATATGGGTAATTCACCAATGTCGAATGCGAAATTCGTACTCATTCAAAGTGAAATAAAACATACGCCAAAACATTATTTTGTTGTGACTAAAGGGAAAACTTACAGGTCTTGATTAGCACTATTGTTGGTGTTAAGGTTGATTTTGGGCAATTGTTCGTATTCAAGATAATTTAAAAAAACCAAGGCATTTGCCCGCTACTCAAACAGAAGTCGTTTTTCGGGGACCCGTTCTAACTTTGATTTTGGCAAAAGCTGAAGGTATAGTTCAATGCGACCACTTTTAAAATGTAGTGCGTAGATTTATCTTAATAATGTTTTTTGATTGATTTAAAAATATTAAGTAGTTTTTTTGTAAATTTAATTTGAATCACGACATTTTGTTCCACAATATATTTATATTAATTCTGTCTCTCTTTTTTTAAATTTTGTATCGAAACAGCTCGAAAAACTTGTTTTAAATTAAGCTTTCAATATATGTATTTCTATGTATTTAAATGGTTTTGTTACAATCTTACTATCTTACTTAGTGTAATCGATGGTATACAAACAATCCATTTTGGAAGTCAATTTTTAAGAAAATCGGCAAAAATATTGAAAAAGTGAATTTATTTATATGTTCATCCTTTTGAATTTCTTCTAGCGTATATTGCTTAAATAAATAACTTAAATACATTTCTGAAAAAAAATTTACAAGTTGTGAATTTTTGATTAATTTTACGTTTTTGGCCTTGGTTGACATATGTATATTGTATAGAATATTATTATTTTATATTATTTTAAGCAGATTTTAAGCATCTTCTATTAAAAAGACAGAATCCAAAATGGGGAATATAATAGTAAATTTGTATACTCCTTACACTAATCAGGTTGTCACCAATTTTGTATGAATATATGTATAACAAAATAAAATATCCCAGTTGCTCTTTTATAACGAAAAACATACAGAATTCTAGCTGAACGTTCAGGGGTGCTGTACATTTCCAGTGGCACTTTTTGTATGGAAAAGTACACAGATTTCCAGCTGAACTTTCTGTCAGTCTGTACAGCCACTTTATGTCAAGTTCTAATTCTCTTATAAATTAACGTGGACGGGGCTTCCGCTAAGGTTTCATTGGGCTTTCCCTGAAAGCTTCACTGCACTTTGTATCGTTTTTATCAGGGGTGGGAAATTTTGCTCTGAATATCACTGGCTGTAGGCCCGAATTAAAGGCTAAAAATTATGCACACCGCGCAAAATTAAAAAATTCAAAAAATGTTTTTAAAGAATTTTTTTATTTCATAAATTCAATTTTTTTTTGTTTATAGATAAATTGTTTTTATAATTATTATTATTTAATTAATTAAAAAGTCAAAATATAAAAAATAATGAAAAAAGAAATTAAAATATAAAAATTGAAAAGAAAAAGTAAACAAGCTTATAAAAAAAATAGATAACTCTTTAAGCACATAGTAAAATATAGGTAAAATAAAAAAAATATATTAAAATTAAAAGATATAACATTAAAAAAATTAAAGCTAGTCGGTCTTTTCAATTTTTTTTTCTTTGACGGCAGCCTTAAAAGACAGAATTTTGACTTTTTTCAATGCTCCTCGAATCTCCCTTCTGCGCCCTTCTCTTTCGGAGTCAGCATATTCCTGCCCTGCAGCTCCATCAGCGTAATCATTTTGGAGTTGGTATTCAATATGTCTGAAAAAATGGGAAGACAACGTAAATTACAAAATTTGTGCGCCTTTTAAATGATTTTACTTACCCTGCATTTCCTCCATTTTTCTTACCATTGTTTCTAAGAAAGATTTTAATACATTATTTTAATATTTTTTATGCAATTTAATTACTTTTAATGTTGGAGAGTCGCTCTTCTAGTTGTTCTAAATAAGAAAATTAACAGTTTACAAAATTTATTTTTTGTTGAATTAGTTATGTATTTTACACACCTAGCAATTTTGCAACTGCCTCCTGAGTGACTGCAAAAAAAAGTTTTATTTTTTATAATTTGAAAATTGCTAAAAAGCCACTTTTTCCGTTAAAAGGGGCTAAAATTTTTAGGATTTTCAAAAAATTATAAAAAAATACTAGCAAAAATATTTTTGAAAATTTTTTTTTGCAGTCACTCCTAAAATTGTTTGAAGAATGTTTTTGCATCAAAATTTTTTTTGGAAAAATCGAGGAAAAAAGTTTTAAAATTTACTTATTTTCAAAATTCGAATATTTCAAAGGGTACTTAATGGGTTAAGGAAAGTTATGAATCATTCAAACGGAATTTAGATGACCTTTCCAAATATATTTTTTAAATTTGAATACTTGACTTCCAATAGCTGATATAGTAAAAGAAAGAGTGCGGCTTTTTTTTTGTCGCTGGGTGTATGCTTTTATGCATCTCGCATGCTCTCCAGCTGTCGGTTTCAGTTAATGGTTAGACATCGTTTATATACATCAATTGCTTCAACAAACGCGTCTTTTAATTATCCATTTATTGTAGTTGTTTCATTTGGTCTCATTTGGTATTTATTTGAGTTAAAAGTTAGGAAATAATTGAATATAAATTTACGTGCATTTCCTAGGAAATCCTTGAAGAATTTTCGGCAGAATTCCCTAGGGAATTCCTAAGGAATTTTTGTCAGAATTCACTAGAGAATCCTTGGGGAATTTTCGCCAGAACTCTCTAGGGAAACCTTGGGAATTCCTAGGGAAGCTTCCTTTTTCTTCAAAATTCCCTAGGGATTTTTATACAAATTCCCTAGTGATAAGAGAATTTTACCTGTTGATTCTCTAGACATTCCGTGGGGATTCAAACTAAAGGGAATTTAAAACAGCTGCGCAAGCGTGCGTCTGTGTATATGCATGTGTGTGTAAGTGTGCATTATTTTTTTTTGTATTTGTCAACGTGGACGTTGCTTGCCTGCGTCTCAGTTGACAATTTAAGCTCTGGGAAGTGCACGCACTTCGTCAATTTATCGCCATTGTTATTATTGTTGTTTTTACTCAGCGCCCGCTCACAACATTTTCCTTCTCTTTCTGTTCGCATGCAGATATCATTGACAAAAGAGGATCCATCGCTGGAGCACTCCTAAAAAAAAATGCAAAAAAAAAATAATGGAGGATTCCCTAACGAAAATGCCTATAAAAAGAGTTAGGGAATCCTTAAGAAATTTTCGCCAGAGCTCCCTATAAATTCCCTACCGAGAAAACGCTAGGGAATCCCTAGGGAAGCTTCGTTTTTACTTGACCGCATAAGCTCACCATGTTAAATTCCCCAGGGATTTTCACACAAATTCCTTAGTGATTCCCTAGTTGTAAGGAAACATTCCCTGGCGATTCCTTAGACATTCCTTGTGGATTCGAACTTAAGGAATTGCCTGGCACATTTAACACCTTTTGATGCGGAACATGGCGACGAGTGCGGGAACGAATTCGAGTACCCGTTAGTGCAATTGAATTGAGACTTATGCAATTTTCAATGATCGCACGGAAGTCACGCATAAAACCAATAAACAAAAATACAAAATCATATCAATTTGAAGCTCATGCGCATTTCGGCTCGCATTTTTTATTTGAATTTCTTTGGTGTTAAATGCCAGAAATTTGTAAATACCACATTGCACATAATAGTTGCATAAAAAAAAACAAAAAGCAGTATTAACATTTTAATAACATGTTGCTAAAATCACGCAAAGTGGCAACCTAATAAACAGGAAAAGATGCAACAGCCGCAGAAATATTCAATTAACGTACAAATCGACGCCAAATATAAAGCTTAATTTTATTTTTTCAAAGTTTAGGTGTTCAATAAAGTCAATGGCTTTTTAATGTTAAAATCTTATAAAATACCTGGATCTTTATTTTGGATTTTCAACTTACAAAAATTAGTCAAAACCTTTTAAGGTGCTATTGATAGTCAGAATCTTTGGTTGAATTTGATATTAACAACACGTTATTAGCGTAAAAAAATTATTCAATTAGTTGCAAATTTTGAACAATGAATAAATCAGCTTTATTCCGCTTTAATAAGTATAAATCTGAATGTAAACGCATCTTAGTTTTTTTCTTTTTAGGTCAAGGTCGATTTTATAGATCTATCGCCTCAACAGAAAACCTCTTTGACTAATTCCCTTAGGAAGCTCTTACTGTAAGTATAAGGAATGAACGGCAGGTTGATTTTTTATACAAGTAACTTAAAAATTAAAATGACAAATTGTATCCTTGCTGACCTGAAACATGTTCTTCATATTTACATCTCTTAAGCAATCTATGTTTATTATCGAGTAGTTTAGAAATAGAAAAATTATATACATAAATATTTTAAATACAAATATATTTCAGCCCAGTTTTCAGCGTTTAGTAACTTTCACCTACATCGATAATAGTGGAGCGTTATTTGAGTTGCACCACATCATTTAAATAAGTTTTACGTAAAACTAAAGTATGCAAAGCAAAGCAAACAATTAACATAATCAGCTGCCGCAATGGATGGTAAATTGTGCCAATTTCCATAATTATTGAATTTATCCTATTGAATTGCGGCAGCTCAGCTGCAGTCCAGTCGAAATTATGAGCTCCAGATGCAACAGATGCAACAAGCGTCGGCAACAACTTCCGCACACTCGAAATGAGTTGCACTTGCAGATTAAAATCGTTTTGGCAGATGCAACTGATATCTGGATGCCTCACATTGCATGCCAACACGAAGCCAACGAAACCGAAAGTTTCTTCCCAAAGTGAACGATTCGATTGACCATTGTTGTCACGTTGGTCAGATGGGCAGTTAGCCAATATATTGGACTCGCCTGCCCCGCCCAGACTGACCAGGTGGCCTGGCCTGGCGGTTAACTCGCATTTCTCCCATGATGCGACACTGTCAAGCGGAAGGAAGATCAACAACAACAGCAACTTTCAATCGCCACATTTTGCGGCATCTTCATATGAATTATCAGCACTTCCGTGCACTCTGGTCTGGGGACACTGAAAATACAAATAGATAAAGAGACGGCAAAAAATAGAAGCGAAAAGAAAAGCTGAGGGAAAGATACAGCAAATACAATCAAGTTAAGCCCATAAAATGTATAATGATCTAAACGTTGCCATAACAATGGACACATAAAACACCACAGCACAGCAGCAATTCCAACAGCGAACAAATTAATAACTTAAGCGTCAGGCCGAACACAAAATGTAACATTTTCCAACATTGTCCAAGCGTTGCAGGCACTACAATGTGCACACTGGTTTAAATCTGACGCAAAAGTTGCACAATTTTAAAACCTGCAACATAATTACTAAAAAACTTGAGCCATCATTAGAAGCATCGGTTAAAAGAATATCTACTGCATAACTGATTTATTTGTTCTCTCTAAGCAGCTGAAAAAATTACTATAAATTATTGCATTAAATACGTATGCATACGGTAGCTTTGGCCATAGTTTGATATCAGCGATGATTAGCCCACTAGGCAGCTGTAAAAACGATTACAGCAAAAGCATACGAATCTATAAATATTAAACTCTTTGTCCTAACTGACTGACTCACTCACTGACATATCAACGTGTAGCCCAAACGGTAAAAGATAGAAAGCTGAAATTTTCACACAACGTAGCTAAAACAATTTTATCGTGTAATAAGACGGCGTTTTGCGCCATTCTTTATTCTTTATTTATTATTAATCACTTTTTTGGATTACTAAAACATAAAGCTGTCTGGGACTGTGTCCTACATCCTGAACCAATTTGGTCCAATTTGGATTACTATATCATATAGCTGACATAGAAACAATTGGATGAAAATAACCTTTAGTATGAAAAACTTTTTTGTTTCTTAAGATATCTCAACCAAACTCACAGAATGTCTATTTGAGACTACCATTCTGAACAAATTTGGTCAAAATCGAATCACTATATCATATAGCTGCCATAGGAACGATCGGATGCAAATTAACCTTTAGAATCAGAAATGCTGTTGTATGAGATTTCCTAACAATGCTCACAGATTAATTCTTCTTTATAAATCTGGACTTTTTCGCCAAATTTAGCTTTCCCCGCCAAGTTTAGCTTTTTCCCGCCAAATTTAGATTTTTCCACCCAATAAACTAAATCTTTATTAAATCTGACTAAATCGGACTGAAAGTTAAACATTTTCGATTTTTTACAAAAACAATGTTATACTTATCATAGAAAAATTTTTTTAAACTAGACAACTAAAAAATATTCTTTCAACTCTGCGAGCGAACCGAGCACGGGGCGAAGCCCCCTTGTAATCGATAAAAAGAATTACAAACTATGAAAAACTGAGTTAGCTTAAAGCAGTTGCGTTTGAGAACTACTGAACAAAATGTAAATGTTTCTAAAAATCAGAGAATTATCTTATCAGGTTAACAAAAAACGGCTGCCTTTAAATTATTTAATATATCAATAAAATTATAAAGGATGGTCAATTTTTTTGTACAGTAAATAACTCTCATTACAATGACTTTTTAGCCTTCAGTTCAATCAAAACATTAATGTAAATTATTTCCAAAAATTAAAAATTTGATCAAAGCTGTCAACAAATATTTTGACAATTGAAAGCATTGGCTGCTTGCTTTCAGGTACACCGATAAATTGTTTTGCATTGATATTGGGTTGCTAGAGATTTAAGGAGCACGCCTGGTAGCTAGCTTAAAAAAGACAACAATTTCAAGCCACTGTGCTCTGGCGTCTATATTGTCAGTGGCCGTTGCCGCCGTAGCAGCTGTTGTTGTTGCTTGTCGGTTGCTGTTGGTTGTTGTTGGTTGTTGTTGGTTTTGGCCATATAACGAGCATGCATTGCATTCACGTATTCGCATTGGCAAGGTTGTTGATCTTCACATGTGGCTTGCCCCGTTCCCCTTCCCTATGCTGCCACCGCCATGTGATTCTTTTTTTAACTATATTTTCTTTGGATGGAAATTGCTGCAGTATCACAATTAAATATGTAAATTGATTTAGTTAGAATGTTGTATAAATATATAAAATATTAATATAAACCTAATAAATAAATATAATTGTAAATATAATTATATGGAAAACTATATAAAAAATATATAAGTCGCGGCTGTCGTCATAGCGTAACGTGATAGATACACAATGAACCCGTTTCAACTCGACTATCAAAAGGAAATTAATTAAGCTGCTTACGAGTATTCATATTGGCCGGCAATCGAAATTGAAATCTCATTTATCCATTTGTTACAACTCCACACAGCCGCATCGAAGCGGCCTGTGGTCTGATAAAAATCCTCATAAATTTTGTGCAACTCTTTTCACTCAGTCAGCTAATTACTATGCACTTAATCAGTGACCATGAAGTAACTGAAACCTTAAAACGCATAGATGAAAACAATTTCAAAGAAGAAAAAATCACTTTTTTGCCCAGCCACGCGTTTGCTGAAGTGCCAGCGGTGGCTGTGGTTGCGGTGGTGCTTGCTGTGGCTCCTGCTGCGGTTCCATAGGTGTCTGCTGTGGTTGCAAGATGATGAGACGCCACGCTGCGTTGCATTACAATCGAAATGTCTTTAATCGCTTCAACTCGAAGACGACTCGTAAGTCATAGATAGACTTTGCCCTCATTAAAATATTTTTATAGGAAATTATTTAATCAAATATGCTCAAATTTGCTGGGAAATAAAAAATAATAATTGGGAAGAAATAAAGAATAGTTATATAAAAAGTAACAGTTAATTTAATGAAAATACCATATTAAAATTAAAATAAAAATTAAATTTTCAAATAATAAGCAGTTGAATTATTAAAAGATATATTTAACATTTATAACAGCAAAAAATATTAGTAATGGAACACAGATTTCAATAAATTATTTACAGAAGATTAGATAGATGTCTTCCAGATCACACACTTTTTATTTTATTTTTTTGTTTTAAATTTTCCAAATATTAAATTCTTTAACAAAGCTTAAATCATTTTCTCATAGGAAAAATTTGATGCCCTGCAATTAAAGTAAAGAGATTGTTAGCAATTACGCTATAACCTGTCAAAGCAAACAACATAACAACATAATATCCATGAATTTAATGTTCGAATGGGCTGTAAATATATTAATATTTGAGTATTTGACGCCTTCCCGCCGGGGCCGGCAATGCTAAAACGCAGCCATTTCATTGAACTGCATTTTCACTGTGAATGTGTGTGCAGTTTATGGCTTAATTGCCCGAAACGAAATCGAAACTGAAGTTTAAAAAAAGAAAAAAAAAACCAGTTGAGCATTTGACATTTGATTTGTGTGTGGCAGCAACAACATTAGCAGGGGAGTCGCTACCTGTCGATGTTGTCGATGTGCGTCACACGGGGCGTATACTTTGCGGCTCATTATGATAGCTGATCATATCACGCATACGCACCGTGCGCTAAATGGCCGTTACAATTTGAATGTCCAGCTGTTGATGGCGTTGAAGTTGCCGCCACAATGCACCGTTTGCCACAAAAAGCGAATGTCTCTGTAATAGCACATCTTTATCCCTCTCTTTTCACTCGCTCTCTCTCTCGCTCTCTGGCTATCTGTCTATCTTTGTATTTGCTTGTGCTTCTGTTATTAATTCGCAAGTTTTCTTTGGCCCGAACATTCGCATAAATTTTCCGCTGCGCCGGCAGCGTCATTATAAAAGCCTCGCCTTACCAACTCGACGTTAACAATTCAAATCCAGTTACAGACGCGAAATGATCTTCGCAATGGCAACGCGTTGTCGGTTTACCAACAGCCTGCACCTGAATCGGTCGTACCTCTGCCTAGTCGCGGCATTTCTCATTGTAAGTAGTGCCAGTCGAGGATTCAAATGAGGACACAGCCTCTCTCAACAAAGGATAAATTTCTTCATTTTTTTAACTGTGCAAAGTGTGTGTGTGTGACAATAGTATGAAATAAAATGTGATTTTTGAGTTATAATAAACAAGTGAATTTTTTAAATGAGACAATCGTTAAACTCAGTCCAAAAAAAGAAAAAAAAAAACAAAACAATCTTAAAAATAATAGAAAGAAAATACAGGGAGATGATACAGTTGTGGACCTTTTAAAAGAGACTTATCATTGCCCACTCATAAGAATGCAAAATATTTTTAATAAAAATAATAATATAGTATTTATGTAATAATAATATAATATAACATTATCATGAAAATGTTTTATGCTTTTTCAAAAGTATATAATTTTATGCTTTAAATTTGATTTATATTAAAGATTTCCTCTGAATTTTATATTTTCATTTAGAGCAACCTTTTTTCTTTAAAATTAAAGTTCTTTTCTCTTTAAGCCAGATTTTACCATTTAAAAAAAAATATAACAACTATCCACAGCTAAAGTAATCTTTCTAAAATTAAAATTTACAAATTTATGTAGACTAATATTTTTTTGCGACTTACTTCTGTACATTTTAGCGCATCGTTCGAAAAAGCCATTTATAAGTATTATCCATTTATAAGTATTATCATTTTTGATGTATTTGCATAATTTGCATACATTTTCAATTTAAAACTTAATTTATTTAGCTACTAGTTTTATGCATAATGAAAGAAAATAAAATGATTTTATTTTAATTACTATAAATACACATTTTAATCGGACGTATATGAATATTTTTATGAACTGAAACAAAATACATATATTCAATTTGAGGAATATGAAAGAATAAAAATGTTTTCGAAAATGGATAATCCATTTAGATAGTTAGTTGAGAGACAAATCAAGTCAATCATTTGTCCGCTTACAAGTGGATATTTGTCGTAAGCAACGCATCAAATAATTCAGCTCTGAACCCATACACACATACGAGTGTCTTCACATTCACTTAAGCTGTAAATCATACAATAAACAACCAATTTTGGAGGCCATCCATCCTCGCACTCCAGGCACTACTTAATCGCTCTCAATCAAAAGAAAATTGCGTGTTGAAAACATTTTTTGTTGTGGCAACGTCAGAAAGAGGGGTGCAACTAAACCATCATCCATATGCATGGGCCAATGAACTTGCAGCGGACGCAGCTCATGCGCCAAGTCAATCACAAGAAATTACGCTAAAAACGAGGACGAAGACATAGAGGAGGAGGAGAAGGAGAAGAAGGTGGAGGAGGAGGAGTGGGCGGTGGTTGAGCTCTGGCAAGTGGCCCGTTCCCGTTGTTATAAGCGCTGCACCCCGCCAGAAAGCGAAAGCGAATTGGTTAACTTTAATTAGTTTAATTACAAAAAACAACCGTGTATACACTCACACTCACACACACACACACAGATACGAGTATGTATTGTAGATGGATTTAAACAACAGCAAATGGCCAACTGAATGCGCACTTTGTATTCACATGGCCGACAATCGATGCCGAACCACATTGAACATCGTTAACAATTACCATTTAATTGCTCTACAATTTGACCGCTCTCTCTCTCTCTCTCTCGCGCCCGTTGTCTTACTCTTTCTAACTCTCCCCCACTTGCACTTGCAGTTCACGTTGCAGTTGTCGCTGTGCAGCGCCCAATCGCAGCCACGCCTCAGCCGCCGACCCGCCACAAAGTCAGCGGTCGAGGTGTCCAGCGAGAGATCCGCGGTGCCGGATCAGCTGGCCTTGGCCGCAGGTCGATCAGATGGCCAAGGACGTGGCTATCAACGTCGGGGAGCGGCAGTGCATACAAGAACCAAGGAACCAACGCCAGGTGAGTTTCCACTTCCAGCTCAAAATTTAATCATTTAAGTGACTAGAGAGGTTTTTATTCATCTATTTATTAAACTTTGACTAAAAACAGTCGACAGAGGGACAAAATGAATTTTTTAGAATCTAAATAGAATTATAAGATAAGAATGTGGGTTAAAAAATGTATAATCAATCCAACCTTTATTGCAGGGACTGGGGAAACCCAGAAACCAGCGATTAAAGCCGAAACGAATATCGGTATCAGTTACGACTTATGTTATGTTCGCATTTTAAATTTCGGTTATCGGTTACGCAAAATCTTTATATTTATTTATTTAACATCCTAGTGCTACAAGTTTTAAGGAACTTATAATTATTGCACTAGTCACAACACCTTTGAATAAAGGGTTCGTAACGGTGAACCGGTTTATGTATGTTTTGGCTTTGAAACACCGGTATGGTTTCGGTTCATAACAAAAAAAATGTCTTTGCATAAATATAAATATATTAATTATATAATAAAAATGATTAAAAAGGCATTACATTCTTAATGTTTCATTCAACATTTATTTCACATATTCTTTCTTTTGATGTAGTTTAGTTACATTTTAACAATTTTAATATTAAATTTAACAAATTTGTTTTATTTTCGATTATTCAGTGCTATGAAAACTCAATTAGAATATCACAAATAAATATTCAAAATTAAAAATAAGAAATTTTAAATCAAAAATCAAAATTAATAATGAAAAATATAAAGTTTTTGGATGTATGCAAAACCGAAACATACCTTTATAAATGAAACAGTTATTAAACGGTTATTTTGGCTTACAGATTTTCGGCTTAAAAGTTTCGGTCAAATGAAAATTTTTTTTTTCGGTTATTGTTTCAGTTACGGTTTAAAATTTCAATCGGTTTTCAACGGTTAAGGGTTTTAATCCCTGGTTGTAATCATCACAGAATACTCGGAATGGTTCAGACAAAGAATAATTAGTAGTACATGCATTTAAAGTAAGTGGAATAAATTACAAGTAGGTCTAGCAGGAACAGGGAAATTATTTTTGCCAAGTAACCCAGAGGAATCTATCTCACCAGTTATTAATTTGAGAAAGCAATGTTAATGTAATGTAAGCTTTAATATGAACTTCAGCAAGTTCATAACAATACAAATATCAAAGAAGTGGGCAAGTAGTATTATTATGACTGAACAAAACGAAAGTACAAATAATCAGCTATGTACTATAAAGAACATTCAAGTTTCTTAATTAAGATAAAAGAAGCTCAGTCATTGCTTGAATAATGTTTTAAGCTTAATGCTTCAACAAGTTCATTAAAGCTCTTACAATGAGATCAGTATTAAATGTTTTCAAAACTAGCACAACTAAAATTAAGTAAGAACGCTTAAGTCGGAGTTTGCAACTACGAGATACCCTGAAGCACACTCGTAGGTAGCCTAACACTTAATTTAAAATCACATACTTACATATAACATATAAAAAGCACATTAAAAATTATAAATACTTATTTCTTGAATAACTTTCTAGTTTAGTACTCCAGCTGATGAGATAATTATAAAGTGAGCTTATCAATTCGCTAGCTTAAAAATTGCTATTGTAATTCACTTAATTGCGAAGCAAAATTTTTAAATATATAGACCTGAAATTAAATCTCGTTTAGTGAGATATAAAGAGAGATTCTAACATTAGAAAACTCGGCAATACCCTGTATTCCCTAACAACTGAAAAGCTGCATTTCGAACTGGAATTTAGCGGCATTCTGAAAGCAGCATATAAAAAACAAACAGCTGCCAACTTTATTAGCCATTAAATAAACTTAATTGAATGTTTTCGTCGATGCGAACGCTTTTAACCGATTTCAAACTCATTCTCGGCACTCCACAGACTACGGCTATGGACAGCTGGAGCTAAATCTGATACGACCCGAGCATGAGACGTCTTCATTACCGCCGCAGGGCAAGATCAATGGATATTACGGCGGCGGTGGCAGTTTGAGCACAACAGCCGAATCGATTGAAACGCTTAGCAACATCAACAACAACAACAACAACAACGGAGACATGAGTCTGGATAAGGACAGGATGTTGGAAGACTCGGAGACGGCTGCCGAGTACGTGGCCAATGCCATGAAAATGGCCTATGGCACTCGGCATAAGGAGCAGCGACCCTACAATCCAAGTTCAACCACTGAACATAAGCACACACCGCAGCAACATCAGCCAGCAGCAGCCAGCAGCAACAGCAGCAACAGCAACAGCAGCAGCGGCAGCAGCAACAGCAGCAACTGGAACAGCAGCAACTGGAGCAGGATCAGCTGCAACAGGTTAAGGCGCAGGCGCAGGCGGCGCTGCTGGAGGCACAAATGCAGGCGGAGCTGCAGACGCAGCTGGTGGAGCAACAGGCGCTGCTGCTAGCCGAACAACACCAGCAGCAGCAACACCAGCAGCAGCAACAGCAACAACAACAACATGTAGCTAGTGAATCAGCTCCTGTCGATCCAGCGCCTGTTTATGAGAAGGAATCGGTGCCCAGGAGCTATGAATTATATGAGACACCCTCTCATTCGGAACCAGCTGCTGCTGGCGGGGACATCGAGCGTCTCTATCGCACCAAATACTATAGTTATGCACCACCGCAACCATATCGCAGCATCGAGTCCGAGGCGGAGGAGAAGGTGCGCGTCTCCGCCTCCACGGAGATACCCAAGGCGGAGATAATGAAACAAATTGAAAAGTCTGTGATCAAGTACATGAAGGAGCTGGAGGCGGAGGGTAAGATAATAACCACACCACAGGAGCTGGCACCGCCAGCCACCAAAACCTACTACAAGCTGCTCTCGCTGCCCAATTCGAGTCAGAGTTCCGCAAGAGATTCTGGCGAGGAGAAGCGCAGCACAGTGCGTCCCAAGTACAATAATGCCCCGGCAGGGGGACAAGGTCGTCAGCAGACGTCGTCTAGTCAGCAGCATGGCCAGTACCATGTCCAGCAGCAGCAGCAGCAACAGCAGCAGCAGCAGCAGCAGTCACATCATCATCAGGTCAACATCAATAAACCAAAGCCACAACGCTATCAATCCGAGACGGAGACTGCCTACCAGGCGCCCGAGCTATCGGCCGAGGCCATGGCCCCCAATGTCGAGTTTATCTACAAGATCAAGACGCGAGCGCCGCTGCAGACTGCCACAGTGAAGACGGTATCGAAGCCATACACGCTGCCGCTCAAGAGCAGCTCGGAGCACTTTGATCATGGAGCTGCCCTCAAGAATATCGAGGAGTTTGACTTATCGCATGTTGTCACGCCACAGGAACGGGAGCGGGACCGTGAGCGGGAACGGGAACGGGAACGGGAGCGGGATCAAGAGCAGGATCAGCAGCGAGTGACAAGCAAACCCCAAAAATTGTACTTCAATCAAGAGATCTATCATGATATTAACTCATTGCCCTACAAGGGTGAGAAGTTGCGAGGTGTTGGCTCCAGCGCCAGTCAAATGCATTCCGTACAGGGTCATGAATATCGACACAAGCTGAAGGCAGCCGGCGACCTGCATCCGGATTACAAAGGATATTCCGGTTACTTTGCGGAGCCGGTGTCCAGCAGCATGGAAATGTCGGAGAAGCAACCGCTCGGCGGATTGGACAACGATGACATGGAGGACGGTTATCCCATACCCTATCAGTATGTGCTGAAGAAGGAGCCGCTCTCCAGCAAGTACGAGGAGGAGCGCGAGAGCTGGGAGTCGCTGCGTCTGGCCCATGGCAAGCCAGCTCCCAGTGGCTACAAGTCTGCTGGAGCTGGAGCCGGCAGTCTCGACTACGACAGTTACAGTCCCAAGTTCAACAACAATCCCGAGGGCTATGGCTATCAGCATACCTACAAGACGCTGCTGCTCCGCGGTGGTGCCGCCTCACCTGGTGGCGCTCAATCCTCGGCCGGGAATGGCGTCAAGCGTGGGAAACGCGGTGGCGCCGCACATCCGTCATCAGGTGGTGCTGGTGGTGCTCCTGGCAAGAAACTGCTGAGAGGCGGACCCTCTGGTGTTGGTGCCTCAGTCGGAGTCGGTGGCAAGCACATCAAGGATCTGGAGGCAAACCTGGCACTGCGACCACCGCCCAAAAAATAGTCCATTAAATAGTTTATTATATGCGAAATTCTGTTAAGATAATAATGTTGTCGTTTCTTCTACTGTACTTTTTTTTTGCCTTTAGCTATTTATAGTTTACTAATACTAATTATTTATTTTATAGCCAGTTGCTATTCGTGGGCGGCTGCGGGAAGCAGCAGTTGTTACCCAACCACCCAACTAAGTAGTAAACAAATACAAATACCGATTACGAAATCATACTGTGCGCTAGAGAAATACTTTTTGTAGTTCACAACCAATAAATAGAATTATGAAAAGCTCGAAAAGAAAGCTGTACTCTATGAAAACTTCTCCCAACAGCTTTCTCGTCTAACAGTATTAAGGGGCTATCCCCACTTGCAGCTCTTGAAAAATGGCAATTATCATGAAATATTTTTAAACGGCCTTTATTTAATCTTAAAGTACATACATCGAACACCTTTCAGTAATTTTTTTTTAATATTACATAATTAGGTTACAATTTTTATGTTTTGCGGTGACCAAAATTGTGACAAATAGGACTATCTGAATCCAGAATTGTCGATGGACTTAGTAAAATAACAGTATAAACTAGTGTTTGAAGGATTTAAAATTTCGAATTTCTTCACAAAATTGTCGTTTTTTGGCTATAAAACAACCAACTTTTTTTCGAAAAAAAAGTCGTACAATCAAACACTCCATTTTAATGTATTGAATAAGCTTGCCAAGTTTCAAAAAGATCGGCTTAGTAGTTTTCCAATAATTGGTGTCATCGACTTCAAAAATGTCATTTCGAGAACAATTTGTTCGGATCGACTTGAAATTGTATGGACGTATTCTCAGATAGTTATACTTCAAACAAGTGCAACAAAAAAAATTTGTTTTTTCAAAGTTACAAGTGAGGGTAGCCCCTTAAAAGCTTATTGCTGTTCAGCTTTTAAATCAAGCGTACACTTTAAACTCAACTTTGATTTAAAGATTATATATTTTATTTAAAATAATCTACTATTTTAAAGCGATAGCAGACTTAACCAAGAAAAGCTTATGACTGCAGCTTCAATGACTACCAAATACTTTTTAAAGTTCACAACAAAATTGTATATATAAACGGTTCGAAATAAAAGATATTCAAAGCTCACACTGATACTCAATGACAAGTTTTTCCTACAGCTTTGTCGACTAACAGTACTATAAAAGCACATTGCTTTCAGCTTGAAGCTTTAAAGCATGAATAGCTTTCATTCAAACATTTGACTACAAGTCCAACTTACCTTTATTAAAGTTATACCAGACTCAGCCAAAAAAAGCTTTAGACTTTAGCTTTGACGACTAACAGTATTAGAAGCTCATTTCTGCAAAGCTTTGAATTTAAGACTTATAATCATTTAACGCTCTAACACTCGGATTTAAAATAACAATAACTTATAAAGTTATCTGTTTTTTTGACATGAAAGTATTTTTTAACTGTTTCTTATAAGCACAGCTTGACAGTTGAAAAAGGTTTAAAGCACTCGCAAGCTTTAAAGTTTAAACGGTAATTTTACTTTGACTTGGACATGCCTTATGTCTTTACGCTTTTTTTACGCGAAAAATCTCGGGTGGGTAAATTTTAAT
>JBAMBL010000267.1:0-29796 GCA_037043405.1 Drosophila subquinaria
TACCTAATGTTTCTAATGAAATGGAAAGGCAGTGACCACGCCGATTTGGTCCCAGCTAAACAGGCAAATGTCAAATGTCCACAAATTGTAATACAATTTTACGAGGAGCGTCTCACATGGCACACTGGTAACGGAAATGGCAATGGCGGTGGAAGCGATGGAACCCCTGGCAGTGCAGCTGGCGCTAGTCCCAGTGGCAGCATCAACGATGAAAACATCAAGCCGGATGCAAGCGTAGAATCGGGGAACGGCGACACCATTTAATTGCAAGCCCAAAACTCTATGAGGCAACAACAATTAAACTTGCATCGCAATAAACAGACTACACACTCAGATACACAATCACATACATAAGCTCGCTCCTACGTTTGATTACATACAAATTACCATAGACATCATTCATACAAAACAAGTACATACATACATTATAAAACTAGGCACACATGCATGCTTATAATAATGGCCAACAGATTGCAAATGTTGGTCAACTTTCTAAAATAGAATATACATATAAATATGTAACTGAAATAAACGTGTTTCTGACTTTTAATATTAAGTCACAGAACAAAAGTGCTTATTTATTCTCCTTTTGCATACATACAGACATTACGGTTTCGATGTGATCCGGTAACACTTTAAGGAAGAGGGGAACATGGTTGCCACATTTGGTACTTTATCCATTTGTCGGTACAAATAAATCGTTTTTAATATTTTTTCAAGTTGGTATATATTTGCTAGACAGCTAATTTGTAAATAAATTAAATCTTTTATGTAAAGATGACTATGATCCCCACAAGTTGACCCACGATATGAGAATATTGATGGAAGTGCAAGCGATAAGTTCCATTACATTGAACATATGAATGTACATATGTAGTGTATAAACGAGTACGTTTTAAAAAAATTTATCAATTTAAAAAAAATGTTCTTTGTTTTTTTTTTTTGGTAAGCGCTTTAACGCGAGTTATAATATAAAAGTTTTTTTTTTTGGATTTCATTATTTTAATTTTATTAAATTAAAAAAATAAACATTCTTTGGTACATATAAACATTTGAAAACGGAACATTCTGTCCTAAAATCTGGTACAAAATATTTTCATGAAGTGGCAACCGCGAAGGGGAATTGTTTTGTGTAAATCGATATATTCGATAGGCACTTATGCTAAAGCCGGCAAACTTAATAAATAAAAATAAATTGTTTTTCAAATTGAATTTTGTGGGATACAACTGAGTTCAATAATGGCTCAATCAAGCTCCATGAAGCTGCTCGGCGCACGCAACATGAGTTGCATTGTTGAGCGCATGGAGTGGAACAACAAAATGGATCTAATTGCCTATGGCACTGAGAAAGGTGCGTAAAGCCGGCAACAACATTTCTTCTATGCATAGTAAATCGATCTATTGATTGGCAGGTGAAGTAATCATACAGCGCCTGAACTGGCAAAAGATTGTCACATTTCCGACGCCAGGCGAAGATGTACGCGTCCGCTCGCTCAGCTGGCAAATGGATGAGACGCTGCTGGCCGTCGGCTACAGCAATGGGAAAGTGGCGCTGCTGGATGCGGAGAGTGAGACCATAATATCGGGCCTAATTTACGAGGACGACATCAAGAAGGTGTACTTCAGCAAGGCAATCAACTGCCGGGAGAGCCTCGACAGCTACACGTGCAATGCAAAGGATAAACACAAGCGCTATTTACCAAAGCTGCCACCGCTCACCAATATCGATCCCTGTTTGAAGACACTCGACCAAAAGTCGTTTCCCAAAGGCTCTCCCTGTTTCCTTGTGGTCATCATGCGCAGCGGCAAAGTCCATTTGCTGCTACTGGGCGCCTTACAAGCGGGCAGCATCGATCTCACCCAGCATATTCTGCATCCGGAGAATTTTGATGTGTATGATGTGCGCTTAAATGGGGACTTTAATGCCATTTATGCGCTGCTGCGAGATGGGCAACAATTGAAGCTGCTGCACTTTCACAACCAGGTGCTACAGGACAGCATATCACCCATGCTGGAGCTGGCTTCCCACTGCGCCCACATCCTGGAAACCAAGAAGTATGCTCCCTTATTCCCAACCAATCTTCATTATAATTATTTTAATTATTCTTATACGCAATCAGTTACATCAACGATACACAACAATGCCTGACAGAGGCTTGGGAGACGGTGCAACTGGAGATGGACAATAAGCTAACCAAGTATGCCAATTCGCAGGCTTATGGCATGATATCTGCCAACTTTCTGGAGCTGCTCGTCTTCGGTTATGCGACCCTGGAGGTTGAGGAGTTTTTGTTTGAGTGAGTTACTTCTTTACTCTACTTATATTATTATAATTATATCAATTCTCATTGCAGAACGCTGACGGAGAAGGTCTTCAAGAAGATAGCCAACTCGGTGGATTTGAGCCTCAACAATCTGCAAGGATTGGTCTTTAAGCAATTAAATGGAGCTGCCATCAATATGTTTTACTTTCTCAATACAATCGCTGGCTTTGGTCGCATGACGCATTTCTTTGAGGTAAGATTTGTTCAGTTAGTTAAAGTGATTCCAACTATAACTATAGCTAATAATTGTAGGCACTCATCTCTCCAGACGTGGCCAGCGAGGCAATGCGTGCTTGTGGCGCCTTTTTGCTTAAGGTGCACGAACTGCAGCGCACAATTGACACGCTGGTGAATGACATGAAGCTGTTTCATTCCTGGATTATATTCACTATACTGCGTCTGTCCAGTCAAGAGATACCTGATGACATGATCTTTACCGGCAAGGAGAACGTCGCATTGGTCGAGTTCTTTTGCAACATGGAACCCGAACAGCAGACTCCATGTGAAGGCGATGAGCGAGATGTTAACGATGAGAAATGTGCCGGTACAGAAGATTCATCTTTCGGGGCAAGTCCCAGTGCCATGCTGACGACGCGCAGTAAATTCAATTTGGAGCGTGTGGGCCAATATCTGGAGAATGCATATCTGACGCAGCCACAGCCACAGCCATTGAACTCATCGGAGCTCTGGTCGCGAATGCTCGCCGAAAACGAATGTCTAGCCGAATGCAATCTGTTTGTGCCGCATGACAAGAAGCTCTCACTGATACAGCAGCGGGACAAGATGTTCAACGCCATCGATGCAGTGTTCCACAAGCCGACAGAGAGCATTAGTGCCAGCTTTAAGCTAACCACGGCTGTGATATGTAGCGATCTGCCGCAGTTTGCCTGCGAGCCATCGCTCGAACAGGATCAGTTGTCCAATTATGATTTCATCAACTGCAGCTACCATGTGCATGAGGCCAGCAAATGTGATATGTTGGCGGTGACCATCAGCTGGCAGGAGGCCATGATACTTGAGATCAGTCGCGGCGAAGATTGCCTCCTGCGCTGCACGAAGATTCAATTGTTTCCCGGCCCATTTACGCCACAAATGCACGAGGATTACTATAATCTGCGCTTTGTGGATCTTCAGTTTTATAACGAATCGTCCATCTCGATGCTGGCACAGACGACAGCAGCCACACCTGGTGTACGGCCGCACAGTTACTTTGTGCAATTCTCATTGACTGCGGCACGCAATCAATGCACCCAACATCATTTGGCGCCACTCATGAAGCTGCCCGAGGCGACGATCACGCACAGCATACACGATATACTGGAGGCGGCCACATTTAAGCCATTGGATGGCGTTTGTGAAATGCTGGCCGTATCCGGCAGTCGCAAAGTCGCCACCGTGCTCTCCGATCGTCGCCGCAAAATGACCATATTCGAAATGGAAATCGAAGAAGAGGAGGACGACACCGAAATGTCGCAGGCTTCGTTCTTGGAGATCAGCAAAGAGTCCGTGCTGGCCGACAAGTCCGATGCGTAGTTAATTCCATCAATCATTAGTTCATTAGTCGATGAATCAGTAATCAGGATATACATATAACAGCGGTGGGCACGCAGTGGCTCCGGTAGCAGCGGCTGCTCCCAACTTAGGTAGACTCTAATAGAGTTGTTGTTGCTTGATTGTTTTGCACTGTGCGAGGCATCAAATCAATAAACATTTTTAATAATTACGGTCCCTGATTAAGATATCTTAATTTTGTAAATATGTATGATTTATAATTCTTCACTAATCATTTTAAATTCTGTGCATTTCTATCTAGTGTTTTTGAAATGAGTCCCGATCCAGGAAAACTCGAGTGTTTCGCTCTATTTTGTTTTTACTAATCTTTACTTAGCAAAGAAATATTATATATACTATAATTATAAAATACATTTATGTACAAAACATAAAACAAGCGATTGCGATTTAATCCAAATTAAATTTTATGCAACTAAATGATTAGTACATTTAATTTTGAGCCACAAAAATGTATATAAAACGTAATCTAATCTCTAAAGCCCCTTAGACACTCCGACTAAATGTAGATGATAAACAAAAACCTTTGACAGTATTGGAAAAATCAAATATCAAAAGAATCGAGCCAGGGAAAAGTTGTGCTAAATTTTGTACAATTTAAATAGGGAATCTGGACCTTAATCCGGAGAACATTGATGCGTTTGTAGTTAAGTTGAATTTCATGTTGACTCAATGTTTTGGCTGTTTGTTTTTGTTTCTGTTTTGTTGTCCATCTCGCTCGCACCACGATTCCCTCTCGCTTACACAAATTGTGCTAGTTCTGATTTTGAGCATAGAAATTGGCCAAGTGTCGAGGGCATTGCGAGCAATGTGAAGATTAGTGGAACTCAACTAACTGATCTCATACTGATATGCATCATCGGAATCCTCGTCGCTGGACAGATCGCGTTTACGTCGTCGCTGCTCGCGTTTGCTCAGCTTTTTGGCTGGCGCTGGCGCTGGAGGAGGAGCAGCTGATGCCACCTCTGGTTTATCTTCCACATCCACGTCCTCCTCCTCCACCTCTGCAGGCACAACAGCCCCATCGATGTGAACTGGCTCCGCCTCTTCTTCCTCGGCCTTCTTCTGTGTCTTGACCAGTTCACACAAGTATTTGTAGCGCACCAGACACTCCTCCTTGGTCTTTTCTGGCACACTGTTGGCAATCTTTTGCCAACGATCGCCTCCGCCGGCCGTCTTGCGATACTTGACAATGGCCGCCTCTAGAGCACGCTGCTGCTCCTGTGTCCAGTTCGTTTCTGGAATGAGCATGCTCTTCTCATTGGCTGTACCAGCGCTCTTCTTAACCTTCTCCTTGCGCACCGCCTGCTGCGACTCCTGGACAATGCTTTCGGCCACGCTCTCGGACTGTCCAGGGATGCGATAGCCATTCTCCTTCATCTTGGCCGCCATAAAGGTCACCTCTTGCACGGTGCGGTTCATGGACTCGGCAATTGTATTCCAACGACTGCCCGCGCCTCCTGGATACTTTTTAACCAACCGTATAAGCTCCGTCAGATCCTCGTCCGTCCAAAAGCCGCCGCTGACCGTGCTCTACAAAACAATAGATGTACAAAGTCAAGCTACGAATCGGATCTGAGATCTGGATCTGGGGGCTGCTCACCTTTTGGGAAGCAGGCCGTATGGCGTCGTCCTCAGTGAGCTCGCGTTCTTGGATTTGCGAGTAGCCGCGTAGCTCCTCGGCAGTTTTCTCGGGCGCCTTTGTGTTCTGCTTGCGCTTGCGTAAATTCTCCTTGTGCTCCTTACGTAGACGCAATTGCTCCTCAGCCTCGCGCTCCAGCTCTTCCTGGCGGCGTGTCGCTTCAAGCTCCCTAAAATACATACATTTCTGGTTTGGTGGCTGTCATTTTGAAACGGGACATTACAATATACTCACTGTCGGCGCTTCTCCAGCGCCAGCTCCTTGAGCTCGTTGGCCTTGCTAAATGCATTCTTAATGGTCTTGGGCAGATTCCAGATAGCTAGTGGTATTTGAATTGGCAGCGTATTGAGCAGCGATGGTATGGGAATCTCGCTGAGAATGACATCCATGTCGATGTTCTTATTGCGCTTCTGCAGCTTCTTCAGCTTCGTGCCGAACACCTGTTCCGCCGTGTACTTCTTCTCGAGGTACGCGGCCCAGGCGAACAGGTACTGTCCGACGGTGATGATCAGGAACAGTATGAAGGCGCCCTCGTACAGGCCAATCTTGCGCATGCGACGATAATAATAGAGAGCTGACTTCCAGTTCGGCATTCCATCGCGCAATACTTTGTCGTACTTTTCACGCTTGGAGGCATCCTTGAGGACCTCGTAGATGGAGACGAGATTGCGGAACTGAATGTTGGCATCCTCCGATGGGTTCTTGTCCGGATGCAGCACAATGGAGAGGGTGCGAAAGGCTCGCTTTATTTCATTATTCGTGGCTGTCTGATTAATGCCCATAAACTCGTAAAAGTTCTTGTTGACCTCTTCGATCAGATCGAAAATCTCCAACTCCTCGGAGTGCCAGGCACTGGCTGAGCCACATAGCAGCAGGAGGCCAAGCACAATTTTGGGCAGCATCTTTCCGGCGTGCAGTTGCATCTAAAGTCCTACAAATTTAATGAAACCGAAAAGCGGCAGACCCCCGCACGCTTACACTTGCACACGCACTCGCACACAGACATTCGCGCACGCACTCACGATGAACTGTCAACGTCAAAAGTGGCAACGTCACCAGTAAACAAAAACAATGCACAATAATGTTGCCATATCGGTGTGTATCAGGGCAGCACATAAACATAAAAAAATAAATGTACTTCAACTATGTATACAATTGTAATTGCACACATACATAGATTTGGAATATATATGACTCCATGCAGTATATTAATTAATTAAAAAATGTCAATTAATGCAAAAGCAACTCTAGAAAAATTCACACTACTGGCTATCGGCATCGGCTATCGAGTGTCAAAAATATGTCCTGGCGCGCAAAACTTTATTATTTTTAGATTGTTAAATTTTGAATTAAACTAAAAATTATTTATAAAATTCTAACTCAAAATTAAAATAAATAAAGAACATAATTTAAATAAAATTTGCGAGCTCGTTAACATTAAAGTGAATTTGTATTATTCAAAGCCAATCGAAATGAAAGAAAATAAATGATAAAAGAATATATCATTTAAAAAAACCTATAAACACGAATTATCCTTTTTATGGGAGCCAAGGAACACCTATGGTTTGGTTTTTTAAAGTACATTGTGACGTCACAAGTGACGTCACCATTTATAGGCCGTCAGCACATACTATAAATGGAACTCAAACGAACGAAGAAAGGAACTGAACAACTGAACTAAATGACCTACCATAATGTAGTGATGTAAAATAACATCGATGCATCGAGCATCGATGTTTTTTCAGCGATGTTTCTCGATGTTTTCCGATGTTTTTGTTGACGCCTATTTATCGATGTTGCATGGCGATGCATCGATGTTTTGCTGCCGCACTTTCAACACGCCATTTTCGCCGCTCTTACAATGAGTTTATAGTAATTTGGGCAGTGTTTGCAATGCCTAAGTGAGAAAATTTATTTATATTGGTAATATAGCTACAAGAAGGCTTACATATGTCTTTTCAAAGTTCTCATCAAAAATACCTCTTGTAGTTTGTGTTTATACTTTAAAGATAGAAACTGTTTAAAACTTTAAAACTGCTATGAAAGCATACGTTTTTAAGAGAAAATTAACTTCATTAATCTAAGAAATTCTAGTTTTCTTCTAAAAATGGTATGGTTTTCAAACATTAGACATACATCGATGCATCGATGTTTCGACCCGATGTATCAACTAACATCGATGTTAAATTTTGAAAACATCGATGAGCATCGACATCGACGTTTCCACTCAAATTTACATCACTACCATAATGGACGTCGCTCGTTCGTTCACTTTGGTGAGTAGTTCAATCGAACTTATTCGGAACGATTCGATACAACTCTTAACCATAGCGCTGTAGGAGGATTTGCAAAAGACGAAAACACAGTGAAAGCGGTGTGAAAAAGCAGGCGAATAGAGATAAGAAACAAAATACAAAAGTCAACGCAAGCAGCAGCGGCGCGCCGTGTAGAACAGCGCTAGCCGCTGGAGCTGGTTTTAAATGGATTAAGCGTTGCTCGCATATCAAGCAGAGATAACAATAAACGGGAGGGGGCGGCGGTTGGTTAAACGAAGCGAGAGCGCGGAACGTAACGGAGCGGAGCCATGTCTTCGGCCGTCAACATACAAATCGTATCGATGCCGAATCTGGCCAAGATCGAGAACTTTTTTAAGGATGTCAGTTATCGTGAGACGATCGAATACAGCGCCAATTTCAATACACGCCTTTGCATTGAACGGCGACTGCGGTTGCCGTTCCTCGATCCGCAAACGGGCGTTGCACAAAATCACTCCCAGCTGTTCATGGATAAGAGACAGCGAATGCCGGGCTTTCGACAAGGCCAAATCTACACGTATCCCGCGACACGTTGGCGCAAAAGTCGGCGCCAGTATTTGACCAAAATGTACAGGTGGGACAGAGATAAAGAGAGAGTAATGATTACCTAGTTCATAATAAAATCTCAATCTAGTTCTACACACAACAGGTTTCCCGAACGCCCCTTTCAGGCGTTGCGTAAGGAGCACGAGGCACTGGTGGCCAGTGGCATTAATATTGGCTGCGTCTCTGGCATCGGGGCCATCACTGGCATCACTGGAATCACTAGCATCAGTGGCACCGGCGGCAGCATAGGCAGTGCAAATAGCAGCAGCTCAACGTTGAGTCTCAACATGTTGACAGGCGGCGGCGCATCGACGACGCCAACGGTGTTGAGCACGCTCCACAACGACACAACGCATGACTTTAATGGTGCGTTTAGCATGGAGGAGTCGTGCTCGCTGGGCGCCGCCGGCGGCGATACATCCGATAGCAAAGACAGTCAATTGCAAACGCAGCAGCAGCAACAACAACAGCATCAGTCGAAAGATGAGCTGCCCAAGGAGTGGTTCTATGATGAAATGGATATGAACGACGTGGATTCGCTTGAGGACCCAAAATCACCAGCCGATGATGAGTACGACTATGATCCGCGTTATGGCAATAAGAAGCGACGCAAACGGCGGCCCGGGAAGCGTGCAACGACACACGCTGGCGGAGAAGCCGTCAGCACAAGCATCAGCAGCAGCGCCCGCAGACGCAGTGCGGCGACACGGACGCGTGTCACGACCACAGATGCGGCGCTGGATGCTTCACTGGAGGCCATTGAGGCGGGCGATATTGGCGGCACGCCGACAACGAGTAGTGGCCGCAGATCTCGCGTCGCTGGAACACGCGGCCGGCGACGTGCCAAAGGCGTCACCTCAACCAGCACAACAGCTAGCACCAGCGGCATGCCCAGCAATACATGTGATCCCCCAAGTCCGGGCCTGGTAAATGAGCCGCCATCGTTTGAGAGCGCCGCGGCTGCTGTTGGCGTCGGTGTCAATGCCGAGGATGGCAATGCACATTTGCGCAATTATCGCAAGTATCTGTAACGCAAGGATCGGACCATGTAGGTGGATCACGTTGACGAACCAACCAACCAACCAACCAGCCACCTATCAACCAACCTACTATCCTATCTATCTACGTATCTTGTTTATTGCATTCGTTTATTTAACGGTGATTACTATTCTTTCAACATATGTAATTTAAAGTTAGTTTAAGGCTTAGTTTATTAGTTCCTTATGCGAGTCCAGACCAGACCCGACCCGACTAGACCAGACCAGACTAGACAAACCAAGAGACAGAAGCACCAAAACCAGATCCAAGCAGGCAGGCGTAGCTAAATTTTAATTCTACTGGTAACTTTGTCGCCTATCTAATTGTACGTTCCCATAGCCAATTGATTGTTGATACTGATCTAAAGTATATACATATATAAAGCCTATATATGCACATACTATACATATATAAAGCCTATATATGCACATACTATACATATATATATCTAATATATATATATTTATATGAAGCTACTTTACTTAAACGCGAAAGCGAACAATTACTCGCAAACTCTTAACGGTTTTTATGGCCGCCACAATTTTTTGAAACAATTATTTTACCCTATTATTATAATGAATCCTTTTCTTTTCTTTTTTTTTCATTTTATTTAATTTATATTTAGTTGAAATTTGAATATTCATTGGCGTAATGTGTTTTTAGGCAGTGTGGTAGGGTTTAGGTTTCCAGTCCAGTTCAGTCCAGCGGAAAAAACAAAAACAAACGATTTCGTAAACCAAAATTTTTCTCTAGGAATAGTAAGTTTCTTAAGGAAGCGAGCGAGCTGAAATACAAAATAAACAAAAACTGTGTACATTTTTGAAAATCAAAGACAACAAATTCTAATAAAATTTAAAAGCAAAAAAAAAATACAAAAAAAAAATACATCACTTTTGGAAAGGTTTTATACAAATTTTACAAAAAAAAACAACTTAGATCTGGACTATAGTACATATTGTCTGTACATATGTATATGTATACTTACCACCAAACTTGGCTGAAGAATTAAATAGATAAAAAAAAAATTATGATAAAGAGCTGTTTATGTATATAAAACTCGTAATTACAAATCATTTTTTTCAATCGATCTCGAAGTTTGTTTGGACTTGAAATAGAAAACAATAGGGGGATTCCTGATCATAATCAGCTGCTTTATAAGCAATTTGCTGTGTCCATGATTTAAAATAATTTTAATTAATTATTTAATCAACGGATTAGATTATGTTTCCTAAGCCGAAACTACGGTCATAGGCATAAGTATTTTGACACCATTTAACGTTAATTCTACGCATGATTTGAACTAACTTCATCTTCTTACTTTGGCATCAAAGAAAAGGTCATTCGAATCCCTTTTGAATGATATAAAACTTTCCTTAGCCCATTAAGTACCCATTAACATTTTAGAATTTTTGTAAACGTCTACTTTTTTAACTTGTTTCCTCGAATTAAAAAAAAAAAATGATTTGATGCAAAAAGTTTCTTTAAACAATTCTAATAGTCACTGCCAACATTTTTTTTAAAATATCTCTTCGCTAGTATTTTTTATAATTTTTTGAAAATGGCAAAAAAATCATTTTTCCTCATTTCGTACAAAAAGTGAATTTTTTGCCATTTTCAAAAAATTATAAAAAAAACACTAGCACGAAGTAAGTTCAAATCATGAGTAGAATTAACTTTAAATGGTGTCAAAATACTTATGCCTATGACTGTAAATCAAATCAAAATCTATTTCAAGAATGTTCGTTTTATTTTACATTAATAACAACAAATATTTTGATCTCGCTTAAATGCTAGTGAAATCTTCACGGAACGTGAAGAACACCAATTTCATCCGACATCATGACATCAAAAGTATTGTTCAGCCGAGGCAAAAGTTTCACATTAAACAGTTCCCGTTTGGGATTTGCCGTTCAATGATCATAAGGCGCTAAAACTGACCAAATTTATTGATATCATGTTTGTTTGTATGTTACTTTTCTTTCTTGGTGCGTTTTGTAGACGTGGATGACGCTGGGGATGGGGATGTTTCGGACGCCCGCTTGCGTTTGTTGTTTTTGCCTGACATCTCGGTATACGCTTGTATAATTAATTCAGACATTTCATCGACATTGGGAAACTTTTGGGCGCGAGGCGTGCGCTTTAAACCGGACCAAATGGGACGCTGCTCACTGGCAACTGTTGTGGGGTGGGGAGCAAAGGATAACTCAAAGGCGCCACGCCTGGGAGCACCCAGGGCGTTGAGCTGCAATTGAAGTTGGAATTGCTGGCCTGCATTCTGCAGACAAGTCTGCAGAGCTGCGTGCAACTCCTCGGCGCGGCGACGAAAGACTCGTCAAGAGCGGCAATGCTCGATGTAGAGCACCGGATGATTAGCATCCAAATCACTGGGCTCATCGCTTTTTGGCGGTGACTGCAGATAGAAGAAACGACTGTAGGCAGTACTACTCTATCAGATAATTGTTATTACTTACCCGTTTTGGTGCAGCTTTTTTAGCACGCTTTGGTGGCATGTTAGCCTCAAAAAAAATAAGTTAGCAATTTCGAAGAAAATGCGCGCAGATTTTTTTTAGTAAATTGCTTAAATGTATCGAAATATCGATATTTACGATATTTGGAATATCAGCGAGTACAACAGATTTTGGACTATCGATAAGCTAACAGCTGATCAATCTGCAATTATAACATCTACTTTGTGCTGTCTGGCAACGCTCTACATTAAAATCGGTCTTTTGTAAATTGAAATTGAGTGAAACAGTTTAACTGAATGCAACTGTCTGTCTAAACAAATGCCAAAATCGAGCAGCGCCGTCGAGCGACAAACTGTAGCTAACATGTAGGTTTTTTGCACATCGTACTGAGCCGAAGCTGAAACCGCACGTTAACGTTGTTGTATTCATTTGTTTATGTCCTGATTTCAGATTGCCGTAGAATTCGCGTGCCGGCCAAACTCCGGTGGAGACACGTTGATTTTTGGCGGCAGCTCAAGTCAATGGAGGAGGAAACGAAAACATCGCCGGCACCATCGCCAAAGCCGCTCAAACGTCGGGGCCGGCCACCCAAGGCCAAGGCCCAGACACAGACCCAGACACAGCCACAGACTCAGGCAAATGTGTCGGCGGCGGATTTGGAGACGGGCACGTCTGAGCGTGCGCCGACAGCGTCGCCAACGTCATGCGAATGTCGGCGCAGCTCGCGTAAAAAGGTCACCAAATTCGATGTACGCGATTTGCTCAAAAAGAACCGCAAGACAAGCAAGACTCAAACTCAAATCGAAGCTGGTCTCGATTCCAATGCATCGATTACTCTGGCGGCAGGAGGATCGAATGAGGTTGCGGGCTCGGCGCCAACGACAAGCAATCAAGCATTTGGCATTGCTGAGCCGCAATCAACACAGATCGGGACACCTGCCCAAGAGTCAACTCCAGTGGATCACGATGCACCTGCAAATGTGGCAGCTGCGTGTCCGCAATTACCTCGCAAACGAGGACGACCGCGTAAGCTGCCGCGGGTGATACTGCAAGATGTGGTGAAGTGCGGCGTTGAGAAAGCAAACACCAGCTTATCAGACCCTGCCACAAATTCCACCAACACATCGATCTCAGTCGGCAGCGAGGGGAGCGACGTCAGCTGCATTACCAAAATAAAACCCAAATCGAAACTGCGCGTCAATATAAAGCGCATGAATATGCCAACGAGCGGGGAATCTTCATTCTGTCGGGATTCATCGAAGAGTATTCTATTGTCGGATGAAACGACTGTTGAATTAAGCGAGGAACACACCCAAGAGCAGGCAGAGACTGAAGCTAAGGCTGATCTTAAGACTGAACCACTAGAATTATTACCAGCTGCTGATGATGACTCCGATTCGCAAATAATATTTAAGGAAATTGACTCGAAACAGACGGAAACAGAGGGGAACGAACCAAAAGAGGCTAAAGGAGGCTCCAATATTCATCATATAGTTGCCATAAAAGAGGAGCAGACACTGAACACGGAGGCTGAGGAGGAGCTGAAAGTTGGAGAAGGCAAAGCAGCAACACAGGAGTGCAAGGAGGATCTTGCCAAAGAAGAGCTGACTGCGCAGATGACTCTGGGAAACATGACGCCATCACCAGTTGTTTCAGAAAAACGGAGAAGCCAGCGCTCCAGTTTGCGTGGCAGCTCCATCACTTCCAGTTCCAGCTCCAGCAAATTGACGCTGGAGCAGACCTTTGCCCAAATTGCGGCCAAAAGCACAGAAAGTATTCGAATGTCCGTAGCATCACATGTGGATGTGGAGGATGTGAATATACTCATTGATCTCATTGAGGATAGTAATAGTCATAGCAACAAGTACAACGTGGAAACCAATATTCAGTTGGAATCCAATATACAAGTGTCTTCAGCAGAAGTCCAACTGGCGAAATTAAAAGCTGTCCAATTGGATGATCCTTTCAAGAAGGAGGAACCAACTGAGGCAGCGACAACCAGCGATAAGAAGGACAAGCAGGAGGAAGAGGAGGAGGAGAAAGAAATGGCAACACAAATGCCAAAGTCTGAAGGGGAGCAGAAAAAGCAACTGGAGGAGAAGCTCGAAATACCTGATGAGCATCAGCCAAAGGAAGTGAAGGAACCCACTGATGTACCTATTGACGAGTCAGTTGTTCAGCCTGATGTGGCAGACGCCTTGGAGGCGGTCAGCAAAGCTGAGTCGCCGCCAGAGGAGAGGCAACAATCTGGTCGCTATCCAAGTTCAGATTGCACCTTCGTTTCCACTGAGAGAACTGATCCGATGGCTGACAAAAAGCAAACAAAAAAGAAGCTTAAGAAGCAAACAGCCAAATTGAAGCAGGAATGGGAACAGGGCAAAAAACAGGACAAACCCATGGATAAAGAAGAAGATTCGTCCACGCAAAGCAGCTCACTGCATCCTCTCAAGACAACGCAGGCACCCAGCCAGGAAGCTTCTGCCAAGGAACCTGCTCCAAAGCCCAGCAAATCCAAGAAGAAGCAACTACAGCAACTACAGCGTCATCCAAGCCGACAAAACTCCGTGGATTCCAGCTCAAGTGGCTCGTTAAAGCGCAAATCCGGCAGAGTCAACGATGCACTGCAATTGGCTTTAATTGAGACTGAATCCTCCGAGTCCACTAGCTCCGGCTGCAAGGCGCCAAGTTGTGGTCTGCCCACGCCAACGTCCGAGTTGGACGCACAGCATCCGCTCAAGAATATTGTCAAGTTGATTAAAGATGGCGCTACGCAGACGAGCAAGCAGGAGCAGCCGGCAGAGGATGAGTTTGCGCAGCGAGTGGCCAACATGGAGACGCCGGCAACGACGCCGTCAACATCGCCGCAGCTCAACGGCTCAACCGAGGAGAACTCGATGTCCACTGGCGTACGACGCTCCCATCGAATCAAGAAGAAACCACAAGTGCCCAAAACGAATCTCGGAGGTGGCAACAAGAACAACAACTGTCAGACATCCACGTCCATAAGCATGGATACTCAACTGGCCGAACTGGCGCAGATTGAGGCAATCAATGAGCAGTTCCTCCGTCACGAAGGTCTCAACACGTTCCAGCCGCTGAAGGACAACTTCTATCGCTGCGCCCGCCAAGTGAGCCAGGAGAATGCGGAAATGCAATGCGATTGCTTTCTAACGGGCGACGAGGAGGCCATGGGTCATCTATGCTGTGGTGCCCGCTGCATCAATCGCATGCTCATGATCGAGTGCGGCCCACTGTGCACCAATGGAGCACGCTGCACAAACAAACGCTTCCAGCAGCACCAGTGCTGGCCATGTCGCGTCTTTCGCACCGCCAAGAAGGGCTGCGGAATTACCGCCGAGCTGCAGATACCATCCGGTGAGTTCATCATGGAATACGTCGGCGAGGTGATCGACAGCGAGGAGTTCGAGCGTCGCCAGCATTTGTATTCGCGCGATCGCAATCGTCACTATTATTTCATGGCTCTGCGCGGAGAGGCGATCATCGATGCCACCGCCAGGGGCAACATCTCGCGGTACATCAATCACAGCTGTGATCCGAATGCGGAAACCCAAAAGTGGACGGTGAATGGCGAGTTGCGCATCGGTTTCTTTAGCCTCAAGACCATCAATGCCGGCGAGGAGATCACCTTTGATTATCAGTATCAGCGCTATGGACGCGATGCTCAGCGTTGTTACTGCGAGGCGAGCAATTGCCGTGGCTGGATTGGTGGTGAGCCGGACTCGGATGAGGATACTGAGCCGGAGGAACAGGAACAGGAGCTGGAGGAACAAGAACTGGAACAGGAGGTGGAACAGGAGGTGGAACAGGAGGTGGAACAGGAGGTGGAACAGGAGGTGGAACCGGAGGCGGCGCAGGACAAACAAAGACACAAGATCAAGTCAATTAAGGCCATCAAGTCCAAGTCCAAGCTGAAGCTACAAACGTCACGTCACAAGCAACGCAAGGATGAGCCCAAGAGCAAGGATCGCGAGTACAAGGCCGGACGTTGGCTACGTCCATCCAGCGACAAGTCCGTCGCTCGCAAGTCCGACCAGCTCGAGGATCCGGATGTGCTGGAGCAGCTCAAGCTGCTCAATCGCAGCGAACTTAAGAACCAGGCGGACACGTTGCGCTTCTCGCGCTGCATGGTGCGGGCCAAGCTGCTCCAGTCGCGCCTCCAGCTGCTGGGCGTGCTCACGCGTGGCGAGCTGCCGTGTCGCCGCCTCTTCCTGGACTACCATGGGCTGCGACTGCTGCACGGATGGATTAGCGAGAGCGGCAGCGACAATCAACTGCGTCTGGCGATGCTCGATGCCTTGGAATCGTTGCCCATACCGAACAAGACCATGTTGAACGATAGTCGCGTCTACCAGAGCGTTCAGCTGTGGAGCACAGCTGGAGCACAACAACAACAACAACAACAACAAAAGCCGGAGGCAGTGCATCAACGAATGCTCGACTTGCTGCACAAATGGGACTCATTGCCCGAAACCTTTCGCATTCCGAAGCGCGAGCGCATCGAGCAGATGAAGGAGCACGAACGCGAGGCGGATTGCCAGTCGGATCACCAGATGAGCCAGCATGCGGTGACAGCTCTCGAGGACAGCAACAGCAACAGTGCCTCCAGCACGCTGACCAGCGATCCCTACCGACAGGATCGCTTCCGGCGCGACACCATCAATCGCTACGAGAAGCCAAAGCCCATGGCACGGATGAGTGGCAACATCACCATATGCAGCAATGGGTCCATGGCCACCACTGGCAATGGCAATGGCAATGGTAATTACATCGTCAACACAGATCCCCGCAGGCGCTCCGATCTGAACAATCCATCTGGCCGATACATTTCCAAAGAACTGCGGCGTTCGCTGTTCGAGCAAAAGGTAAATTCCAACAGGATTCCTCTTTATACTCACTTTATATAGCTAGTAACGCCTATAAGGAGGCGTGGCAAGTGTCCATAAAGTATATTCATACATTAGTGATGTAAAAGTACATCAAAAAATCTGTGTTGCCAATTTAGCAATTTTCCCGACAGATTCAGTGGGTTGCAACTGGCAAATGCGGTAAAATAAATTGTAAAACAGCGGGTAGCGAAAATTTTAGCTACTTCAAAAATAATTTTAGCTTTTTGAAAACATCTGGTAACTTCATGTATTTTTTTATGTTTTACGATGCCAAACTTAAACACTTTGTAGTATTTTTTCCATTTGAATGGCACAAAAACATCGATAAGCCAAAAGAGCATTAAATTTTGTCGTTTTTAACTATGAAATCAATTGAATCTATCACAATTTATGAATCGATCGGTGAAAATGCGTAAAATATATACAGTGGTCCACTAATGTCTTCATACCCCCTAACTTTGTCAATTTGATATCTTAATTTAATCATCTATTCATTTAAATTCCGTTTGAATGATGCAAAAATTCCCTTAACCCATTAAGTACTCATGGAAAATTTTTAAATTTTTTTGTAAAAGTGAATTTTTTAACTTTTTTCCTCGGTCCCAAAAAAAAAATATTTTGATGCAAAAAAATTCTTAAAACAATTCTAAGAGTGATTGTAAGAAATTTGAAAAATAACTTCGCCAGTATTTTTTATGATTTTTGAAAATTGCTAAAAAGCAACTTTTTTTATGAGATGGAAGAAGGGGTTAAAATAGTAATTTTTATTAAATTTTAAAAAGTAATACAAAATATTAGCGAAGAGACTTTTCAAATTTTCGTTTGTAATCCCTCCTAGAATTCTTTGAAGAATTTTTTGAATCAAAATATTCAAAAAACACAGGATTAAATCAATGAAAATATCGTTTCTTTACTCTAGCGTTTTTTTTTAGCTGTCAACAAATTTTTTTTTTGCTATTTTCAGCTTTTTTCAAAGGCTATTTTGGCTTTTTCATGTCCCGAAGAGTTGGCAACACTGCATCTAACTTGAGTTAGATGTTCATCATATTGATTTGCAGATTTGACTAAATGTTAAAACTTGAAATTTTCTTGACCAGGAAAATGCGCTGCAATCGCAAAAAAGTTTTTGGTGCCTTCTAGTCCAATCATATTTAGGCAGACATGTTAAATTTGATCGCGATACAGTCATTTGATTCTTTTTATGATTGGTAATTTTAGAAATTTTTATTAATAACGTACTTTTAAAAACGTCGTTTATTTTTTTAATCTAAATGGTAAGAATTGTGATATCAAAATTGCAAATTTCGCAAAAAAAAAAAAAGAGAAGACATTAATAAAACATTTAAAAATAAAAAAATTTCAGAAGACTAAATACATACAACAAAAAAATTACCAAATAACGTTCTTTGTATTTTTGGATATATTTTTTTTTTGATGTTTGGGTATGAGCAATCAATTTTTATTATAAAAAGTTTAAAAATTTTTATTTAATACTATTAAAAATAAGTATAATGCTTTAAAGCTTACCTTTTATATTCCAAATTGGTATTTAAATCAAAGAATTGGAGTTATAACTAATTTGTAGTAATTGCCTAAGATTTTTTCAATTCATACAAACATAAGAATTTTTCACTTTGTTATAATTGAATGCGTCTTCTCGGAACTGATGCTTTCAGGTGGCGAAAATTGAGGTGGAGAAGCGTATGTCCAGCGAGGATTGGCAGGAGCATGTGGCGCGCTGCGAATTCTTTGGCGCTGCTGTGAACACGGATCCCAAGCTGTTGCCGTTCTACGAGAACCCTGAGACCAACGAGTGGTTCAACAAGTCCGATGTTCGAGTTCCCGCTCCGCTGCGTTGTGGAAAGGAGAACGATTCACCGAAAGTGGATGAAACCGAGGTGGTGGAGTATAAACTGCCGCCGTCAGTGGAGCCACTGCCGCCATCGTGGCACTGGGCTCTCAGCGAGGATGGCAGCATCTATTATTTCAATTTAAAGACACGCATCACACAGTGGGAGCCACCGAATGCCCAGCAGCGATTGGAGAAGCTGGTCAGCGACTCAGCGACCGATGAGGAGCTGGACAGTGAGGAGGATCCCGACTATCCCGAGGTCCACATTGACACTGCCCTCGTGTGCAGTCTCAGTCCAAGGTCGCTGGCAAAGTACGTGGATGATAAGGTGCGTGAGCGTCGCGAATTACGGCGCAATCGTCTGGTCTCCGTCCGTCTGATTAGTCCACGCCGCGACGAGGATCGTCTCGCCAGTCAGCTGGAGTCGCGCAGGTACAAGGAGAACAAGGAGAAAATACGACGGCGCAAGGAGATCTATCGTCGCAAGCACAGCGAACAGATGCTCAACCATGTAGGATCGCAATCTTTGTCCGGCGGCACACTGCCCATTCCACGCTATTTATACTCCTCAGACGAGGATGATGATGACGATGCTGATGCCAATTTCACGCTACTTGACGATGCCATTGTCGATGGCGTCAAGGTTAAGCATGTGGATGAGCTGGAGGCACTGAGCTACAGTCGTTACAGCCACAATCATGCCATGCCTCTTAACATGGAGCCAAGCACCAGCAAATCAGCCCTCGCTGCTCTCAGCAAACAACAACAATTCAAGCCAATGTCACCGCTATTGTCGCTGCCAATGCCACCAATGCCAATGCCCAACTCCAGCTCCAACTCCAGTGAAACCGACATGGATGCCTTGCTCAGCATGAAACGCAAGCTGCCATTGCCACCGCACACAGCCGACAGCCAAAAGAAGAAACGTGGCGACCGTGAAAGGAAGCGCAAACCGTAAGTAGCTACTTATAAATATATGTTCATACACTGACGAACATATTTATTAGCACAGCAAGCATCTTAAGATTTGGGATATTGGCATCAATGGAAAGGTCATTTAAATTCCGTTTGAATGATACAAAACTTTCCTCAACGAAAATTTCAAATTTATGTAAAAGTATAATTTTGAAACTTTTTTCCTAGCTTTTTAAAAAAACCAGGTCCCATATATGGGACCATCCCGTATGCATGTCAGTTTGGTTGAGATATCTCAGACAACAAAAAAGTTCTTCATACTAAGACTTGATTTTCGACTGATCGTTCCTAAAGCAGCTATATGATATAGTTGTCTGATCCAAAATTAAAAACAAACTTGATCTGCGTCCGGTAACCAGCAACCTACATATCAAATTTTAAGTCTCTAGCTATTATTGTTTCTGAGATCGACGCGTTCAAACAGACGGATAGACGGACGGACAGATAGACATGGCTCAATCGACTCAGCTGTTGATGCTGATCAAGAATATATATATACTTTATAGGGTCAGAGATGCTTCCTTCTCCCTGTTACATACATCACACAAATCTAATATTCCCTTTGTGACCATTTTCAACGGGAACAGGGTATAAAAAGTTTTGATTCAAAAAAAGTTTTCAAACAATTCTAGAAGTAACTGCAAACATTTTTTTTTTAAAAAATCTCTTCGCAAATATTTTTTTATGATTTATTTTAAATTGCCAAAAATGACTATTTTAATCAATTTTTCCTCTTTTTTATACAAAAAAGTTATTTTTAGCAATTTTCAAAAAATAAAAAAAAAATAGTTACGAAGAGATTTTCGAAAACTTTTTTTTCCAGTCACTCCTAGAATTGTTTGAACATTTTTTTTCAATCAAAACTTTTTTTTAAAAAGCTAGGAAAAAAGTTTCAAAATTATACTTTTACATAAATTTGAAATTTTCGTTGGGTACTTAAGGCCCTATTCTCTTTCAGCAAAAAATTTTTTTCGACTTTTTTTTTTTTGCATTTTTTTATAGCTTGGACATTTAAGAATATAACCCTAAAAGGGTTTTTTGAAATTCGGAATACTTTAGGAGTTATGGCCTTTTTTGTCCAGCAATGTTAATGTTAATGCACGTGGAGTCAAAACTTTGAACGCGTTTATCTCGAAACCACGTTTTTCGAGGTTCTACTGAACCGATTTGGATGAAACAAAGTTTAATCGACGTAGAATTGTCACCATTCTGGCCCGTAGTAAAATAAAAATTTTGCGATTTTTTTTACTATTTTTTTTTGACACTGAACTACAAAAAAATGGGTCCAAATCGATTTGTCAATTTCAAGTGGCCGCCATTTTGTCAAAAAAAATCGCAAAATTTTTATTTTACTACGGGCCAGAATTACATCTATACTGATTATAACCCCGTTTTTTTTTTCATTTCCGACGCTCCGGAGACCCGGAATCGTGACCGCCGTGACGACACCTTTTTTTTTCAACCCCCAACTTTGAAGTCTCATTACTTTTTGAACACCCCTCGTGTCGAGGCAAAAAAAATTTTTTTATTTTCTTTCATTCATTACTAATTCATTAAAAAAAACAAAATTCAAATATCTTTTTGCGTTTTCAAATGAGAATTTTTTCAAAAAAGGTCCAAAAACAGCAAGCTGAAGGAGAATAGGGCCTTAATGGGTTAAGGAAAGTTTTGTATTATTCAAACGGAATTTAAATGACCTTTCCATTGATGTCGGCGCAAACTAGCCCCCAAGTCTTAAGATGCTTGCTGTGCCAATAAATATGTTCGCCAGTGTACACATTTTAAACGGATTCTCCATTCTTAACATTCTCTTCAACATTTGTAGGCCACTTAGCAGCACGGCAAGCGGTCGCGAGGCATGTGACAAGTTTCGCACGGATATAAGCGGCCCTGTGGCGGAGTATCTGCGTCCTTATCGCAAGGATTCCTGCAAATTGGGCCGCATCTCTAGCGAAGAGGACTACCAGTTTCTAATCAAACGAGTGAGTTAATTTCAAAGTTATGTCTATTTAGGGACTGTAATCATAATAAGTGTTATTAAAAAAATTTTGAAATAATGATTAATTTAATAATGGTGAAAATGCATAAATGAGCCATAAAAATGAATATTGGAATGCTTTTTTGATTACACAAAAAAACAAATAATCATTATTTGCAGTCCCTGGCATTTACATATTAATAATGAGAGTTTTTGAAATATTTCATTTTAGCTGAGCCACCACATAACAACCAAAGAGATGCGCTACTGCGACGTGACCGGACATCCATTGGCATGCACGGAGTCGGTTAAGAAAAAGACCCACGAGTTTATTAAGCAATATATGGAGAAGAAGGGACGCGTGTACGAAAAGCCAGAGGATGAACCGGATTACAATTAAGCAGTAGTCTGAAAAACACTACATACTATTTATACCATTTATTAGCAAAGAAATCAAATCCCAATAATTTTTGAATTCTAACTTAGTTTTTATGTGATCAAAAAGGCAACGAATAAGCCAGACTACAAAGCAAGTCTCAGATATTTTCGAAATATTCGAGAAATCACATCCAATTTTGTAGCAAAGAAATCGCATTCATTTTATATAGTAGTTGTAGTTTTTTAAGCAAGCTTTTACCCGTTGTGTTGGGTAAAGCAACTACAGGACATTGAGTTAATTTATATTTTTATCGTTTTCAAATTCAGCACGTGGGGAAGTTGCTGAGGAACACATGGAGAAATGAAAAATACATGAATTAAATTTTAAGTTTGGGGGTTAAACTGATCTAAAAAAATGTGTTTTTCTTTTTTTATTTAAATCAATAATTTAAACTGGGACAACACACATGACTATTGTGTGCAGCATTTACGGGTAGAGAGTTCCCATCTGTCTACTGCTGAGCGGTTGGCTGTGCCTCGCCTGCATTGGCGGCTGGTGTGCGATTGGCGTCCTCGGGTTTCATGGCAGGGAACAGCAGCACCTCCTGCAAGTGTATAAATATGAATCAATTAAAAATTTGAGCCCAATTCGAGCTGATTGCTAGACAAACCTTGATGTTATTGGAGTCGGTGAGGAACATGGTCAGTCGATCAATGCCCATGCCAAAGCCGCCGGTGGGCGGCAATCCGTATTCAAGCGCGGTGCAGTAACTTTCATCCACCATTTGAGCCTCGTCATCGCCAGCGGCCTTGTCGCTAGCCTGCTGCTCGAAACGCTCGCGCTGCACAACAGGATCGTTCAACTCTGTGTATGCATTGCATATCTCCTTTTTAGCCACAAAGAGCTCAAAGCGCTCTGTGAGTCCGGGTACGCTGCGATGATATTTGGCCAGAGGCGACATAATTTGAGGATGCTCGCAAATAAATGTCGGGTTAATACATGTCTCCTCGATGTATTCACCAACCAGCTTATCTAGCAAACGGGCTATGGTGCGTGGCGCCGGGCATTCCACTTGATGTTTGATGCAAAGCTGGGACAGAAACTCATTCGTCTCGCGACTGTTGAACGTTTCCGCCGAGGGGAATTTGACCTGCAGCTTCTCCTCGAGCGTTTTGATCATAGAGACGCGCTTGAATGGCGGCGTAAAGTCCAGTTCTTGTTCGATGCCGTCTGGTCCGTCGGGATGGTATTTGATTTTGTATGTTCCGTGTATAGCTTTGACCATGCCAGATACCATTTGCTCAGTAATCTCAATCAGATCCGAATAATCAGCATAGGCCATGTAGAACTCGCATGTGGTAAACTCCGGATTGTGTGTCAAATCGATGCCCTCGTTACGGAATTGACGACCAATCTCATAGACGCGATCCAAGCCGCCCACAACGAGCATTTTATGATACAGCTCCGGTGCAATGCGCATAAACAGATCCATTTTAAGTTCATTATGATGGGTGACGAATGGCTTGGCCGTTGCTCCGCCAGCAATCATGTTCATCATTGGCGTCTCAATTTCGAGGAAGCCCATGCCATCCAGAAACTGTCGCACAAACGAAATTATCTATTTGGAAAGGAGAATAAAACATTTTAGTCTTGCACTTTGAAAAAAAATGATATATGCTTACCTTGGCGCGTATCTGGAAGGTCTCGCGAACTTTGTTGTTAAGTATCAAGTCCAGATAGCGCTGACGGAAGCGTGTCTCCTTGTCCTTGAGCCCAAAGTGCAGATGTGGCAGCATGTGCAAACAGGGCGAAAGTAGCTTCAGCTCGGTGGGCATAATGGACAGTTCACCCTTCTTGGTCTTGCCAGGATGGCCGGTGACGCCAATAATATCGCCACGGCGAAGCTTGGCTGTGTCCTGCTCAAATGCCGTCTCACTTTTGTATGACTTGGCACTGGCCATGACTTGCAGCTTGACGCCTTCACCGCGCAGATCGTAAAAGATGAGTTTGGCGCCGGACTCGCGTATGGCATGGACGCGTCCAGCTACGGTCAGATTCACCTGATCCAGGGTCTCGCCATCCTTAAGTTCGCTATATTGAGCAATAAAGTTTTCCAGCGATATGCTCACATGGAATTTGTGTGGATAGGGATGATTGTCGGGCTTCTGCTTTAACTCAGCGACTGCAGCAGATCTAAGTTTAAAATACTCATTGGGTGAGATCTCCTCCTCCTGCTCTGCGGCTGATTTCTTCTTTTGCCCGGCTTCTGGTGCGTCAGCAGCGGCAGCTGAGCGCGTTGCCTCCTTCTCGGCCTTTTCCTTGGCCTTCTGCTCAGCCTTCAGACGACGCTTCAGCTCACTGCAAATGGGACGAGAGTCAGACAGTGGAACGAATGCGAATTACGGGTACCAACAGTTTTGTGGCTTTGCTTGGTGCAAGTTGAATGGCGGTCATGTGGTGGCCTTTCACTGTCGCCATCGTTGGCCGGAGCTGCGACAACGGCAACATGTGCTTTAATGCGTAGCGTGCAAACATTTTGCAGCCAAACAGCATTGCTTTTTATTTAATTTGTCAGCCGATGACGACCAACGAAGCAGTTCAACTTAACCTCACAGTTGACTATCTCTCCGTGTTGGCATACGAGTCGCACAATCAATGCATTTGTGGCATGTACTTACTTTTTGGACAATTCACCAGTTGCAGCTGCCATGCCGGTTGGCGTCTAACGAATTTGTGACTTTAAGATAGAATATGAAAAGCAATACTAATAAAGATTTAGAATGCGCCACACAGGAAGCGAATTGAAACAACGTTGGAAGTAACAATAATATCGATAAGTTTAATTTTAAACCACTGTAAATTAGCTGTGATGCCACTGGACTTGAGACACATGTGTGCATGCCAGTTGCGCCAGCTGTGTTTCCAAGCTTTTTCTCGTAGTCTGGCAGCACTGTCAATTATAGACTTGGGATCGTGAATATAACGTCGTGCTACATTGAAGAATATCGTAATTTTTGTGAGCATTAGAAAAGTTTTGAAATCAAGTAAAAAGACACCGTTTGAACGTGGAAAATTTAAAAAAACGTTTATGAATATCTGCAATTTATCGTAACAGTTGGAGCTTATACTGATATAATGCAGTTTGTTTTCAGCAATTATGAAGAACATTTGGCAAATGCTTATCTCAAATACTTAAGTCAATCAGAGGATTATAAACATATAACTTGCCTCCTCTGAGTGAACGCATATATTTCTTTCTGGCGTTGAAGGGATAAATGCGTTTGATCGTGACAAAACTGTCGTTTCACGATCTTTGGCTGGTGCAACAGCACTTGTCACGTGCACCTCTCTAATCAGCAGGTGAAATAATCTCAGGTAGGGCTGCAAAAACATCTGTGGATCTTACATCGATTATTTAAACTTTCGATATATACCTCAAAAAATTTAAATTATAACTTAAATAAGGTAAAAAGTAGTAAAAATAAAAGGCTTCTTATGAAAATATAAACAATTGGCAAACTTACAGTGAAATTACCATTTCTTTACAAAATATTTTTGATGTTCTTTAGCGTTTGACTTCACTTTAAAGTATCGATGGTCGAAAAATTTTAATCTTTTGCACAAGTACAAAACATCGATGGTATCGACGTTACCATTGATGTTTTTGCCGCCCTAGTGCCGGGTTGTATAAAACAGAGTGTGAAAGTAGAACAGAAATTTAATAAATCTACACAAGTAATCTTTTATTTGAATACTTATCAGAAGAAATAACAGACGAACAATTCAATTCGTCAAAAATAACAAAAAAATTATTAAAAATTATTGTTAAAAGCAGAGCAGAAGACAAGGCATGGTAACGGTTGGACTGCTAACGCGCCTGCTTGGCAGCACCAGCGGCAGCAGCAGCGGCATTGTCTGCTTTCGATTACTTACGCGAATAAGCAGCCCGAGAGGGAGCTTTAATCTTAATCCACGATGCCTTAGCATACTGGGCAACTTCAACAGCAAGGGACACGGTAAATGTACAACAAGGCCAGCATTGCCATTGTCAACATCAACGACTTCCATTCTGTCGCCGCTGATTGTCACAAAATATCGCAGCTATGCACGCCTCAGTACCAAGTCAACGACGCACACTTCCAGCGCCAATAAAACGGACACCAAATCATCGTCCACGGCACCAGTGTCCAGTTCGACGGAACTGTTTGGCGAAGCGGCGAACATGGGTCTGTTTGCAAAGTTCAAGCACATGTATAAGCAGTATTGGTACGTGCTCATACCGGTTCATGTCCTAACATCGATTGGCTGGTTCGGTGGTTTCTATTATCTATCAAAGAGGTAAGGCGAATGATACATATGTAGCAGAACTGAACTCATTATTATTTACTTGACCGTACAGCGGCGTAGATGTACCTGCCCTGTTGCAGTATTTGCACCTCAGTGAGACCATTATTGAAAAGGTGCAAGGCTCTGATATGGGCCACTATGCCATTGCATATCTGTGCTACAAAGTGGCAACGCCAATCCGCTACGCAGTAACGCTCGGTAAGTGTGTGACAATTACATTTAAGTTAAATGTGTAAACCAATAAACAATACAATTGCTTATTTCAGGCGGCACCACGGTGTCTATCAAATATCTGGTACAATGGGGTCATATCAAGCCTATGCCTACTAAAAGCCAATTGATCAAAATGTATGAGGATACGAAGGCAACACGCGCTAGTGCCAAAACTCACAAGGATGAGAATCACAAATGATAGCCGGCCAACCACCCATGGGCGTAGTCGTCACCACCTGTTGTCGTTGTTGCTTGCCTTGCGGCGCGTTCAGTTGGCTAGTTGTATATTTTTTGTTAAGCTGTTGCATATTGCCCTGCAAGTGTCATGATCCATGGAACTAACCTTTTGCCCAGGCGCCAATCAATGGGTCAATCATTCAAATGTCCGCTGCTGCTGTCCGTGAGGGGCATACACATACTTGCATATACATACTTCATATACATATATATTTTGTAATAACATATTTGCATAGTTTTTGTTAGTTACGAAACCGTTGGCGTAGACGCATCCCGCAAGCAGCATGCAATGGAGCACCGTACTCACTCATACAAGTATATGCCTATATGTATATACACCTTACATGTGCGCACACACACATACACCCAGAGTAGCAGCCTCCGATGCAGACAAGAAGTGTAGAATATATATTTTGTAAATGTCATTTAAAAAGTTATCTAAAATGAATCATGAACCTGACTGGTATAAAACGAAATCGTTCCTCTTTTTTTGCTTAGAATTTCTTTTATTTATTATTCTTATTAGCAATAAATCGAAAGACAATAACAGCTGACCAATCAGAGGCCACCACTTCAGTCATCAGCTGCCAAACATACATTTCGATAGTTCAACACTTAAATTCGATTACAGTGACGCGCTCCCCTTGCTATTGTGATGACACCTTCTTGCCAAGCAAAAGTGCCGTCCGAAAACGATAAGTATATCATCGATCGTTGTTGATCGATCAAACGGGGAGCTACCATGCAGTTTCGCGATATTACAGTGAATTGTAGAAAATATATCCAGTAAGTTTTGACAAAATGAAAAATTCGTATATTTATTTCTATACCCTTGTATGCTATTATGATTTTTATTTTTTTTATTTTAACGTGTTATACGGAGCATTAACAACTATAAAAAAAGGCAAACATAAAAATTAAATAAGGTGTTTCTTTGAAAAATAAAATTGTGCTTTTTTTTTATTTTGTCAAAAATATTACTTTATTATTTGCATATTTTACCCGGAGCAATGATTGGATTCCCTGCAAAAAAATACTAAAATGTACATATGGGTAATTCTCCAATGTCGAATGCGAAATTCGTACTCATTCAAAGTGAAATAAAACATACGCCAAAACAATTTTTTGTTGTGACAAAAGGGAAAACTTACAGGTCTTGATTAGCACTATTGTTGGTGTTAAGGTTGATTTTGAGCAATTGTTCGTATTCAAGATAATTTAAAAAACCAAGGCATTTGCCCGCGACTCAAACAGAAGGCGTTTTTCGGGGACCCGTTCTAACTTTGATTTTTTCAAAAGCTGAAGGTATAGTTCAATGCGACCAATTTTAAAATGTAGTGCGTAGATTTATCTTAATAATGTTTTTTGATTGATTTAAAAATTTTAAGTAGTTTTTTTGGAAATTTAATTTGAATCACGACATTTTGTTCCACAATATATTTATATTAATTCTGTCTCTCTTTTTTTAAATTATGTATCAGAAACAGCTCGAAAGACTTGTTTTAAATTAAGCTTTCAATATATTTCTATATATTAAAATGGTTTTGTTACAATCTTACTATCTTACTTAGTGTAATCGATGGTATACAAGCAATCCATTTTGAAAGTCAATTTTTAAGAAAATCGCCAAAAATATTGGAAAAGTGAATTTATTTAAATGTTCATCCTTTTGAATTTCTTCTAGCGTATATTGCCTAAATAAATAACTTAAATACATTTCTGAAAAAAAATTTACAAGATGTGAATTTTTGATTAATTTTAAGTTTTTGGCCTCGGTTGACATATGTATATAAGAAGGAAGCATTTTCGAGTCGATTATTATTATTTTATATTATTTTAAGCAGATTTTTAAGCATCTTCTATTGAAAAGACAGAATCCAAAATGGGGAATATAATAGTAAATTTGTATACTCCTTACACTAATCAGGTTGTCACTAATTTTGTATGAATATATGTATAACAAAATAAAATATCCCAGTTGCTCTTTTATAACGAAAAACATACAGAATTCTAGCTGAACGTTCAGGGGTGCTGTACATTTCCAGTGGCACTTTTTGTATGGAAAAGTACACAGATTTCCAGCTGAACTTTCTGTCAGTCTGTACAGCCACTTTATGTCAAGTTCTAATTCTCTTATAAATTAACGTGGACGGGGCTTCCGCTAAGGTTTCATTGGGCTTTCCCTGAAAGCTTCACTGCACTTTGTATCGTTTTTATCAGGGGTGGGAAATTTTGCTCTGAATATCACTGGCTGTAGGCCCGAATTAAAGGCTAAAAATTATGCACACCGCGCAAAATTAAAAAATTCAAAAAATGTTTTTAAAGAATTTTTTTATTTCATAAATTCAATTTTTTTTTGTTTATAGATAAATTGTTTTTATAATTATTATTATTTAATTAATTAAAAAGTCAAAATATAAAAAATAATGAAAAAAGAAATTAAAATATAAAAATTGAAAAGAAAAAGTAAACAAGCTTATAAAAAAAAATAGATAACTCTTTAAGCACATAGTAAAATATAGGTAAAATAAAAAAAATATATTAAAATTAAAAGATATAACATTAAAAAAATTAAAGCTAGTCGGTCTTTTCAATTTTTTTTTCTTTGACGGCAGCCTTAAAAGACAGAATTTTGACTTTTTTCAATGCTCCTCGAATCTCCCTTCTGCGCCCTTCTCTTTCGGAGTCAGCATATTCCTGCCCTGCAGCTCCATCAGCGTAATCATTTTGGAGTTGGTATTCAATATGTCTGAAAAAATGGGAAGACAACGTAAATTACAAAATTTGTGCGCCTTTTAAATGATTTTACTTACCCTGCATTTCCTCCATTTTTCTTACCATTGTTTCTAAGAAAGATTTTAATACATTATTTTAATATTTTTTATGCAATTTAATTACTTTTAATGTTGGAGAGTCGCTCTTCTAGTTGTTCTAAATAAGAAAATTAACAGTTTACAAAATTTATTTTTTGTTGAATTAGTTATGTATTTTACACACCTAGCAATT
>JBAMBL010000268.1:0-11834 GCA_037043405.1 Drosophila subquinaria
TGTATCGAAAATATTGGCGACATGGAGTCACCTGCACATTCTTCGGACTTAATTCCCATAGAGGACCTCTGGGGAGCTCAAAAGCGGGCATTAAGTTCAGGCATTAGGGTCTGACAAGTCCAAAAATCAACAGGTGCTCTCGGAACAGGTGCAATAGACTTGGTGTGGGATTTCCCAGGAATCTTGTGGACTCTATGCACCCAAGATGCTCTGGAATGTTAAAAACAATAGGTGCTACCACAAAACAATGAAGTTTCTTAAAAATAATAAGTTAAAAACAAAAATGTTATACTTGATGTTCCTTGTCCCTATTTTTTCTGCCAGGGTAAATTTCGGAAATTATTGATTTTGGCTTAATTTTTCTTTTTGTATAATAGTAAGGACAAAATTCTTGTTAAATTTAAATAGAAATAAGGATTATGTGTTAAGTCTAAGCGATAAAATGCATTGGATCTTGCAGGGATGAGAATAATAGCAAAAAGAAGCAACAACATTTTTGCGTCCCTATTATTTCTGCCGCCACTGTATATTGGCACAGCAAGCATCTTAAGATTTGGGGTTTATTTTGTGACGTTATCGTTAACGTATTGGCATCAATGGAAAGGTCATTTAAATTCCGTTTGAATGATACAAAACTTTCCTCAACGAAAATTTCAAATTTATGTAAAAGTATAATTTTGAAACTTTTTTCCTAGCTTTTTAAAAAAACCAGGTCCCATATATAGGACCATCCCGTATGCATGTCAGTTTGGTTGAGATATCTAAGACAACAAAAAAGTTCTTCATACTAAGACTTGATTTTCGACTGATCGTTCCTAAAGCAGCTATATGATATAGTTGTCTGATCCAAAATTAAAAACAAACTTGATCTGCGTCCGGTAACCAGCAACCTACATATCAAGTTTTAAGTCTCTAGCTATTATAGTTTCTGAGATCGACGCGTTTAAACAGACGGATAGACGGACGGACAGATAGACATGGCTCAATCGACTCAGCTGTTGATGCTGATCAAGAATATATATATACTTTATAGGGTCAGAGATGCTTCCTTCTCCCTGTTACATACATCACACAAATCTAATATTCCCTTTGTGACCATTTTCAACGGGAACAGGGTATAAAAAGTTTTGATTCAAAAAAAGTTTTCAAACAATTCTAGAAGTAACTGCAAACATTTTTTTTTTCAAAAATCTCTTCGCAAATATTTTTTTATGATTTTTTTTAAATTGCCAAAAATGACTATTTTAATCAATTTTTCCTCTTTTTTATACAAAAAAGTTATTTTTAGCAATTTTCAAAAAATAATAAAAAATATTTGCGAAGAGATTTTTGAAAACTTTTTTTCCAGTCACTCCTAGAACTGTTTGAAAATTTTTTTTGCATCAAAACTTTTTTTTATAATCTAGGAATAAAGTTTCAAAATTAGACTTTTACATAAATTCGAAATTTTCGATGGGTACCTAATGGGTTAAGGAAAGTTTTGTATCATTCAAACGGAGTTTAAAAAGCCCCTTTCATTGATGCCAATATGTTAACGATATCGGCACGACGTAGCCCCCAAGTCTTAAGATGCTTGCTGTGCCAATAAATATGTTCGCCAGTGTACATATTTTAAACGGATTCTCCATTCTTAACATTCTCTTCAACATTTGTAGGCCACTTAGCAGCACGGCAAGCGGTCGCGAGACATGTGACAAGTTTCGCACGGATATTAGCGGCCCTGTGGCGGAGTATTTGCGTCCTTATCGCAAGGATTCCTGCAAATTGGGCCGCATCTCTAGCGAAGAGGACTACCAGTTTCTAATCAAACGAGTGAGTTATTTACAAAGTAATATTGTCTATTTAGGGACTGTAATCATAATAAGTGTTATTAAAAAAATTTTAAAATAATGATTAATTTAATAATGGTGAAAATGCATAAATGAGCCATAAAGATGAATATTGGTATTTTTCTCGGTGTCTCAAAATTGTTATAAGTGAATGCATTTTTGATTACACAAAAAAACAAATAATCATTATTTGCAGTCCCTGGCATTTACATATTAATAATGAGAGTTTTCGAAACATTTCATTTTAGTTGAGCCACCACATAACAACCAAAGAGATGCGCTACTGCGACGTGACCGGACATCCATTGGCATGCACGGAGTCGGTTAAGAAAAAGACCCACGAGTTTATTAAGCAATATATGGAGAAGAAGGGACGCGTGTACGAAAAGCCAGAGGATGAACCGGATTACAATTAAGCAGTAGTCTGAAAAACACTACATACTATTTATACCATTTATTAGCAAAGAAATCAAATCCCAATAATTTTTTAATTCTAACTTAGTTTTTATGTGATTAAGAAGGCAACGAATAAGCCGGACTACAAAGCAAGTCTCAGATATTTTCGAAATATTCGAGAAATCACATCCAATTTTGTAGCAAAGAAATCGCATTCATTTTATATAGTAGTTGTAGTTTTTTAAGCAAGCTTCTACCCGTTGTGTTGGGTAAAGCAACAACAGGACATTGAGTTAATTTATATTTTTATCGTTTTCAAATTCAGCACGTGGGGAAGTTGCTGAGGAACACATGGAGAAATGAAAAATACATGAATTAAATTTTAAGTTTGGGGGTTAAACTGATCTAAAAAAATGTGTTTTTCTTTTTTTATTTAAATCAATAATTTAAACTGGGACAACACACATGACTATTGTGTGCAGCATTTACGGGTAGAGAGTTCCCATCTGTCTACTGCTGAGCGGTTGGCTGTGCCTCGCCTGCATTGGCGGCTGGTGTGCGATTGGCGTCCTCGGGTTTCATGGCAGGGAACAGCAGCACCTCCTGCAAGTGTATAAATATGAATCAATTAAAAATTTGCGCACAATTCGAGCTGATTGCTAGACAAACCTTGATGTTATTGGAGTCGGTGAGGAACATGGTCAGTCGATCAATGCCCATGCCAAAGCCGCCGGTGGGCGGCAATCCGTATTCAAGCGCGGTGCAGTAGCTTTCATCCACCATTTGAGCCTCGTCATCGCCAGCGGCCTTGTCGCTAGCCTGCTGCTCGAAACGCTCGCGCTGCACAACAGGATCGTTCAACTCTGTGTATGCATTGCATATCTCCTTTTTAGCCACAAAGAGCTCAAAGCGCTCTGTGAGTCCGGGTACGCTGCGATGATATTTGGCCAGAGGCGACATGATTTGAGGATGCTCGCAAATAAATGTCGGGTTAATACATGTTTCCTCGATGAATTCACCAACCAGCTTATCTAGCAAACGGGCTATGGTGCGTGGCGCCGGGCATTCCACTTGATGTTTGATGCAAAGCTGGGACAGAAACTCATTCGTCTCGCGACTGTTGAACGTTTCCGCCGAGGGGAATTTGACCTGCAGCTTCTCCTCGAGCGTTTTGATCATAGAGACGCGCTTGAATGGCGGCGTAAAGTCCAGTTCTTGTTCGATGCCGTCTGGTCCGTCGGGATGGTATTTGATTTTGTATGTCCCGTGTATAGCTTTGACCATGCCAGATACCATTTGCTCAGTAATCTCAATCAGATCCGAATAATCAGCATAGGCCATGTAGAACTCGCATGTGGTAAACTCCGGATTGTGTGTCAAATCGATGCCCTCGTTACGGAATTGACGACCAATCTCATAGACGCGATCCAAGCCGCCCACAACGAGCATTTTATGATACAGCTCCGGTGCAATGCGCATAAACAGATCCATTTTAAGTTCATTATGATGGGTGACGAAGGGCTTGGCCGTTGCTCCGCCAGCAATCATGTTCATCATTGGCGTCTCAATTTCGAGGAAGCCCATGCCATCCAGAAACTGTCGCACAAACGAAATTATCTATTTGGAAAGGAGAATGGAACATTTTAGTCTTGCACTTTGAAAAAAATGATATCTGCTTACCTTGGCGCGTATCTGGAAGGTCTCGCGAACTTTGTTGTTAAGTATCAAGTCCAGATACCGCTGACGGTAGCGTGTCTCCTTGTCCTTGAGCCCAAAGTGCAGATGTGGCAGCATGTGCAAACAGGGTGAAAGTAGCTTCAGCTCGGTGGGCATAATGGACAGTTCGCCCTTCTTGGTCTTGCCAGGATGGCCGGTGACGCCAATAATATCGCCACGGCGAAGCTTGGCTGTGTCCTGCTCAAATGCCGTCTCACTTTTGTATGACTTGGCACTGGCCATGACTTGCAGCTTGACGCCTTCACCGCGCAGATCGTAAAAGATGAGTTTGGCGCCGGACTCGCGTATGGCATGGACGCGTCCAGCTACGGTCAGATTCACCTGATCCAGGGTCTCGCCATCCTTAAGTTCGCTATATTGAGCAATAAAGTTTTCCAGCGATATGCTCACATGGAATTTGTGTGGATAGGGATGATTGTCGGGCTTCTGCTTTAACTCAGCGACTGCAGCAGATCTAAGTTTAAAATACTCATTGGGTGAGATCTCCTCCTCCTGCTCTGCGGCTGATTTCTTCTTGTGCCCGGCTTCTGGTGCGTCAGCAGCGGCAGCTGAGCGCGTTGCCTCCTTCTCGGCCTTTTCCTTGGCCTTCTGCTCAGCCTTCAGACGACGCTTCAGCTCACTGCAAATGGGACGAGAGTCAGACAGTGGAACGAATGCGAATTACGGGTACCAACAGTTTTGTGGCTTTGCTTGGTGCAAGTTGAATGGCGGTCATGTGGTGGCCTTTCACTGTCGCCATCGTTGGCCGGAGCTGCGACAACGGCAACATGTGCTTTAATGCGTAGCGTGCAAACATTTTGCAGCCAAACAGCATTGCTTTTTATTTAATTTGTCAGCCGATGACGACCAACGAAGCAGTTCAACTTAACCTCACAGTTGACTATCTCTCCGTGTTGGCATACGAGTCGCACAATCAATGCATTTGTGGCATGTACTTACTTTTTGGACAATTCACCAGTTGCAGCTGCCATGCCGGTTGGCGTCTAACGAATTTGTGACTTTAAGATAGAATATGAAAAGCAATACTAATAAAGATTTAGAATGCGCCACACAGGAAGCGAATTGAAACAACGTTGGAAGTATACAATAATATCGATAAGTTTAATTTTAAACCACTGTAAATTAGCTGTGATGCCACTGGACTTGAGACACATGTGTGCATGCTAGTTGCGCCAGCTGTGTTTCCAAGCTTTTTCTCGTAGTCTGGCAGCACTGTCAATTATAGACTTGGGATCGTGAATATAACGTCGTGCTACATTGAAGAATATCGTAATTTTTGTGAGCATTAGAAAAATTTTTAAATCAAGTAAAAAGACACCGTTTAAACGTGGAAAATTTAAAAAAACGTTTATGAATATCTGCAATTTATCGTAACAGTTGGAGCTTATACTGATATCCCACAAAAAAAACCTCTTTACGAGGTAAAAGTCTAGTGACGAAAACATTTTCATGCCCCAAAATTTCTGATATCCAATTTTGTGACGAATAATATTAAGTTTTACATATAAATTATTTTAAGCAAAATTTTGGCACTCGGCACATTGCGCTAAAATGTATCAATTCTTCATACCAAATAAAACTCACTCACTGTTTTGCGCAGTGCCGAATGCAAAAATTTTGCTTAAAATAATTTATATGTAAAACTTAATATTATTCGTCACAAAATTGGATATCAGAAATTTTGGGGCATGAAAATGTTTTCGTCACTAGACTTTTACCTCGTAAAGAGGTTTTTTTTGTGGGATATCAGAAATTTTTGAATAAGACCTCAGAAATTTTGAAATTGCAATATTTTTTGACAGTATAGCTTTGTCAACTTTGATTATTGTTTGTACAAGCTAAAGCAAATTGTCTGGCAACACTGGTCCCCTTTACAAACACACATGCCCAGCGCAAAAGCTATCAGCACTCTTAAACTCTGGGTGCTATGACACTTTGCTGCTGCTATCCTATTCCCATTCTAAGTAAAATGTATGTATTCAGCTAACAGGTAATTTCCGCATTACGCTGCAAGCAGTGCAAAAAGCCCTTCGAAATACCTTTTCAACGATATATAGATCGCATCTGTAGCTTCTATCGTTTGGATGCTATGGTGGTTTCAATTTTAGCGGTTTTTAGCGATTTCCCGCTAAACTAGCGATTTTTCGCAAAAGTCGTAGAGCAAACGTTTCTAGATTTTTGAACAGGAACAAGTCCTCATTCAAACATTTAAGCTATCCAAACAATCAAACTGGCTGCTATGACACTTTGTTGCTGCTGCCCTATTCCAATTCAAAGTAAAACGTATATATTCAGTTAATAGGTTATATCTTCCAAACCTATCGGTAAAATTTTTTGTGTCATATATCAAAAAACGCGAAATTTTACAAACTAAAACATATTGAAATTTAAAAAAAATCGTTAGCGGCGTTTTCTCAAAAACCGCCAAAACGTGGGGGAAAATACCTTATGTCACCTGTAGCAATTTACCTATGTACTTTAGAAAAAAAGTTAAAAGGTATGCATAACAGCCCTTCAAAATACCTTTTCAACGATATATAGATCGCATTTGTAGCTTTTATCGTTTGACTGCTATAAGGGTTTTAACTTTAGCGGTTTTTAGCGATTTCCCGCTAAACTAGCTTTTTTTCGAAAAAGTCGTAGAACAAACGTTTCTAGATTTTTGATCGGGAACAAGTCCTCATTCAAACTTTTAAGCTAAATCAACGATTTGATCCTTACAAACAAACAAACAGACAAACAGACAAACAAACAAACAAACAGACTGACTTTTCATCTCGTTTTGAGAAGGGCACCAAAAATTTCAAAATTAATTATCTTCTGAACCAGTGATCGGATTTTGATGATCAAGGTGTCATTCGACGCGTATTTTTGAATAAAATAGTTAAAAATTAAAAAAAAAATCAAAAAGGCTCCAACGGCCCCATTAGCTCCAATCATTTAAATTTTGCCCCTCCCACTTACACTTGTTTATCTCACGAACCAGGTGAGTTTTCAAAAGTCTTAGTATGCACATTTGTAAGTTTAATTGATACCTTTCGATCGGTATATAGCTCGACCTGATCGGGCAGTCATAGCAAATTTTCCATTCTTCCTGTGTATATATGCTAGTCGCTTTCGCACACTTCGTGCTGCTTTCGTCACTAGCGCGGACTGCCGTCCGCAGTGATAATGCAGTTTGTTTTCAGCAATTATGAAGAACATTTGGCAAATGCTTATCTCAAATACTTAAGTCAATCAGAGGATTATAAACATATAACTTACCTCCTCTGAGTGAACGCATATATTTCTTTCTGGCGTTGAAGGGATAAATGCGTTTGATCGTGACAAAACTGTCGTTTCACGATCTTTGGCTGGTGCAACAGCACTTGTCACGTGCACCTCTCTAATCAGCAGGTGAAATAATCTCAGGTAGGGCTGCAAAAACATCTGTGGATCTTACATCGATTATTTAAACTTTCGATATATACCTCAAAAAATTTAAATTATAACTTAAATAAGGTAAAAAGTAGTAAAAATAAAAGGCTTCTTATGAAAATATAAACAATTGGCAAACTTACAGTGAAATTACCATTTCTTTACAAAATATTTTTGATGTTCTTTAGCGTTTGACTTCACTTTAAAGTATCGATGGTCGAAAAATTTTAATCTTTTGCACAAGTACAAAACATCGATGGTATCGACGTTACCATTGATGTTTTTGCAGCCCTAGTGCCGGGTTGTATAAAACAGAGTGTGAAAGTAGAACAGAAATTTAATAAATCTACACAAGTAATCTTTTATTTGAATACTTATCAGAAGAAATAACAGACGAATAATTCAATTCGTCAAAAATAACAAAAAAATTATTAAAAATTATTGTTAAAAGCAGAGCAGAAGACAAGGCATGGTAACGGTTGGACTGCTAACGCGCCTGCTTGGCAGCACCAGCGGCAGCAGCAGCGGCATTGTCTGCTTTCGATTACTTACGCGAATAAGCAGCCCGAGAGGGAGCTTTAATCTTAATCCACGATGCCTTAGCATACTGGGCAACTTCAACAGCAAGGGACACGGTAAATGTACAACAAGGCCAGCATTGCCATTGTCAACATCAACGACTTCCATTCTGTCGCCGCTGATTGTCACAAAATATCGCAGCTATGCACGCCTCAGTACCAAGTCAACGACGCACACTTCCAGCGCCAATAAAACGGACACCAAATCATCGTCCACGGCACCAGTGTCCAGTTCGACGGAACTGTTTGGCGAAGCGGCGAACATGGGTCTGTTTGCAAAGTTCAAGCACATGTATAAGCAGTATTGGTACGTGCTCATACCGGTTCATGTCCTAACATCGATTGGCTGGTTCGGTGGTTTCTATTATCTATCAAAGAGGTAAGGCGAATGATACATATATAGCAGAACTGAACTCATTATTATTTACTTGACCGTACAGCGGCGTAGATGTACCTGCCCTGTTGCAGTATTTGCACCTCAGTGAGACCATTATTGAAAAGGTGCAAGGCTCTGATATGGGCCACTATGCCATTGCATATCTGTGCTACAAAGTGGCAACACCAATCCGCTACGCAGTAACGCTCGGTAAGTGTGTGACAATTACATTTAAGTTAAATGTGTAAACCAATAAACAATACAATTGCTTATTTCAGGCGGCACCACGGTGTCTATCAAATATCTGGTACAATGGGGTCATATCAAGCCTATGCCTACTAAAAGCCAATTGATCAAAATGTATGAGGATACGAAGGCAACACGCGCTAGTGCCAAAACTCACAAAGATGAGAATCACAAATGATAGCCGGCCAACCACCAATGGGCGTAGTCGTCACCACCTGTTGTCGTTGTTGCTTGCCTTGCGGCGCGTTCAGTTGGCTAGTTGTATATTTTTTTGTTAAGCTGTTGCATATTGCCCTGCAAGTGTCATGATCCATGGAACTAACCTTTTGCCCAGGCGCCAATCAATGGGTCAATCATTCAAATGTCCGCTGCTGCTGTCCGTGAGGGGCATACACATACTTGCATATACATACTTCATATACATATATATTTTGTAATAACATATTTGCATAGTTTTTGTTAGTTACGAAACCGTTGCCGTAGACGCATCCCGCAAGCAGCATGCAATGGAGCACCGTACTCACTCATACAAGTATATGCCTATATGTATATACACCTTACATGTGCGCACACACACATACACCCAGAGTAGCAGCCTCCGATGCAGACAAGAAGTGTAGAATATATATTTTGTAAATGTCATTTAAAAAGTTATCTAAAATGAATCATGAACCTGACTGGTATAAAACGAAATCGTTCCTCTTTTTTTGCTTAGAATTTCTTTTATTTATTATTCTTATTAGCAATAAATCGAAAGACAATAACAGCTGACCAATCAGAGGCCACCACTTCAGTCATCAGCTGCCAAACATACATTTCGATAGTTCAACACTTAAATTCGATTACAGTGACGCGCTCCCCTTGCTATTGTGATGACACCTTCTTGCCAAGCAAAAGTGCCGTCCGAAAACGATAAGTATATCATCGATCGTTGTTGATCGATCAAACGGGGAGCTACCATGCAGTTTCGCGATATTACAGTGAATTGTAGAAAATATATCCAGTAAGTTTTGACAAAATGAAAAATTCGTATATTTATTTCTATACCCTTGTATGCTATTATGATTTTTATTTTTTTTTATTTTAACGTGTTATACGGAGCATTAACAACTATAAAAAAAGGCAAACATAAAAATTAAATAAGGTGTTTCTTTGAAAAATAAAATTGTGCTTTTTTTTTATTTTGTCAAAAATATTACTTTATTATTTGCATATTTTACCCGGAGCAATGATTGGATTCCCTGCAAAAAAATACTAAAATGTACATATGGGTAATTCACCAATGTCGAATGCGAAATTCGTACTCATTCAAAGTGAAATAAAACATACGCCAAAACATTATTTTGTTGTGACTAAAGGAAAAACTTACAGGTCTTGATTAGCACTATTGTTGGTGTTAAGGTTGATTTTGGGCAATTGTTCGTATTCAAGATAATTTAAAAAAACCAAGGCATTTGCCCGCTACTCAAACAGAAGTCGTTTTTCGGGGACCCGTTCTAACTTTGATTTTGGCAAAAGCTGAAGGTATAGTTCAATGCGACCACTTTTAAAATGTAGTGCGTAGATTTATCTTAATAATGTTTTTTGATTGATTTAAAAATATTAAGTAGTTTTTTTGTAAATTTAATTTGAATCACGACATTTTGTTCCACAATATATTTATATTAATTCTGTCTCTCTTTTTTTAAATTTTGTATCGAAAACAGCTCGAAAAACTTGTTTTAAATTAAGCTTTCAATATATGTATTTCTATGTATTTAAATGGTTTTGTTACAATCTTACTATCTTACTTAGTGTAATCGATGGTATACAAACAATCCATTTTGGAAGTCAATTTTTAAGAAAATCGGCAAAAATATTGAAAAAGTGAATTTATTTATATGTTCATCCTTTTGAATTTCTTCTAGCGTATATTGCTTAAATAAATAACTTAAATACATTTCTGAAAAAAAATTTACAAGTTGTGAATTTTTGATTAATTTTACGTTTTTGGCCTTGGTTGACATATGTATATTGTATAAAATATTATTATTTTATATTATTTTAAGCAGATTTTAAGCATCTTCTATTAAAAAGACAGAATCCAAAATGGGGAATATAATAGTAAATTTGTATACTCCTTACACTAATCAGGTTGTCACCAATTTTGTATGAATATATGTATAACAAAATAAAATATCCCTGTTGCTCTTTTGTAACGAAAAATATACAGAATTCCAGCTGAACGTTCAGGGGTGCTGTACATTTCCAGTGCACTTTTTGTATGGAAAAGTATACAGATTTCCAGCTGAACTTTCAGTCAGTCTGTACTTTATGTCAAGTTCTAATTCGCTATTACATTAGCGTGGACGGGGCTTCCGCTAAGGTTTCATTGGTCTTTCCCTAAAAGCTTCACTGCACTTTCTATAGTTTTTATCAGGGGTGGGAAATTTTGCTCTGAATATCTCTGGCTGTAGGCCACTGGAAAACTATGCGGAATTAAAGGCAAAAAATTATGCACACCGCGCAGAATTAAAAAAATGTTTTTAAAGAATTGTTTTATTTCATAAATTCAATTTTTTTTTTTTTTTTTTAGATAAATTGTTTTTATAATTATTATTATTTAATTCATTAAAAAGTCAAAATATTAAAAATAATGAAAAAAGAAATTAAAATATGAAAAATGAAAAGAAAAAGTAAACAAGCTTATAAAAAAAAAATAGATAACTCTTTAAGCACATAGTAAAATATAGGTAAAATAAAAAAAAATAAATTAAAATTAAAAGATATAGTATTAAAAAAATTAAAGCTAGTCGATCTTTTTAATTTTTTTTTCTTTGACGGCAGCCTTAAAAGACAGAATTTTTTTAATGCTCCTCGAATCTCCCTTCTGCGCCCTTCTCTTTCGGAGTCAGCATATTCCTGCCCTGCAGCTCCATCCTGGAGCCAACTCCATTTTGGAGTTGGTATTCAATATGTCTGAAAAAATGGGAAGACAACGTAAATTACAAAATTTGTGCGCCTTTTAAATGATTTTACTTACCCTGCATTTCCTCCATTTTTCTTACCATTGTTTCTAAGAAAGATTTTAATACATTATTTTAATATTTTTTATGCAATTTAATTACTTTTAATGTTGGAGAGTCGCTCTTCTAGTTGTTCTAAATAAGAAAATTAACAGTTTACAAAATTTATTTTTTGTTGAATTAGTTATGTATTTTACACACCTAGCAATTTCGCAACTGCCTCCTGCACATGGCTGCAGCAGCATTTCTC
>JBAMBL010000269.1:0-26164 GCA_037043405.1 Drosophila subquinaria
TTCAATTTTTTTTCCTTGTCAAAACAATTACTTGACTAACTGTATGTATGTCAGCGGGGATAGGCCGCCAGTCGGCCAGGTTTGTACTTTTTGGTATTTCCTTTTTAAAATTGTTTTTGTTATTGTTTTTCGCTCAAATGCAACCCCAAAAGCAAGCATTAACAAAGCAGAAAACAACAAATGCAAAGCATATTTGCTTACCTCTTCCTCTGATCGTATTGCCTGCAACGAGTACTCGTAGTCGTACTCGAACTCGTACTCGTAATTGTTGTTGACTTGCGGTTGCCGTTATTAATGTTGCTGCATATTATTGTTAGCTTTCAGCAAAATTGCACAAATCGTAAATATTACAAAAACACCAAAACAAAATATGTGTAAACATATAAAAAAAAACTTTCAAGCAACTTTATGAAAAATTCACAAAATGTATACAAATGCTTTTCACTTCACTTTGAACATCAACAAAAAATGATAACAAAAACAAATCCGTAGCTGGTACCAAACGATAGACAAAAAACCGTTGCACGCCTGCGCTTTCAAAATTGTATTGGCAAAGCTTTTTTCAAGACGCCGTCGCAGACGCAGCGCCAACTTTCACGTACGAGTGTTCAAAGCAAACTGACGACGGCGTCGGCAACAACGACAGCGACGACCACGACGACGACGATTCCTCTGATTCGATTGCGACTGCGCCAATCACCGCTGCCGACCCGACGCGCTGCAGTGGCAATTTAGCGGTTTTATGGCTAAAAATTTCAGTATGAGCTGACAAATACTACCAACGTTCTCGTATGTAACAAATCATCAAACATATGCTAAGCTTTTAAAAGAAATTAAAGTTTTTCGTTAATTTTATTTTCATTATTATTAATATCACAATTTTTATTTGACAGAGTGTACAAGCTAAAAGCTTTTATAGAACTGTAACATTTATTTAATGCTGCCAAAGTTGCCAGCACTGTTGCGCCTGTTCTGTTCGCTCCGGCAGCGTTGCCACTGCGCTGCAATTATGCGACTAATTTGCAGCGACCGCAATCGCTGCCTATCAACGATGCGTCGGCGACGCACTTAGCGATGCTGATTAGCTGCTGCCGCCTTGCCACGGTTAATTTCCTTCAATTTTGCGGCATTTTCGCATATGGGTTAGTACTCAAATACACACACACACAAGGTACATATATCAATGTTTCATTACTTACCAATACAACTGTACATTCGTAATGGGCGTCCGCAAATTGACCCATAAAGTTATAACGTTGCCTTTCCTTCGACTGCGCACTGGCGACTCAAAACAGAGATTGCAGCACCGAACACTGACTGAGCTATCCATATCAAATTGTTGCCCATCGTTTGACTCTTAACTAATTCGCATACCCTGTAACGAATGAACTTATATCTGTTTGTTTGTCTGTTTGCAGTTTACATTCAGTACCCTCTCCACTTAGAGATGGGCACGGGCCTGTTCGGACTTCGTGTCCCGCGGTCCTCTTCAAAAAACCCACGGGCTTAGTGCATGAAAATCGGGAGCGGGCTTTTTTCGTGCGGGCCCGGGCCTAAATAAGAAGCCCGAGCCCCGGTAGGCCCGAAAGTCAAGATTTAAACACATACATAATTTTCAAATCGCTTGATAAGAACATTTCTGGGACGCAGAAAAATTAGCAAAGAAAAAGACGCAGCTTGCAGAAAAGGCTCAAAAATACAATGTTTATCTAAATAAAAATAAAGAAATAATAATTAAAAAAAAAACTCTTTTTATACAGTAATATCGGTCCGGGCTCGGACCAGCCCGGGCTTTTTGAAAATTTTACCGGGCCTTGCCTGGACCGGACATAAAGACATATTTCGGACCCGGGCCGGGCCTTAAAAAGGAGGCCCGTGCCCATCTCTACTCTCCACTAATAAGAAACATTTTTGGTTCGAGTTATTTTTTTAAAAAAATTCTCAGTCTTAGTTATGATAAAAATAGGCATATAAAAAGTTTTAATTAGAATATTAAAATGATTCAAAACCAATTTTTTTTATCTATCCTAATCATGTTAAGAGAGGATAAACATAATGGTAGTTATAGCTATTTTGTGTTTATAAGCAACACAAGTGCCTAAATATATGCAGTAATTTTTACAATATATTTAGTTTAAAAAAGTCTTACCCTTTTTCGCGTAGATAGTTTAACTATAATCTTTTGCAACACTAAAAGTTGTCAACATTTATTTGATTTTTTTGCCAGTTAAATATATATGTATGTATATATGTATGCATGTGTGTATGAAGTTGAAGTATTGACTGATTGACTCTCAAGACATAATCGCGATTTTGTTGTCTGCATGCCTCATGTATTTGTATGCAAAAAAGGTGGCACAAGCGTTGGATTGGATATTGCGAGATAAGATCAGTGATCGAGAAGAATAAATAATATGATGGAAATAACAATACAGAAACTTGTTTAAAGAATTTTGGGCCTAGCTAAAAGTTACAAAAAATCAATAAAACAGGCCATTTTCTATTTAAATTTGCTTTATTACCGTTTAAAATTTAGATGACTGATAATGTATTAATTTTTCTTCCTGACCTCGAAAGTCTCATAGGTATATTCCGAAATGACCTTTAAGTTTTTGATGATGAACTCCTTGACAGCAGCCACGTATTCAGCTGCTGTGGTTATAAGCTGCTTAAACGCTTCGATCACTTTGCCCTCGCCCTGTAGCTGACCCTTATAAAAATCCTCAGAAACCTGTGTTATATAACCGCGCAGACCCAAGACCTTAGCCTGGGCAGCGGCAAACATTTCGAACGCCTCCTTGGGAATTTTTCCAGAAATCTCAAAGTCACAGGCCATAATTGTGGGATTACCTTTATTATCCGGGTTGGAAGTTGCCATCTTTGCTTTGTAAGGTAAATTAAATATTATAGATGTTCTAAAAAATTCTATGAAGCAATTTTAACTGCCTGCTATAAGGCTTTACACAAGTTGTAAACGATAATTATGAGCATTCAGCACGAACCTTAAACACGAACATAACCTGAACAGATTCCAATTGCAATCTCGGATCTTTCAAAAAAATCGCTCATGAAGCGGAAATTAAATAATAAAGTAATGCTCATAAGTACCTACATATATGATATTAACAATAAATTTATAAAATATATGTTTATAATTAGAAAACAAAAAATATGTAATTTTATTCACAACTCGATTTGAAGTCTTTTGTAATCGTACTTGAAGAATAAATCTCAATCTTAGGCTAAAAGCGATTTATCTCAACTTTGTTTTTCTTCGTCGACTCTTCCGTAAACACGGGCACCGCAGTGCGTCTAGAGGGCCATGTGGGGATTGTACATAAAAAATAATTATAAATTAAATAAAATTGCTTAATTATTTAGCGAAGACAACGACAGCAAAAACTAAATCACAAAATCACACGCAGGGCAACAGACAAAAGACAATGTAATAAAATAAATGAACTAACAAAAACCCCAACAATTAACAAGTTTACTCTGAGATACCGAAGCAAAAATACTCTAACAGTCAAAAAAATATTGCAAATTATTGTAAAAGTTGTAATAAAAGTAATCAAATATGTTTCTACTTTAAAATTAAATATCAAAATACTTAAAAATATTTAGAATTCAAAATTAATTTTTAAAGATGATTTAAATATTTTGTATGCATTAATTTTACTTCCTGACCTCGAAAGTATAATAGGAAACTTAAGTGTAGAATGCTGAAATTTTAAGATTTCTAATTTTTCAAGGGACTTGAACAATAACTTAGATTCTTTAAAAATTTACCAAACTTAAATAAATTTTTTAGATAAAATCAGGTGAATTTAAAATTAAATATCATAAAAATCTTCATGTAGATTGTAATATTTTTCTCTAATGCAGTTGTGTCGCAAAGATCTCAAGAGTTCGGTTCGAGCGGCTCTTAAAAATTGAAAGCAAATGTGAAAAGTTGACAACCTTTGGGGCAGGTTCGCTAAAAGTGCTTTCAGACGAGGGTTTTTTAACCGACACTTTTTCACCGACGGTGAATTTACCCATTTACACAATTCTCATCGGTGTTCATACCAAAATACCATCGGTTTTTGTTTTCACGGTAGCTGGTCACACCCAACACACTTTTAGCTCGCGCACACTTTTTTTTTTTGCCGAAAAGCACAAAAAAATACCAAAAAAGTGCGATGTTAACGTATTGATGTTTCACCGACGCAAAAAACCGATGGAATAGAACGTGTTCTATTTCCATCGGTGAGCGTCGGCTTTTCACCGACACTTAAAAATTTTGTGTGTTTACACGACACCGACAGTTTTTTGACAAAAAGTGTCGGTTAAAAAATCCTTGTCTGAAAGCACTTTAACAGCGGTTGGCACGTGACGTCACGCGGCGTGTGTCGAAGCAATTTTCCCAGAAAGAGTCTGAAAATGCGCTTCAAGCAATTATGCGCAATTTTCTTAGCATGGTGCATGGGGAGGGGACAAAGCCACAATTATGTATTATATAAGACATGACCAGTTTCAGATTAAAGTAGATAGAAACACAAGCACATACAGAGTTACAGATACAATAGCAGTATATTCATATTTAATTGATTCGTGTGAACAATTTAATATTTGTTTAGCAAACGCTGTTCGTGCGCAATAGAATTTTACTTAAGTGCTACATATGTAGATAGGTATATTCCAAAAAAAAAATTACATGTAAAAATGTATGCATATATTGTGTACATGAAATTCGTAGAGTTTACACAAGATTCATTTTCCGCTTTATGACCCCACACAGAAGCCATGAGAATGTCAATTCATATGTTATGTTTAAAAAAAATGCTCATTATAAATATAAGAGAGCCCAGTTCATCTGAGGCTTACGTTCTGCAAATAGAGAGTGTATCCAGTAGAAAGACGGCGCCATTGATGATCATCAGGGAGCCAGCAGCGATAGCATTACGCTTGCGTTCCTTCAAGAAGTCGTAGGCATCATGCCACTCATCGATCACCAATGCACCCGATGCCACAAATAGGATGCAACCCAACAGCGAGATTAGCGCATTAAGACGTTTCTCCACAACCGATCCGATCACGTGTCCTAAGTAGATTCACATTTTAGTTGAGTTGGATTCACGAATAAATTCAATCATTTAATGTACTCACCGACAAGAAGCACAGCACAAATGACGGTAAAACCACCAATTGTTCCGCAGACAATCAGTGAATGTTTGCTCAGATTGTCCACAGTCTCATTGAGCACACAACAAGCAATTGCAATGCCCTGGAGATAAAAGAGAAAATAATAATCAATTATTATAAATAACGTGTGGCTAATCAATAAGCGAATTGCTGAAATACATATGTACATCCTTGAAGAAATTACAAAATAAAACAAAAATGAGAAAGTTTATCACGGTCCTTTCCCTCAGTTTCTTTATCCGCTATGGATTTCAAAAAAAATAAAAGCACAAAAGCTAAACTTTTATTTAAAGCATGTAGTTTTCATAATATATGCTCCCATAGTAAACGTAAATAACTTTTTGTAAATATTATAAATAATATGTTATTAACCATACACTTATGACACATAAATCCTATATATTTTCACCCTGTGGTCAATCTTTCTTTCTTCCTCCCTCAAATGTATAAATATGTTTAGCTGCCACATAATAAGTACAAAATTTTAATTTAAAAAAGCTTTATGTAGCATACTTTTTGGGCTTGCAAATAATTTCAATCTCTAATGATTGGTATTGTTTATTAACCCAAACTAGTCGCTCTTTTAATACATATTTAAACTCATTTAAACTAAATTTCTTTTAGTTTCATTGAGAAATAAGAGATGAGCAAGTTTTAATATAATGTAATCAATTTCAAATTCCGTGCATGTTTACTCTTTTGCATCTGAATTATTACGAATAACAATTATGACTCAATTCATCTTTCTCCCAAAAATACTAAAGCTAAGTATTTAATCAGCACAGCGAATTATTTTAGAAATATTTGTTGGTTTTCCGTTTTCTGGCAATATTTATTTGGCATGAAATATGACAAATGTATCGGCGATAAAAATGATTCCATTAGCAAAAGCTAACACGCCGGAGGACAGAATGGTGTTCTTATCAATAGCAGTCTCATAATTGTTCATCCAGCGATCGAGAATGATAGCCCCAGTCGAAATGAATAGCACACAGCCCGCAACTGCAAAGAGTATATCGATTCGCTTGTCCATTTTGGCGCCCAGCAGGTGTCCTGTGAAATGAATTGATACTCAACTTTCCAACAAAAACAGAGGAGGAGTTATATGTTGCAATATTACCTATGGTAAGGGAACTGCAAATGATCAAATAGCCGGCTAATGTTCCACAAACCAGCATTGCCTCGCTGCTATAGCCATGATCCGCAACGCTCTCAATCAATATGATAATGCTGGCGGTGAAGACCTGCGATGAGCCCTCGAAACTTGGATCAGACGTGGACAGACAATGGATAAGAAGGCAACGGACTGGCACATTAACAAAACGGATCGAAAGCAGAGACAAGCAGTGGAAAGAAGTTAAGGGAAGAAAAATGTTACCAATCTTCAATCATTAATCAGTCAAGCGGAACGGAACAAAACGGACATGTCGATAGAAGTGCATTGAAAATGAATAAAAAAACAGAATCACTAAGAAGAGTATAACAAGTCTTCAATCATTTATCAATCAAATGGAAGACTGTTACCAAGTTCAACTTACAACAATCAAACGGAATGGAACGAAACGGATATGTTGATAGAGTGCATTGACAAACAGTTGAAAGAAGAAAATGTATTGAAAACAGAAGAGTACAACAATTCTTCAATCATTCATCAATCAAATGAAAGACTGTAACCAGTCTTCAATTATTCATCAGTCAAACGGAACGGAATAAAACGGACATGTCGATAGAACTGTATTGACAAACAGTTAAAAGATGAAAAAAAGTTGAAAACAGATTCGCTTAGAAGGTTATAACAAGTCTTCAATCATTCATCAATCAAATGGAATAAATAAAGACTTACACTGGGAATAGTTGAAACAAGAAACGGATTTAAAAAAATATGTTTCAAAATAGAGACACAAATTCTTCTACCTCTCATCAATCAAAAAGAGATTTTAAATTGAAACTTCTGACAAATAAATTAATTATACAGTCGAACTTTCCTAACTCGGATCACCTTTATCCAAGAAAAAAGTTCGATAGGGAGACTTCGAGTTAGGGAACTTTTTTTTTTTAAATTTTTTAAAAGAAACTACAATTTCATTTATTCATAACTACATTTCAAATTGCAAACTTTTCTTGCTATTTAAAAAAAAAAAATTCCAGTTTGTTCAAGACTTGTCGATATTCTCAAAAATGTTTTTTTTCGTTCTTTGGCTCTATCCAGAAGACGTTTCCGATTTAAATGACATCATAATTAATTTTCCATTTTTTAATATAATGAAAACTGTTTTCGATGAGATACCATATTGTTAAGCCACTTCAATTTTTATTGATTTAGTTTCGAATTTCTTAACAAATAAGTTTAAAAAATTCTTAAAGCGATAAACATTTTAATACACGTGCTGGTGCTATGGTAAATAATCTTGCACTGATGCGCTGACAAAGAAGTACATTTCGAACATCTGTCCTGTATCAATTTCACAAGCCTAAATAATTGTTGATGCAATTTTAATAGAATAGAATAGAATAGAATATATTCATCTCCATTTGTTAATGTACATAAATATTACATATGGGCTAATCCGAAAATTTTTAAACCAAGGGCAAAAACCTTTAATTGTCAATAATTTGCATGTTTTTTAATAATAGTTGTTTTTTGTTGTAATAGAATATATTTCAGGCTTCGAATCACTAAGCCAAAATGATTTTACGGTGGTTTGGTTGTTCATGGCCGAGCTTAATCAATTAATTCCTCTTTTGCCTCTAAATAGCAATAGAATCTTGTAAAAGAAGGGGTATATTCAATGGGCAAAATAGTGGGCAATACGGTCGTCTGAGTGTTTAGAGCTTAGCTCATCATAAAGTTTGTTTAATTTACTTATATGGAAGCTAAAACTGTACCGAAAAAATATTTTATATATCCATAGGGCAAAAACCTTGGTAAAAGTGTAACGTCCGCAACGTAACGTCCGCAACAGACAAAAACTAAAATTTTTAATTAAGGAGACTACTGATCTTTATTGTTGATGATGGATTGAGATGGTCATATATTTCAGGCTTCGAATTACTAGAATCAGGATGATTTTACGGTGGTTATGCAAAGTTCGCTAATCATGTGCCGATGTACGTTAACCTCAAATCGACTTCCATTCTTTGTAACGGCCGCAACGGAACTTTCAGCAAGCCTTAAATCTTGTTCGAAAACAGGGGTATTTTCAATGGCCTTAAAATAGTGGGCAAGACGGTACTGTCAATGAAATGCATGTTTCAGAAGCTTAGCTCATCTTAAAGTTCACCAGTCTAAACGCGAGCTGTATTAGTTTAAGCATGAAAACGGACTGAACCGAATAAAACGGACATGTCGATAGATACTGTATTGACAAACAGTTAAAAGATGAAAAGAAGTTGAAAACAGATTCGCTTAGAAGGTTATAACAAGTCGTCAATCAGTCATCAAGCAACTGGAATAAATAACGACTTACACTGGCAACAGTTGAAACAAGAAACGGATTTAAAAAAATATGTTTCAAAATAGAGACACAAATTCTTCTACCTCTCATCAATCAAAAAGAGATTTTAAATTGAAACTTCTGACAAATGGATTGATTATACGGTCGATACTATTCCTCACTCGGATCACCTTTATCCAAGAAAAAAGTTCGATAGGGAGACTTCGAGTTAGGGATACTTTTTTGTTTAAATTATGCAAAATACGCTAATTTCATTGATGCATAACGTACAGTTCAACCTGCAAACTTTTCTTGCTATTTACAAAATTCCAGTTTGTTCAACGGCTCGCAACGGATACTTCTCAGCAATGCTTATTTTCGTTCTTTGGCTCTAACCAGTAAGACGTCTCCGATTTAAATGACATCATAATTAATTTTCCATGGTTTAATATAATGAAAACTGTTTTCGATGAGATGCCATATTGTTCAGCCACTTCAATTTTTATTGATTCAGTTTCGAATTTCTTAACAAATAAGTTTAAAAACTGCTGAAAGCTGATAAACAGTTTAATACACGTGCTGGTGCAATGGTAACGAATCCTGCACTGATGCGCTGACAGAGATTAGCCCATATCCAACATCTGTGCCGGTAACAATTTCACAAGCCTAAATAATTGTTGATGCAATTTTAATCGAATAGAATAGAATATCAAATCTTTCATCTCCGGATTTGTTCCTGTACATAAATTCGACTTATCAGAAAATTTGTAAACCAAGGGCACAATGCTTTTGCAATAATCGATGTTTTTTAATGAGAATATTTTCGACTTATGAAAGTTCGAGTTACGGAAGCAGATTTAGTTTTAGATTTTCATCAGTTAATACCGCTATTGCCACTCGATTTCAATAGATCGAGTAAGAGAAAGGGGTATTTTCGATGGTCAAAATAGTGGGCAATACGGTCGTCTGACTGTATTAGAGCTTAGCTCATCTTAAAGTCTGTTTCATTTTCTCTGATTGAAGGTAAAAACTGTACCGAAAAAATATTTACTATATATTGATAATTTGAAAAGAAGTGTGTGAGTAAAAAGTGTAACGTCCGCAACGTAACGTCCGCAACAGACAAAAACTAAAATGTTTAATTCCGGAGACTGACTTATCTTTATTTTTGATGATGGATTGATATGGTCATATATTCTCACTTAATTAACAGTATTTGGATATTGTCAGTTCATTAGGCCAGATTCGCTAATAATGCGCAGATGTACGTTAACCTCAAATCGACGTCCATTCTTTGTAACGGCCGCATACGGTAACTTTCAGCAAGCCTTCATTTTTCGAAAACAGTAAGGCTCTTATCTGAAAATAGGTCCGTTGCAGTGAAATGCATTTTTCAGCCAATTTGCTTAAATTCACCAATCTAGACGCGAGCTGTATTAGTTTAGACATGAAAATGTAACGTCCGCAACTCAGGATTAGCCCATATCCAAACGTTGGCCATTTAGCAAACCTTATAGTAGTCAACAAAACGGAATCATCTATCTAAATGCGAGTATTATAAATCGAATTACACGAGGTGTGGCCCAATCTGTGCCATTATCGATTGTTGGGGACAATTCGAGTCAAGCAATTAGAAATGTCTCGTTAGTTTCCCGCTCATATTGCCGAGTTCAAAAAGGATGCTCACTGCAGTTGGACATCCTTGCAAATAATTCACGCGTTCTACACATGCCCCCGTCTCACCAATATTTTACGAACTATTATTTACACTTAACAGTAAATGTCAGCAGAGGCCAGACATATAGCCATGCAGCTAAGGTCCATTACAAGTCGGCATAGGTAATGTCCAATTCATTGGACGGCGAATTCCGTTAGCGTGAGCTTAAGCCAATTTGCTTATCAAAATATGACTATTATTTAGATATGATACGACCAGACACGCTTACTATACTTGGTGGCCATTTAGCACTGTATAGTGTCAACAAAACGGAATCATCTAGCTAATATGCGAGTATTATGGATGAAACACGGGTGTGGCCCAACTGCGCCATATCATTGTAGCGGACAATCAATCAATCAATTAGAACTGCCGTTAGTTCCCGCTAATTGCCAGCAAATACGGATGCCACGCAGTTGGACATCCTTGCAAAGCATTCCGCGTTCTCCAGCCCCCCTCACCAATTTCGACTATTATTGAACTTGTAATGCGAGAAACTCTGCCACACTACAACAACAAACTGTCATGTAGGACGGCGTGTTAGCAGCTTAGAGATATCATGTTAGACTTGATAGCTAGTACAGCAGACGCACTTATATACTTGGTGTATTTGTCTGTATATAAATAGTGTATGCAGATAATATTTGGATATGTTTACCACGCGCCCATTAGCAGCAAATAAAATTAGCTGGAACCAAGCACAATTACGTATGTCAATAATTGCTAAGCATTGGATCATTCGTTTGAATTTGCCTCTCACTTTTTACAACCTTCTGTGGAGTTTGTATAATCATGTTACGAACTATTCAAAGATTATAACGAGCTGAAGTGATCACATATAAATATACATATAACCATTACAAATCACGAATCTTTTATTTACTTACACTTTTTTGACTATTGTTAATCTAATAAGATTTATTAGTCATTGCAACAAAAGGAGGGATCAATTATACAATTTGGAATACAATCAGACTTTATTTTGAGTTAGGAATTGAAAATAATTAATTTTTTAATTTTTTTTTTAAATTGAACATTACATTTTTACTACACATTTTGTTTGCATATTCAACACTTATTCAATTTATTTACATTTCAATATTTTAATTTAATTTAAAAATTTGTTAAAATAATCTTTGGTGCCAGCTCATCCTAGATCGATCGCCACAGGGTATTATACCTTCAGCCTTATAATATCTAAATTTTCGCTTTTTTATTGCCTAATGACAACAACAATTAATATTTTATGTACACGTATGTGCGCTCAAATGCTATACATAGTTTAGATAAATAATAATGGTAGCCAAATGTTATAAACAATATGAAAAAATGAATCAATGGGAAAGATTTGAGGTTTCGACGAAATATGAGCAATCCATTCATAATTCGAGTATATGTACGAGTACAATAGATATGAATTTTATTTTTTCAATTGAGCGAATATCAATATGAGTGCCTTACAAGAGCATTACGCTTATATATATTTAAAGAAAACTTAATACTATAAGATCTTATGGTTTGACAATAATTGAAAAAGGGACTACAATTTAACTAATGTTTATAATATAAGCTGTATACCAATTTAAATGGATTATTGTTTATAATCTATTCTTACAATTTTAAATTTATAAATATTTTAATAAATGAAACCTAATGTCTAATTTAATAAAAATCAAAAAGAGGGGCAGATCTAATAACTTTACCTGACCTATTAAGATGACCAAATAATTATATTATAATAATAACAATAACAATCATTTTTAATAAAAAATCTACTCAATATTTTCCTTTATTAAGATTCTTCTTTACATACAAATAAATAACATTATTCATTTTCTTTAACATCTTTATCAGTTTTATTTAGAAACATTAGATAAATATTAATTTAAAAAAAAAGAAGAACAAAAAATTTGTCAATAAATAATGCTTCTTACTAATTGGCAGACAGAATTGTTTTGATTGATAACAATGACAACAAATTGCGGTTAATAATGAGAACTTATTGTTTTGTTTCCCCTACTGTACTAAGTTAGTTGCGTATTATGTTTATAACGAAATCATATAAAGATTTTTAGACCATAAAAAAACGCAATAAAGTTGAAAAATTATTATTAAAATGTTTATGTTACGAGTATTTTGTCTGGCATTTCGATGAACTGAAAATTACCTTCAAAGTGATAAACCTAGAAGATGATGAAGTATCTTAGGCTGGCCTTACTGTACCAAAATACAGGTACGAATAAAATGTAATTTCCATTGATTATGAAACCCGCCCCATTTACTGTTGGCCAAAAGCAGAGCCCTGCAGCTACTGGCCTAAAAGTAGTCAAGCGACTTGTTCACAGTGCCCATATATCAAATATCAAATACATATATTTCTATGAAAACAGCTGGGTATGTGGTATGTGTGTGTGTTACGGCATATGGCCATTAATTATATGACGCTGACATGCCATTGACATTGGCCAATGCTCCAGTGACGACCCAACACCCCACCGCACACACACACACACGCACACGCATCGAAAAACAAACAAATGAACAATAACAAATGCGTTGCAAATGGCCAAAAAAAAAAAAAATCATAAAAAAAAGATTTGCAGTTAAAATATTTATTAGCTCGTAAACAGATTTGTGAGTGTGTTGCAAGAATTTTAAAGGCGTAGCAAATACACACGTTCACAGTGAAAGCTTAAAGAGGCACGACTAAATATCTAATACAAACAATTAGTTATTATGGCACCTTATCTGCAATAACTTAAGCCATTTCCCATGACCAAGATATTATCAAATTGTATTTACACAAAAGAATGCGAGCCTAGTCGCTGCGCTATTGCTGTTAATATTATTATTGTTATGGTTATGGTTATTATTTATTTGATTTTTCGATGACTAATGCTGCTGCTGCTGCTGCTGCTGCCGGTCAGCTCATTAAGCGTCTCACTAGCTATCAAATTAGCTATGCCGCTCACACACACATACGCACACATAAATGTACACACATTTTGATTTGTTGTTTATTCAATGCAGCGCCAGAAGCTTCGACCTTTGCCAGCTGCCCGATCGATTGGCGCACATGGCGTATGCGTAATGTGCGCTCGCACTTGCTGTTATGACATCATCAGCATCATGATCGACTGTCGCCAGCTAAACACTACGTGTCTAAATAACTCAAGGCGCGTCTCGGTTTGTTTATACTCGTATTCCCATTTAATTACTGTAGCCCAACTGCAAGCCTACGAGTGAAGCTCTGAAAATGTGTCACAAAACTGAACGGAATACCTTTAAGGTGTGGCACGCCCACCAATATTGATGTACGTGTACTCATAAAGTCAGCAGGGTTAACAACGATGCGATGATCTAAGAATACCAATTGGTCACTTGAGCTCACTTTTTAATTACAACATATTAAAATGATGCATGAAAAATTAAAAACAGATCGGATTAACTGATTTTATCACGACATCGGTTTTTAAGCCTTTCCACTTTTTTCGTTTATAATTTAAGCATTTATTAAATTCTTCTTCAAATAAATAGACAATCGAGCTTTTCAAACAACATCTGCTTTTTCAGCCTCTTGATCATATGCGGCACTTTTCATACTTATTTTAAATTATCTCAAACAAGTTTTTTAGGCAACGACGTATTTTTTGGCCTATCATTGATAGAAATGAAAACAGATTTTAATAATAGTTGGTCAAAAACTAAAATTTTGATAATATTGCTAAAATGTATGCTAAATCATACAGTAATTTATTATTTGTGCCATTTAACTATTGCATATAAACTTTAGGACAATCACGCCTATATTAACTCAGCTCGATACTTTTTTCGAGAATGCACAGTATGTTGACAAAAGAAAAACTACTCACATATATTACTTTTCGAGTTTTACTCATTATTCTTTATTTGTCGCACATACATATATGTATTACGATCGGCTCGATTTAATATTTTAAAATATATTAATTTAAAATTTAAATCAAATTCTTGACTTACTTTTCGAGAAATTATAAAACTGTCTGCAAGTTGTATATGCTGTTTTAATAAACAAAGCATATTAAATAAATGATGTTAGGCTATCAACTAAACACATAAAATAGTCTATTATTCTGCATATCTATATATTCAAGTGCATATTATACTTGAATGATTAATTAAGCAAAGAAAGAGACTGGTATATATGTATTTAGATAGATTAACAGAATGAAAGTGATAAGTATAACACTGTTCCCGGCACATAAAACTCAAGTAATTTCGCCTTGAAATTTAGAATCACATTGTATGCCAAGTATTTTTAATCATGGTGAGGCACACATGACAATGAAGCTCTGGTGTCAATGAGCTCATTTCAAGTCAAAAGCTACAAAAGTTGCATGCACAATAAAATTCGTGCAATTATGGCTCATACGTCATGTTGCACTGATACAAAATGCAGCTATCAATGGAACAATAACAAAAAATAAAAACAATAATAACAACAGCTGATAAACTGAATGGAAAACAAAAAGCAGATTGTCTTTAAGCAATTTATTTTAATCTATTAGGGTTTCGATTTGCACAGAATGAACGATTTAGTAACAAAAGCCTGACTCGTAACGAGTTCTAAATAAATAATAAACTAATCTGTGGTTAGCTGACGTCATAGTTATTGAGAAGCATCATCATCCCTTGACGAATCAAAACGGAAGTCAAAATCAAAGTTGTCTTTTATGTGTATATGTGTGTATATCTTTATTTATCAAACATTGATGCCGTCATGGGAAGTTAAAAGACATGTCGGCTGACTAACTGTGGGTGTGATGTGAATCCGAGTATTTGGTTTGTTTGCGTCTCAGAATTTCACTGAATTAATGACATCATGACCGGCTGAGATCACAATACAATTTTACTGAGACGCTTAGAGAACTACGCAGTTAAGATTATACCCAAATAATAAAGCAACCCAAAAAGAAAAAAATAAATAAATCAAGTGAGAAAGATTGAGGCGAGAGTACTTGACTACAAGATACCCTGGCTCAGATCTCTAGGTACTTAAATACTTATAATGAAGTTATAAAATTGCTCTTGTAATTCGCTTTTTTTATCTAAGATCCTCTTAATAATTGATTTTGTCCAAGAATATACACATACATATGTACATATGTATGTGTGTCCATACATACATATGTATATACTTTACGGGGACTGAGACCCCATCTTTTGTTAGTTACAGGGTATATATAAAAAAACTCCTAAAAAATCAAAACCCCAAATAACGTCGTGTCCATTGAAAACGAGTCTGGCCAATGAAAACCGGTTGCTTTGAAAGGCAACTGAAGAGAGGGTAGAAAACCAAACAAAAACCAAACAAAGAAAACAAAAAAAAGAGCAACAGTTCTCACAGCAGCCGGCAAGACATGTGAGTAGACAGGAGTAATAAGTAGTCAAGAAAACGTTTGGAAAAAGGATAAAACTTATAGAGAGAGAGAAAAAGAGATAGAGAGCGACATGCACACACACATACACATCAAAGGTGCACATCACAATTAACAGACACTGTACTCACCAGCTCAATGATCTTTAATAGCAAACGATTGTTAAACTCCATCGTGTTCGACTTTTGAATTCGTTTTCCTTTTAGCTTCGACTCTTGGTTTTCCTTCTGCTTCTGCTTCTGCTTCTGCTGCTCGTTCTCTTTCTCCACTCACGACCTGTCTACGTGTTGCCTTCGCGTTGTGCGAATACTGACTGACCCAATGCGATGCCAGCGTGAGCATCTAAAGCTCAGTCAGCGATTGCGTTTAGCAGCGACGGCGACAGCGACGTCGACTTCAACGTCAACGGCTACTGCTATGGTGACGGCGAAGTTCCCGCCGACTATGGTAATGGGTGTGCGTGTGTGTGTGTGCGTGTGCATATGTGAGTAAGAATACATTCATATACATATACTAGAATGTACATATGTATGTATGTATGTACATAAGTATATGTGCTCCAACTCTCTTATCAATGCCAATAACCAAATAAAATAACTAATATTCGTAAGTTTGTGGTTTAATATAAATAAGTAAATACAATTCATATGCATTTGCATATTTACAACACCTGAGGATACACTTGAATACCCTGGAATCAGGGCAAATAAAAATAAAACTAAAATAAAAAGTCAAATAAAAGTATGTGTTAGAATCAGGGATTAAAACTGAAACGAATATCGGTTTCAGTTACGGTTTCGGTTATGTTCGCATTTAGGTTTTTGGTTATCGGTTACGGAAAATCTTTCAATAAAGGTTTCGTAACGGTGAACCGGTTTTTGTATGTTTCGCTTTTGGAATTCCGGTATGGTTTCGGTTCCCAAAAAAAGAATTTCTTCGCAAAAATATATTTATTTAAATAATAACTAAAAATTCATTACTTTTATAATCTTTCATTAACACATTTAATTCACATATTCTTCATTTTGATGTAGTTTAGTTACATTTTAACAATTTTAATATTTCATTTAACAAATATATTTTATTTGCGCTTATTCAGTGCTATGAAAATTTGATCATGAATATCACAAAACAAAATTCAAAAATAAACATAAGAAAATTAAAATCAAAATTAAGAATGAAAAATAAAATAAAACTAACAACAAAATATCAGAGATTGAAAACAAGACTTAAAAGTCGGGAAAAACCGAAACCGGTAAAAATTAACCGCTTTAAATTATTTTTTACTTGTTTTTAAATTTTTATAATACAAATATAAAATAAATCATGCTTTAACTTTAACTCTTATTTGCAATTAAAAAAAAAAAACAATTAAAAATCAAATTTTTTTAAATTTTTTTTTCCAATTTTTATAATAAAAATTGAAAAAAAGTTTTATAGTATTTGAAAAACCGGAACCAACCCTTATAAACAAAACGGTTATTAAACGGTTATTTCGGTTTACAGAGTTTCGGTTTTAAGGTTTCGGTCATATGAATATTTTTTTTTCGGTTACGGTTTCAGTTACGGTTTTAAATTTCAATCGGCTTTTACCGGTTAAAGGATACGGTTTCGGTTAGGGTTTTGATCCCTGATTAGAATGAAATAAACTTTTCGTATATTTTAAAAAAAATCTTTCTAATCAGATTTATGTATATTCAAATACATACAAAATATTAAAAATGAAAAATAATTTGAAAAACGATAGTTACATCTTAAAAAATAATTCAATTTAATTCTCAATCGGACCTAAAATAACCGTCTTACAAGAATCGGTTAGTAAACGGCTATATTGGCTTTTAAATTTCGAGTGTACGAATAAATATTGTGATTTAGATGCCCAGTGTTTACTTCTAGGGCTTTTCCACAGAACATTCGCTACAAATTTCTTTGGGATCCAGAAATAAGTAATTCAACAAAGAGGGAAGTAATTCACTAAAGAAAAAGCTTAAAATAAGTTATCGAAAATTTAACCACAAGTCTCATTCGGGATATAAATACAATAAAAAACAAGTGGGAAAGGCTAAAGTCGAGCTCCCGACTATAGGATACCCGTTACTTATTTAAATAAATTTAAAATATTTTTTATAGCGTGCATTTAGGCACTTACATTGCTTGAAACTTTAATCAGCCATTCTAACTGTCCGATCTTATTGCGTTTAAGTAGGATGATAGCTATAATTAATAGATAACGTTAATTACTAAGAAATACGTAATATTCAAAAAAGGTGCGTGTGGTGCTTTTTCGCGATTCGCGGAGACGGGAAGGGGCATTGCAAAAATATGAAACAAACTCGACCTGCGTGGGGTTTTTAGAAGTCTGTGTGCCAAATTTGGTTGCTCTAGCTCATATAGCCTCTGAGATCTAGGCCCTCACACAGACGAACGGACAGACGGACATTGCTATATCGACTCGGCTGTTGATACTGATCAAGAATATATATGTATATACTTTATAGGGTCGGAGATACTTCCTTCTCCCTATTACATACATTGCAACTAAAACAATATCCCCTTTTACTTGTTTTTTAAGTAACGGGTATAAAAAGCTAAATTTTCGTAAAATTTTTGCCAAATTATTCACTATTTTAATATATACTTTTCAACATACATTGAAATATTATATGAGAAATCATATAATTCTACAACATAATATATTATACATAACGCATTGCCAAAGGAGAAGAATTCTTTGACAATTTCACTTGATAAACTACTATCTCAATATAATTGGAGATGATACAAATAATGTAACAAAACCAATAATATAATAATTAATTAACTAGTTGGAGCGGCTGCAACGTGAGCTAACGCACGCTGCTCCTCAAAGATGGACACAAACTCTGGATTGAGTGTGGAGCAGGCACGACGACTAAGTAAAGCGATGTTCTTGATTTCGCCATGATCCCGCTCGAAGGCGATGTAATCAATCCAAACGCTTGGCTCTTGCTTGCCAAAATAGGTAGCCATAAATTCATAGCACATGCGCCAGGATTTAATTGTTGGCAAATCCTATAATATAATAAGTAGCATTAATAGGGGATCATACAAATCGAGACTAACAATTGTTTTTACCTTCAGTTTGGTGCTCTCTATCAGCTGAACCATCTCCCGATGCAGCTGTACGGACATGGGCGGCTGTAATGCCAATTTGGCATATTCATCGCGCGCTTTTGTCGGCGAATGCTCGTGCCACAAGTAGCGCAAATAGGTGCAACGCAGAGCAACAAACTCTGGCCAAGTCTGCTTACAGGCCTGCGTGAAAATGTCGTTCAGTCGCCGCCTGGACTGGGAATCGCCACGTGCCCGATAATAGCTCACGACGCTCTGCCAGAGAGGCAAACCGGCCGCGCCCATTGTTCGACGCACCTGGCTGAACAACTTGTGGATGGACGGCTCGTCGTCGTTGCGAATGAGGGCGGCCAATAGCAGCTCGTGCATTCGCAGCGATGGATCGTGGTCAAGCGCTTCAGTGAGGATGCGTACACAGGCTTCGCCGCCATTCTCATTGCTACCCAGAATCATACTGAGTGTGGCATAATGTTTCGAATGCATCAGCTTGGACCTGTGGCCATCCTGTAGAGCTGTGGCCAAACACTGTTGGGTAAAGGCGCGATCTGTTTTGTGGTTTCTGCTAAGCGCCAACATGGCTTCCAGATATAAATTCCACATCTCCTGCGTCTGCACATGCTGCACAGCCGTCTTGTAAACAAGCACACACAGCTCAATGCAACGCTTCTTTGAGCGTGTCTGCCACACTGCATTCTCATCCGATCGCATCTTCTTGTCAGACGGCTCGCCGGTGTCTTCGCTCTTCTCCATGTGCTTTTGCAAATCACCCAAATGGAAGCCACGCAGCTCGCGCTTCGCCAGTGCATCCCACAGGGCTGGTTCACGCGAGAACTTTGTCTGTATGTCCTCAATAATGAAATGCTGAAGAGTTACAGTCATTTCCGGATAATCCTCGCACACTTCGAGCAGTTTAAAAAAGTAGTCCAAGTTTGTTATGTTAGCCAAGCTGTTTCTGTAGACAGATGCAACCCGCTCCAGTTTGATCTCCTGCTCGGAGACTGTGTTCTCATCTAGATTGCGTTTGCTGTCCGCCTGGGCAGCTTCCTTCAACAGTATATCGAAGAAAACCTTGTTAATCGCCTCGGACGCTGGATGACGTTGTAGTCCACGGAGCAATATATGCTCAACCCGTGTAATGTTAAGGCGATTGTATTCGTAGAGCCATAATGCGGCGCTTGTCCACAACTCCGGATCATCGCCATGGTACTAAAAGAAAAATAATTATTTATTATTAATTAATAATTGTGCATTGCAAATCTCATCTGAATCTTACCGACAGCATCTTTTCATAGATGCCAGCCACCTCCTGTGGCGCTGATTTCATGCTAAACTTGATGAAAGTGTTCCACAGACGCTTCTCATGCGCAAATTTCACCAGCATCTCTCTGTACATTCGTATAATACGCGTGGCTATCGAGGACTTGAGGCCGCGTAGTTTCATTCCCCCGAGTTTCTCCTTTTCGGTTATTGTCTTGTGCATTTGAGTCTCGTATACAATAAAGTCCAAGTAATCGGCAATGCTTATTTGACTTTTTGTTATATTCAACAGCAAACGCTCGCGCTTTCGTACACATTCTCTAAAAGTAGAAGGTAGTAAATAAATATATAATTCATCCAAATTTTGTATTTGCCGCTTTGGATTTACTTACCTGATTTGGTCTGGCGTAAAGACCTGGTAATGCTTCATTTGCTCGTACTCCGGCAGCAGGCGCTCCTGCAGCTCGGCAATAAATTCACCCATTATTAATTATTGTATTGTCTCAGCAGAGTGCATCCAATTAAATTAGTTTTTATTAATTTTATCAAGTGCCGCGCACGTTGTTGCATGCCGTTTAGTGTTGGGTTGCTCATGAGTGAGTGAGTGAACAAAAAAGAGTTGCTCCCTGAAGTGAGCAAGTGAACATGTTCCTTCCAAATTGCTCTTTTTTTCTCACTTGTTCTTTTTTGTTCAGTTGTTCTGTTTTGCTCACTATCGATAGAAAATTGGTCCCATGTCATTTCTCTAATAAAATTAATTTATTTAAAAAAATTATTAAAAAATTTGTAAGTACAAATTGAAAAAAGCAAGAGCGTAATAAGTTTTGTAAAATCATAATGTTAATTTTAAAATTGGTTTGGGGAACGTCAGCCTTTGCGTTGTGAATAAATTAACAAATTAGCAAAATATTCTTAAAAAAAAAATTATAAAAATTTAAAAAAATATAAGTAATCCTCCTGTGAAAGTTTCAAAGCTCTAGGCTTCAATATTTATTGTGAAAAAAATAAAATGTAAATATTTAACTCTTTTTCTGAAAAGAGTTAAATGCAGTCAATTTGAACCTTCTGCCAAGGCTGCCACCTTTTTTTTTTTTTGGAGCAACTGAACAAGTAGTGATCGATCTGAGTGAGTTGACTCACCTAGAAAAAAAGAAAAAGTGAACATGTACACCTAAATGAGCAATGTTTACCCAACACTAATGCCGTTTTTAGTGTTGTATCGTTTCGTTCTGAAAAAGTTCAAATGAACGGGTCATGAGCGAATGAGCTCAATCGATCATTTCGCAATTGGTCAGTAATTTCTTTAAAAAAATTTTAAATTTCTTAGAGAAATACAATTACATGGAGTTCCACGATTGGATAAAATTTCTTCTTTATTTACAGGTAACAATGTTTCAATTGTATATACTTTTAAGTTTTGAATAATGTGAAATTTTATTTAAGGCCAAAATAAAAATGCCAATTTACTCTTTTCTCAATAAGCCAGGGTATAAGTATAACCCAACAAATTAAAAGATAATACCAAATCTAATTGGCATAATTGTTATATTTTTGTAGATTTTTGTAGATTTTTTCTATTTCTTTTTTAAATTTCTTACATATTTCTAGACTTCTTTACCACGCGAAGGGTGACGTGCCCTAAACTAATTTTCAAATTAACTTTATTATTTAACAAAATTTATAATTTTCTTGGTTTGTTGAATTTGTACTTTATTGTACTTTATAAATAAATATATTTATTTAAAATTAATTGATTTCAATTTTCTATCGATGTTTTCTGTGGGGAAATTTTGTTATCGACATGCAACATGTTATCCCATTCCAAACCAGATTTTGGCAGATTTTGTTAGGTATGTGGTCACCCTAAATACCAAATTACCTTGGAGCTGGTCACTTTTTTCAAATACAATTTTTTTTAGTTTACAGTAAATAAATAAAAGTTCCCTGAAAAACACAAAAGCAAACTGCAATGGCCGAATTCTCAGTGGAACGTGTGGAAGATAAGCGCACAGTGAATGGTCGTACAGAATATTATTTGAAGTGGAAGGGATATCCACGCAGCGAGAACACTTGGGAGCCGGTCGAAAATCTCGATTGTCCCGATTTAATAGCAACGTTCGAGGAATCATTAAAGAATAACAAAAAGGAGACAAAAAAACGTTTGTCAACATCATCCACACCTGAATCAATTCGCAGTAAAAGAAAATCATTCATGGAAGACGAAACCGATGAACAGAAAAAACTGATTGGATTTGATCGCGGCTTGGAGCCTTCAAAAATTCTCGGTGCCACCGACTACTCGGGATACCTAATGTTTCTAATGAAATGGAAAGGCAGTGACCACGCCGATTTGGTCCCAGCTAAACAGGCAAATGTCAAATGTCCACAAATTGTAATACAATTTTACGAGGAGCGTCTCACATGGCACACTGGTAACGGAAATGGCAATGGCGGTGGAAGCGATGGAACCCCTGGCAGTGCAGCTGGCGCTAGTCCCAGTGGCAGCATCAACGATGAAAACATCAAGCCGGATGCAAGCGTAGAATCGGGGAACGGCGACACCATTTAATTGCAAGCCCAAAACTCTATGAGGCAACAACAATTAAACTTGCATCGCAATAAACAGACTACACACTCAGATACACAATCACATACATAAGCTCGCTCCTACGTTTGATTACATACAAATTACCATAGACATCATTCATACAAAACAAGTACATACATACATTATAAAACTAGGCACACATGCATGCTTATAATAATGGCCAACAGATTGCAAATGTTGGTCAACTTTCTAAAATAGAATATACATATAAATATGTAACTGAAATAAACGTGTTTCTGACTTTTAATATTAAGTCACAGAACAAAAGTGCTTATTTATTCTCCTTTTGCATACATACAGACATTACGGTTTCGATGTGATCCGGTAACACTTTAAGGAAGAGGGGAACATGGTTGCCACATTTGGTACTTTATCCATTTGTCGGTACAAATAAATCGTTTTTAATATTTTTTCAAGTTGGTATATATTTGCTAGACAGCTAATTTGTAAATAAATTAAATCTTTTATGTAAAGATGACTATGATCCCCACAAGTTGACCCACGATATGAGAATATTGATGGAAGTGCAAGCGATAAGTTCCATTACATTGAACATATGAATGTACATATGTAGTGTATAAACGAGTACGTTTTAAAAAAATTTATCAATTTAAAAAAAATGTTCTTTGTTTTTTTTTTTTGGTAAGCGCTTTAACGCGAGTTATAATATAAAAGTTTTTTTTTTTGGATTTCATTATTTTAATTTTATTAAATTAAAAAAATAAACATTCTTTGGTACATATAAACATTTGAAAACGGAACATTCTGTCCTAAAATCTGGTACAAAATATTTTCATGAAGTGGCAACCGCGAAGGGGAATTGTTTTGTGTAAATCGATATATTCGATAGGCACTTATGCTAAAGCCGGCAAACTTAATAAATAAAAATAAATTGTTTTTCAAATTGAATTTTGTGGGATACAACTGAGTTCAATAATGGCTCAATCAAGCTCCATGAAGCTGCTCGGCGCACGCAACATGAGTTGCATTGTTGAGCGCATGGAGTGGAACAACAAAATGGATCTAATTGCCTATGGCACTGAGAAAGGTGCGTAAAGCCGGCAACAACATTTCTTCTATGCATAGTAAATCGATCTATTGATTGGCAGGTGAAGTAATCATACAGCGCCTGAACTGGCAAAAGATTGTCACATTTCCGACGCCAGGCGAAGATGTACGCGTCCGCTCGCTCAGCTGGCAAATGGATGAGACGCTGCTGGCCGTCGGCTACAGCAATGGGAAAGTGGCGCTGCTGGATGCGGAGAGTGAGACCATAATATCGGGCCTAATTTACGAGGACGACATCAAGAAGGTGTACTTCAGCAAGGCAATCAACTGCCGGGAGAGCCTCGACAGCTACACGTGCAATGCAAAGGATAAACACAAGCGCTATTTACCAAAGCTGCCACCGCTCACCAATATCGATCCCTGTTTGAAGACACTCGACCAAAAGTCGTTTCCCAAAGGCTCTCCCTGTTTCCTTGTGGTCATCATGCGCAGCGGCAAAGTCCATTTGCTGCTACTGGGCGCCTTACAAGCGGGCAGCATCGATCTCACCCAGCATATTCTGCATCCGGAGAATTTTGATGTGTATGATGTGCGCTTAAATGGGGACTTTAATGCCATTTATGCGCTGCTGCGAGATGGGCAACAATTGAAGCTGCTGCACTTTCACAACCAGGTGCTACAGGACAGCATATCACCCATGCTGGAGCTGGCTTCCCACTGCGCCCACATCCTGGAAACCAAGAAGTATGCTCCCTTATTCCCAACCAATCTTCATTATAATTATTTTAATTATTCTTATACGCAATCAGTTACATCAACGATACACAACAATGCCTGACAGAGGCTTGGGAGACGGTGCAACTGGAGATGGACAATAAGCTAACCAAGTATGCCAATTCGCAGGCTTATGGCATGATATCTGCCAACTTTCTGGAGCTGCTCGTCTTCGGTTATGCGACCCTGGAGGTTGAGGAGTTTTTGTTTGAGTGAGTTACTTCTTTACTCTACTTATATTATTATAATTATATCAATTCTCATTGCAGAACGCTGACGGAGAAGGTCTTCAAGAAGATAGCCAACTCGGTGGATTTGAGCCTCAACAATCTGCAAGGATTGGTCTTTAAGCAATTAAATGGAGCTGCCATCAATATGTTTTACTTTCTCAATACAATCGCTGGCTTTGGTCGCATGACGCATTTCTTTGAGGTAAGATTTGTTCAGTTAGTTAAAGTGATTCCAACTATAACTATAGCTAATAATTGTAGGCACTCATCTCTCCAGACGTGGCCAGCGAGGCAATGCGTGCTTGTGGCGCCTTTTTGCTTAAGGTGCACGAACTGCAGCGCACAATTGACACGCTGGTGAATGACATGAAGCTGTTTCATTCCTGGATTATATTCACTATACTGCGTCTGTCCAGTCAAGAGATACCTGATGACATGATCTTTACCGGCAAGGAGAACGTCGCATTGGTCGAGTTCTTTTGCAACATGGAACCCGAACAGCAGACTCCATGTGAAGGCGATGAGCGAGATGTTAACGATGAGAAATGTGCCGGTACAGAAGATTCATCTTTCGGGGCAAGTCCCAGTGCCATGCTGACGACGCGCAGTAAATTCAATTTGGAGCGTGTGGGCCAATATCTGGAGAATGCATATCTGACGCAGCCACAGCCACAGCCATTGAACTCATCGGAGCTCTGGTCGCGAATGCTCGCCGAAAACGAATGTCTAGCCGAATGCAATCTGTTTGTGCCGCATGACAAGAAGCTCTCACTGATACAGCAGCGGGACAAGATGTTCAACGCCATCGATGCAGTGTTCCACAAGCCGACAGAGAGCATTAGTGCCAGCTTTAAGCTAACCACGGCTGTGATATGTAGCGATCTGCCGCAGTTTGCCTGCGAGCCATCGCTCGAACAGGATCAGTTGTCCAATTATGATTTCATCAACTGCAGCTACCATGTGCATGAGGCCAGCAAATGTGATATGTTGGCGGTGACCATCAGCTGGCAGGAGGCCATGATACTTGAGATCAGTCGCGGCGAAGATTGCCTCCTGCGCTGCACGAAGATTCAATTGTTTCCCGGCCCATTTACGCCACAAATGCACGAGGATTACTATAATCTGCGCTTTGTGGATCTTCAGTTTTATAACGAATCGTCCATCTCGATGCTGGCACAGACGACAGCAGCCACACCTGGTGTACGGCCGCACAGTTACTTTGTGCAATTCTCATTGACTGCGGCACGCAATCAATGCACCCAACATCATTTGGCGCCACTCATGAAGCTGCCCGAGGCGACGATCACGCACAGCATACACGATATACTGGAGGCGGCCACATTTAAGCCATTGGATGGCGTTTGTGAAATGCTGGCCGTATCCGGCAGTCGCAAAGTCGCCACCGTGCTCTCCGATCGTCGCCG
>JBAMBL010000270.1:0-14340 GCA_037043405.1 Drosophila subquinaria
CAGTCGAACTTCCCTAACTCGAATCACCATTATCCAAGAAAAAAGTTCGAGTTAGGGAGACTTCGAGTTAGGGAATTTTTTTTTTTAGCGTTTTAAAAGAAACTACAAATGCATTCAATCATAAGTACAATTCAAATTTCAATTTTTTCTGTTATTTTCAACAAAAAGGGATTCCAGTATGTTCAAGACCTGTTAATATTCTCAAAAATTGGTTTCTTCGTTCTTTTGCCGTATCCAGAATAAGTTCCCTATTCAAATGTCATCATAATTAATATTTCATTTTTTAATATAATGAAAAATGTTTTTGCTGAGATACCACATTTTTCAGCAAGTTTAATTTATTTGGTCTACTTTCAAATTCCTTAACTACTAATAACTAAGTTTTAATATTTCCTTAAACATTTTAGTCCACTGATGCGCTGACAAAGAAGTACATTACGAACATCTTTCCTATAGCAATTTCACAAGCTTAAGTAATTTTTGATGCAATATTCTATCATATTTCATCACCATATGCTAATGTAAATCAATATAACATATTCAAACGATCCGGTAACAAAAGTATAAAATAGTAACGAAAAAAAATTCAAACTTTGTTGGAGATTTTCCCGAAAAATTCGACTTACAGAAGTACGGGCCAATATTTTTCTTCGAGTTAGGGAGAAATTCGAGTTAGGGAAGTTCGAGTTAGGGAGACAGAATTGTATGAAATTTGCTCAGTAAACGCTATTGCCACTCGATTTTGTTCGAGTTAAAGAAAATTCGAGTTAGGGAAGTTCGAGTTAGAGAAGTTCGACTGTATTCATTTTTTTTCTTTGTCAAAACAATTACTTGACTAACCGTATGTATGTCAGCGGGGATAGGCCGCCAGTCGGCCAGGTTTGTACTTTTTGGTATTTCCTTTTTAAAACTTTTTTTGTTATTGTTTTTTCGCTCAAATGCAACCCCAAAAGCAAGCATTAACACAGCAGAAAACAACAAATGCAAAGCATATTTGCTTACCTCTTCCTCTGATCGTATTGCCTGCAACGAGTACTCGTAGTCGTACTCGAACTCGTACTCGTAATTGTTGTTGACTTGCGGTTGCCGTTATTAATGTTGCTGCATATTATTGTTAGCTTTCAGCAAAATTGCACAAATCGTAAATATTACAAAAACACCAAAACAAAATATGTGTAAACATATAAAAAAAAACTTTCAAGCAACTTTATGAAAAATTCACAAAATTTATACAAATGCTTTTCACTTCACTTTGAACATCAACAAAAAATGATAACAAAAACAAATCCGTAGCTGGTACCAAACGATAGACAAAAAACCGTTGCACGCCTGCGCTTTCAAAATTGTATTGGCAAAGCTTTTTTCAAGACGCCGTCGCAGACGCAGCGCCAACTTTCACGTACGAGTGTTCAAAGCAAACTGACGACGGCGTCGGCAACAACGACAGCGACGACCACGACGACGACGATTCCTCTGATTCGATTGCGACTGCGCCAATCACCGCTGCCGACCCGACGCGCTGCAGTGGCAATTTAGCGGTTTTATGGCTAAAAATTTCAGTATGAGCTGACAAATACTACCAACGTTCTCGTATGTAACAAATCGTCAAACATATGCTAAGCTTTTAAAAGAAATTAAAGTTTTTCGTTAATTTTATTTTCATTATTATTAATATCACAATTTTTATTTGACAGAGTGTACAATAGGGCGGGTCAATTTTTTTTCGCAAAAATCGTCCACTTGAATCGTAATCTACGATGAATTCTAAGATATTTTCACGAAGAAACTATATGTCTTAAATCAATTCCTAGCCTCCGCTGAGAAGCATGATGATTTCAGATAAAGGTATTTTAAGGTATTTTGAGGTATTTAAGACATTACAACAAAAATAACACATTTTTCAATAATGTTGAGCCTTATTCTGATTCATCTTTTTGCAACATATTTTATAAATATTTTTGTTTTTTAATTAACCAATCAATTTTTTTTTAATTCGCTAAAATTAGCCGAGGAAGCCATGAACTATGGCTTTTTAAGAAAATTAGAGGCAAAAGTCTGTAACTTTCTAACGAAGTGAGATATCGGCCTGAAATTTGAAATATATATTCTTGACATTTGAAAACAAATTTAGACAACAAAATAAAAGTAGGCGTGGCATCCGGATGGGCGTAAGATAAAGGTCAAACGCTAAAAATCGGTTATTACAACATTAAAAAATAAAAAACATAATTTGAAAAATAAAATTTTGTATATATTTTTATTTTTTTTTATGTTAAATATATTTTAATTAAATTATTATTATAAATATTAAATGTAAAATTATGTAAACATTTCTTTTCAACAGTTATGGTATCTAATCCCGTTTGACAAAGCTCTCTCCCAATACCGCTCTCATAATTGAATTTAGCTTATAGTAATGATAGCATACCTGTTAAATAATGGTTAGTAATCATAATCATTAGTAATTAGAATATTTTTGTTTAAAAGTCGAACTAATTTTATGATTACGATTACAAAAAATCAAAAATAATCTAAAATTACTACTATTCAAAATTAATCAGAAAAAAACAAAAATAATCAAGAAAATCTTTTTGAGTATTCGGATTATTTTTGAATTTTTTCTGATTATTTCTAATTATTTTGGCAACTTTGATTGTGAAAATTTAAAATAATTTGATTTTAACTAAATAGTCATAAATAGTCAGAAATAATCAAAAATCACCAGAAATAAACAAAAAAAGATCTAACTTAATCCGAATACTTAAATAGTTTTTTTTTTTGATTATTTTAATTTTTTCTGATTATTTTTGAACAATTGTAATAATTTTAGATTATTTTTTATTTTTTGTTATCGTAATCATTAAATAAACACAAATTTTTCAACAGTGAATTACATAGTCAATACGATTGTTTCCAAAAATAATCTAATTGCTTAGTAATTCTAATCGAAATTCAACAGGTATGAAATATTGGCTCAACATTTTAAATATTTTAATTTATTTTTAGAAAGCAAATAACAAAATATCTTAAAGGAAAATAACTTATCTGTCAGTTTTTGGTCTTTCTTAGACTCGATTTGATGATACATATGTGAAACGACTCTCTTTCTAAGAAAGACTATAAATACTGACAGATAAGTTATTTTATCTTTAAGATATTTTGCTATTTGCTTTCTAAAAATAAATTAAAATACGTTAAATGTTGAGTTTAACTATCATTACTATAAGCTAAATTCGGTTATGGGGGCTGTAGTGGGCTCTAGCTTTAAAATCAAACGGGATTAGATACCATAACTGTTGAAAAGAAATGTTTACATAATTTTACATTTAATATTTATAATAATAATTTAATTAAAATATATTTAACATAAAAAAAAATAAAAATATATACAAAATTTTATTTTTCAAATTATGTTTTTTATTTTTTAATGTTGTAATAACCGATTTTTAGCGTTTGACCTTTATCTTACGCCCATCCGGATGCCACGCCTACTTTTATTTTGTTGTCTAAATTTGTTTTCAAATGTCAAGAATATATATTTCAAATTTCAGGCCGATATCTCACTTCGTTAGAAAGTTACAGACTTTTGCCTCTAATTTTCTTAAAAAGCCATAGTTCATGGCTTCCTCGGCTAATTTCAGCGAATTAAAAAAAAATTGATTGGTTAATTAAAAAACAAAAATATTTATAAAATATGTTGCAAAAAGATTAATCAGAATAAGGCTCAACATTATTGAAAAATGTGTTATTTTTGTTGTAATGTCTTAAATACCTAAAAAAAAACTTAAAATACCTTTATCTGAAATCATCATGCTTCTCAGCGGAGGCTAGGAATTGATTTTAGACATATAGTTTCTTCGTGAAAATATCTTAGAATTCATCGTAGATTACGATTCTGGTGGACGATTACCACGTTTTTTTCGACCCGAACAAATTGACCCGCCCTAGTGTACAAGCTAAAAGCTTTTATAGAACTGTAACATTTATTTAATGCTGCCAAAGTTGCCAGCACTGTTGCGCCTGTTCTGTTCGCTCCGGCAGCGTTGCCACTGCGCTGCAATTATGCGACTAATTTGCAGCGACCGCAATCGCTGCCTATCAACGATGCGTCGGCGACGCACTTAGCGATGCTGATTAGCTGCTGCCGCCTTGCCACGGTTAATTTCCTTCAATTTTGCGGCTTTTTCGCATATGGGTTAGTACTCAAATACACACACACACAAGGTACATATATCAATGTTTCATTACTTACCAATACAACTGTACATTCGTAATGGGCGTCCGCAAATTGACCCATAAAGTTATAACGTTGCCTTTGCTTCGACTGCGCACTGGCGACTCAAAACAGAGATTGCAGCACCGAGCACTGACTGAGCTATCCATATCAAATTGTTGCCCATCGTTTGACTCTTAACTAATTCGCATACCCTGTAACGAATGAACTTATATCTGTTTGTCTGTTTGCAGTTTACATTCAGTACCCTCTCCACTTAGAGATGGGCACGGGCCTGTTCGGACTTCGTGTCCAGCGGTCCTCTTCAAAAAACCCACGGGCTTAGTGCATGAAAATCGGGAGCGGGCTTTTTTCGTGCGGGCCCGGGCCTAAATAAGAAGCCCGAGTCCCGGTAGGCCCGAAAGTCAAGATTTAAACACATATGTACATAATTTTCAAATCGCTTGATAAGAACATTTCTGGGACGCAGAAAAATTAGCAAAGAAAAAGACGCAGCTTGCAGAAAAGGCTCAAAAATACAATGTTTATCTAAATAAAAATAAAGAAATAATAATTTAAAAAAAAAAATCTTTTTATACAGTAATATCGGTACGGGCTCGGACCAGCCCGGGCTTTTTGAAAATTTTACCGGGCCTTGCCTGGACCGGACATAAAGACATATTTCGGACCCGGGCCGGGCCTTAAAAAGGAGGCCCGTGCCCATCTCTACTCTCCACTAATAAGAAACATTTTTGGTTCGAGATATTTTTTTAAAAAAATTCTCAGTCTTAGTTATGATAAAAAATAGGCATATAAAAAGTTTAAATTAGAATATAAAAATGATTCAAACCCAATTTTTTTTATCTATCTTAATCATATTAAGAGAGGATAAACATAATGGTAGTTATAGCTATTTTGTGTTTATAAGCAACACAAGTGCCTAAATATATGCAGTAATTTTTACAATATATTTTGTTTAAAAAAGTCTTACCCTTTTTCGCGTAGATAGTTTAACTATAATCTTTTGCAACACTAAAAGTTGTCAACATTTATTTGATTTTTTTGCCAGTTAAATATATATGTATGTATATATGTATGCATGTGTGTATGAAGTTGAAGTATTGACTGATTGACTCTCAAGACATAATCGCGATTTTGTTGTCGGCATGCCTCATCCATTTGTATGCAAAAAAGGTGGCACAAGCGTTGGATTGGATATTGCGAGATAAGATCAGTGATCGAGAAGAATAAATAATATGATGGAAATAACAATACAGAAACTTGTTTAAAGAATTTTGGGCCTAGCTAAAAGTTACAAAAAATCAATAAAACAGGCCATTTTCTATTTAAATTTGCTTTATTACCGTTTAAAATTTAGATGACTGATAATTTTTCTTCCTGACCTCGAAAGTCTCATAGGTATATTCCGAAATGACCTTTAAGTTTTTGATGATGAACTCCTTGACAGCAGCCACGTATTCAGCTGCTGTGGTTATAAGCTGCTTAAACGCTTCGATCACTTTGCCCTCGCCCTGTAGCTGACCCTTATAAAAATCCTCAGAAACCTGTGTTATATAACCGCGCAGACCCAAGACCTTAGCCTGGGCAGCGGCAAACATTTCGAACGCCTCCTTGGGAATTTTTCCAGAAATCTCAAAGTCACAGGCCATAATTGTGGGATTACCTTTATTATCCGGGTTGGAAGTTGCCATCTTTGCTTTGTAAGGTAAATTAAGTATTATAGATGTTCTAAAAAATTCTATGAAACAATTTTAACTGCCTGCTATAAGGCTTTACACAAGTTGTAAACGATAATTATGAGCATTCAGCACGAACCTTAAACACGAACATAACCTGAACAGATTCCAATTGCAATCTCGGATCTTTCAAAACAATCGCTCATGAAGCGGAAATTAAATAATAAAGTAATGCTCATAAGTACCTACAATGGTCGGATAAAGTATTTTGACAAAGCTGTGTGCAATGTTAGATCGCTTGTAGTGATAAACTAAAAGAAGTAACGGGTCTCTGTAAATGGCCAAAGTAAAGTAGACAATATTAACTATTAAACTGAGAAATATTTTGTTAATTCCTCTATGCGTTCTTTTTCTATTAACTGAAATGCAAAGACATTGCAAAAGCTAGGCGGAAAAAAGTATTTTGACAAAGTATTCTTTAATAGCACTAGCTTACAGCCAAAATGCAAAGTGAATGAAAGTATTTTTTTCTTATGGACTTTGGCCTGCTAAACACGAAAATGGCATTTAAAAATTCTTTTTTGGAAGCGTTTTCGAAATATTCGAATTTTTTCGAATTTTCGAGGTTACTCCAACACTTTTGAGTATACTTCCAAATCTACTAATCCTTTTTTGCCAACCAAGCACTTAAATTAAAGGTAAGTTAATTCTCTTCAACTTTCTTCCATAGAGTGTTAAGATCGGTTCAGCAGTTCAGGTGCTAGCGATTTTATAAAGTTCGAAAATGGGCGTTTTTTGAGTTTGAAAGATAATATATCGTCCTGGAAAAATAGAAATCAATGAGATAAAATTTTTTTAACTCGTTTATCGTAAAGCCAAAACTGTTGCAAAGAAAATAAGGTATAGTTTATGCAAATCCATCGACAGATGTCGAAGTAAGGCATATTTACGTGAAACACCTAGCACCAGTAAAACACCGATTGTAGCGGTACTCACATGCAGCGACCAAACGCACTTGTATATGTATGTGCAAGGGCAAAGGCGAGCATTTTCCACAACTATTGGCCCAGTTAAAGCTGCATTAGTTCGCCATATGTCGATGGATTTGCATAAACTATACCTTATTTTCTTAAAAACAGTATCGGCTTTACGATAAACGAGTAAAAAAAATTGTATCTCATTGATTTCTATTTTTTCCAGGACGATATGTTAGCTTACAAACTCAAAAAATCACAAAAAACACCAATTTTCGAACTTTATAAAATCGCTAGCACCTGAACTGCTGAACCGATCTTAACACTCTATGGAAGAAAGTTGAAGAGAATTAACTTACCTTTAATTTAAGTGCTTGGTTGGCAAAAAAGGATTAGTAGATTTGGAAGTATACTCAAAAGTGTTGGAGTAACCTCGAAAATTCGAAAAAATTCGAATATTTCGAAAACGCTTCCAAAAAAGAATTTTTAAATGCCATTTTCGTGTTTAGCAGGCCAAAGTCCATAAGAAAAAAATACTTTCATTCACTTTGCATTTTGGCTGTAAGCTAGTGCTATTAAAGAATACTTTGTCAAAATACTTTTTTCCGCCTAGCTTTTGCAATGTCTTTGCATTTCAGTTAATAGAAAAAGAACGCATAGAGGAATTAACAAAATATTTCTCTGTTTAATAGTTAATATTGTCTTCTTTACTTTGGCCATTTACAGAGACCCGTTACTTCTTTTAGTTTATCACTACAAGCGATCTAACATTGCACACAGCTTTGTCAAAATACTTTATCCGACCATTGTACATATATGATATTAACAATAAATTTATAAAATATATGTTTATAATTAGAAAACAAAAAATATGTAATTTTATTCACAACTCGATTTGAAGTCTTTTGTAATCGTACTTGAAGAATGAATCTCAATCTTAGGCTAAAAGCGATTTATCTCAACTTTGTTTTTCTTCGTCGATTCTTCCGTAAACACGGGCACCGCAGTGCGTCTACAGGGCCATGTGGGGATTGTACATAAAAAATAATTATAAATTAAATAAAATTGCTTAATTATTTAGCGAAGACAACGACAGCAAAAACTAAATCACAAAATCACACGCAGGGCAACAGACAAAAGACAATGTAATAAAATAAATGAACTAACAAAAACCCCAACAGTTAACAAGTTTACTCTGAGATACCGAAGCAAAAATACTCTAACAGTCAAAAAAATATTGCAAATTAATGTAAAAGTTGTAATAAAAGTAATCAAATATATTTCTACTTTAAAATTTAATATCAAAATACTTAAAAATATTTAGAATTCAAAATTAATTTTTAAAGATGATTTAAATATTTTGTATGCATTAATTTTACTTCCTGACCTCGAAAGTATAATAGGAAACTTAAGTGTAGAATGCTGAAATTTTAAGATTTCTAATTTTTCAAGGGACTTGAACAATAACTTACATTCTTTAAAAATTTACCAAATTGAAATAAATTTTTTAGATAAAATCAGCTGAATTTAAAATTAAATATCATAAAAATCTTCATGTAGATTCTCTAATGCAGTTGTGTCGCAAAGATCTCAAGAGTTCGGTTCGAGCGGCTCTTAAAAATTGAAAGCAAATGTGAAAAGTTGACAACCTTTGGGGCAGGTTCGCTAACAGCGGTTGGCACGTGACGTCACGCGGCGTGTGTCGAAGCAATTTTCCCAGAAAGAGTCTGAAAATGCGCTTCAAGCAATTATGCGCAATTTTCTTAGCATGGTGCATGGGGAGGGGACAAAGCCACAATTATGTATTATATAAGACATGACCAGTTTCAGATTAAAGTAGATAGAAACACAAGCACATACAGAGTTACAGATACAATAGCAGTATATTTATATTTAATTGATTCGTGTGAACAATTTAATATTTGTTTAGCAAACGCTGTTCGTGCGCAATAGAATTTTACTTAAGTGCTACATATGTAGATAGGTATATTCCAAAAAAAAAATTACATGTAAAAATGTATGCATATATTGTGTACATGAAATTCGTAGAGTTTACACAAGATTCATTTTCCGCTTTATGACCCCACACAGAAGCCATGAGAATGTCAATTCATATGTTATGTTTAAAAAAAATGCTCATTATAAATATAAGAGAGCCCAGTTCATCTGAGGCTTACGTTCTGCAAATAGAGAGTGTATCCAGTAGAAAGACGGCGCCATTGATGATCATCAGGGAGCCAGCAGCGATAGCATTACGCTTGCGTTCCTTCAAGAAGTCGTAGGCATCATGCCACTCATCGATCACCAATGCACCCGATGCCACAAATAGGATGCAACCCAACAGCGAGATTAGCGCATTAAGACGTTTCTCCACAACCGATCCGATCACGTGTCCTAAGTAGATTCACATTTTAGTTGAGTTGGATTCACGAATAAATTCAATCATTTAATGTACTCACCGACAAGAAGCACAGCACAAATGACGGTAAAACCACCAATTGTTCCGCAGACAATCAGTGAATGTTTGCTCAGATTGTCCACAGTCTCATTGAGCACACAACAAGCAATTGCAATGCCCTGGAGATAAAAGAGAAAATAATAATCAATTATTATAAATAACGTGTGGCTAATCAATAAGCGAATTGCTGAAATACATATGTACATCCTTGAAGAAATTACAAAATAAAACAAAAATGAGAAAGTTTATCACGGTCCTTTCCCTCAGTTTCTTTATCCGCTATGGATTTCAAAAAAAATAAAAGCACAAAAGCTAAACTTTTATTTAAAGCATGTAGTTTTCATAATATATGCTCCCATAGTAAACGTAAATAACTTTTTGTAAATATTATAAATAATATGTTATTAACCATACACTTATGACACATAAATCCTATATATTTTCACCCTGTGGTCAATCTTTCTTTCTTCCTCCCTCAAATGTATAAATATGTTTAGCTGCCACATAATAAGTACAAAATTTTAATTTAAAAAAGCTTTATGTAGCATACTTTTTGGGCTTGCAAATAATTTCAATCTCTAATGATTGGTATTGTTTATTAACCCAAACTAGTCGCTCTTTTAATACATATTTAAACTCATTTAAACTAAATTTCTTTTAGTTTCATTGAGAAATAAGAGATGAGCAAGTTTTAATATAATGTAATCAATTTCAAATTCCGTGCATGTTTACTCTTTTGCATCTGAATTATTACGAATAACAATTATGACTCAATTCATCTTTCTCCCAAAAATACTAAAGCTAAGTATTTAATCAGCACAGCGAATTATTTTAGAAATATTTGTTGGTTTTCCGTTTTCTGGCAATATTTATTTGGCATGAAATATGACAAATGTATCGGCGATAAAAATGATTCCATTAGCAAAAGCTAACACGCCGGAGGACAGAATGGTGTTCTTATCAATAGCAGTCTCATAATTGTTCATCCAGCGATCGAGAATGATAGCCCCAGTCGAAATGAATAGCACACAGCCCGCAACTGCAAAGAGTATATCGATTCGCTTGTCCATTTTGGCGCCCAGCAGGTGTCCTGTGAAATGAATTGATACTCAACTTTCCAACAAAAACAGAGGAGGAGTTATATGTTGCAATATTACCTATGGTAAGGGAACTGCAAATGATCAAATAGCCGGCTAATGTTCCACAAACCAGCATTGCCTCGCTGCTATAGCCATGATCCGCAACGCTCTCAATCAATATGATAATGCTGGCGGTGAAGACCTGCGATGAGCCCTCGAAACTTGGATCAGACGTGGACAGACAATGGATAAGAAGGCAACGGACTGGCACATTAACAAAACGGATCGAAAGCAGAGACAAGCAGTGGAAAGAAGTTAAGGGAAGAAAAATGTTACCAATCTTCAATCATTAATCAGTCAAGCGGAACGGAACAAAACGGACATGTCGATAGAAGTGCATTGAAAATGAATAAAAAAACAGAATCACTAAGAAGAGTATAACAAGTCTTCAATCATTTATCAATCAAATGGAAGACTGTTACCAAGTTCAACTTACAACAATCAAACGGAATGGAACGAAACGGATATGTTGATAGAGTGCATTGACAAACAGTTGAAAGAAGAAAATGTATTGAAAACAGAAGAGTACAACAATTCTTCAATCATTCATCAATCAAATGAAAGACTGTAACCAGTCTTCAATTATTCATCAGTCAAACGGAACGGAATAAAACGGACATGTCGATAGAACTGTATTGACAAACAGTTAAAAGATGAAAAAAAGTTGAAAACAGATTCGCTTAGAAGGTTATAACAAGTCTTCAATCATTCATCAATCAAATGGAATAAATAAAGACTTACACTGGGAATAGTTGAAACAAGAAACGGATTTAAAAAAATATGTTTCAAAATAGAGACACAAATTCTTCTACCTCTCATCAATCAAAAAGAGATTTTAAATTGAAACTTCTGACAAATAAATTAATTATACAGTCGAACTTTCCTAACTCGGATCACCTTTATCCAAGAAAAAAGTTCGATAGGGAGACTTCGAGTTAGGGAACTTTTTTTTTTAAATTTTTTAAAAGAAACTACAATTTCATTTATTCATAACTACATTTCAAATTGCAAACTTTTCTTGCTATTTAAAAAAAAAAAATTCCAGTTTGTTCAAGACTTGTCGATATTCTCAAAAATGTTTTTTTTCGTTCTTTTGGCTCTATCCAGAAGACGTTTCCGATTTAAATGACATCATAATTAATTTTCCATTTTTTAATATAATGAAAACTGTTTTCGATGAGATACCATATTGTTAAGCCACTTCAATTTTTATTGATTTAGTTTCGAATTTCTTAACAAATAAGTTTAAAAAATTCTTAAAGCGATAAACATTTTAATACACGTGCTGGTGCTATGGTAAATAATCTTGCACTGATGCGCTGACAAAGAAGTACATTTCGAACATCTGTCCTGTATCAATTTCACAAGCCTAAATAATTGTTGATGCAATTTTAATAGAATAGAATAGAATAGAATATATTTCATCTCCATTTGTTAATGTACATAAATATTACATATGGGCTAATCCGAAAATTTTTAAACCAAGGGCAAAAACCTTTAATTGTCAATAATTTGCATGTTTTTTAATAATAGTTGTTTTTTGTTGTAATAGAATATATTTCAGGCTTCGAATTACTAAATCAAAATGATTTTACGGTGGTTTGGTTGTTCATGGCCGAGCTTAATCAATTAATTCCTCTTTTTGCCTCTAAATTTCAATAAATCTTGTAAAAAAAGGGGTATTTTCAATGGGCAAAATAGTGGGCAATACGGTCGTCTGAGTGTTTAGAGCTTAGCTCATCTTAAAGTTTGTTTAATTTTCTTTTATTTAAGATAAAAACTGTACCGAAAAAATATTTAATATATATTAATAATTTGAAAAGAAGTGTGTGTGTAAAAAGTGTAACGTCCGCAACGTAACGTCCGCAACAGACAAAAACTAAAATTTTTAATTAAGGAGACTACTTATCTTTATTTTTGATGATGGATTGATATGGTCATATATTTCACTTAATTTTTTGTATTTGGATATTTTTTGTTTATTATGCAAAATTCGCTAATAATGTGCAAATGTACGTTAACCTCAAATCGACTTCCATTCTTTGTAACGGCCGCAACGGAACTTTCAGCAAGCCTTATTTTTTTTTCGAAAACAGTAAGGCTCTTATCTTAAAATAGGTTTAAGAGTACTTTCAATGAAATGCATTTTTCAGAAAATTTCATTTAAATTCACCAATCTAAACGCGAGCTGTATTAGTTTAAACATGAAAACGGAATGAACGGAATAAAACGGACATGTCGATAGAACTGTATTGACAAACAGTTAAAAGATGAAAAAAAGTTGAAAACAGATTCGCTTAGAAGGTTATAACAAGTCTTCAATCATTCATCAATCAAATGGAATAAATAAAGACTTACACTGGGAATAGTTGAAACAAGAAACGGATTTAAAAAAATATGTTTCAAAATAGAGACACAAATTCTTCTACCTCTCATCAATCAAAAAGAGATTTTAAATTGAAACTTCTGACAAATAAATTAATTATACAGTCGAACTTTCCTAACTCGGATCACCTTTATCCAAGAAAAAAGTTCGATAGGGAGACTTCGAGTTAGGGAACTTTTTTTTTTTAAATTTTTTAAAAGAAACTACAATTTCATTTATTCATAACTACATTTCAAATTGCAAACTTTTCTTGCTATTTAAAAAAAAAAAATTCCAGTTTGTTCAAGACTTGTCGATATTCTCAAAAATGTTTTTTTTCGTTCTTTGGCTCTATCCAGAAGACGTTTCCGATTTAAATGACATCATAATTAATTTTCCATTTTTTAATATAATGAAAACTGTTTTCGATGAGATACCATATTGTTAAGCCACTTCAATTTTTATTGATTTAGTTTCGAATTTCTTAACAAATAAGTTTAAAAAATTCTTAAAGCGATAAACATTTTAATACACGTGCTGGTGCTATGGTAAATAATCTTGCACTGATGCGCTGACAAAGAAGTACATTTCGAACATCTGTCCTGTATCAATTTCACAAGCCTAAATAATTGTTGATGCAATTTTAATAGAATAGAATAGAATAGAATAGAATATATTTCATCTCCATTTGTTAATGTACATAAATATTACATATGGGCTAATCCGAAAATTTTTAAACCAAGGGCAAAAACCTTTAATTGTCAATAATTTGCATGTTTTTTAATAATAGTTGTTTTTTGTTGTAATAGAATATATTTCAGGCTTCGAATTACTAAATCAAACGATTTTACGGTGGTTTGGTTGTTCATGGCCGAGCTTAATCAATTAATTCCTCTTTTTGCCTCTAAATTTCAATAAATCTTGTAAAAAAAGGGGTATTTTCAATGGGCAAAATAGTGGGCAATACGGTCGTCTGAGTGTTTAGAGCTTAGCTCATCTTAAAGTTTGTTTAATTTTCTTTTATTTAAGATAAAAACTGTACCGAAAAAATATTTAATATATATTAATAATTTGAAAAGAAGTGTGTGTGTAAAAAGTGTAACGTCCGCAACGTAACGTCCGCAACAGACAAAAACTAAAATTTTTAATTAAGGAGACTACTTATCTTTATTTTTGATGATGGATTGATATGGTCATATATTTCACTTAATTTTTTGTATTTGGATATTTTTTGTTTATTATGCAAAATTCGCTAATAATGTGCAAATGTACGTTAACCTCAAATCGACTTCCATTCTTTGTAACGGCCGCAACGGAACTTTCAGCAAGCCTTATTTTTTTTTCGAAAACAGTAAGGCTCTTATCTTAAAATAGGTTTAAGAGTACTTTCAATGAAATGCATTTTTCAGAAAATTTCATTTAAATTCACCAATCTAAACGCGAGCTGTATTAGTTTAAACATGAAAATGTAACGTCCGCAACTCAGGATTAGCC
>JBAMBL010000272.1:0-13020 GCA_037043405.1 Drosophila subquinaria
CGCTAAAATGCCTCAATTCTAATACCAAATAAAACTCACTGTTTTGCGCAGTGCCGAATGCAAAAATTTTGTTTAAAATAATTTATGTGTAAAACTTAATATTATTCGTCACAAAATTGGATATCAGAAATTTTGGGGCATGAAAATGTTTTCGTCACTAGACTTTTACCTCGTAAAGAGGTTTTTTTATGGGATATCAGAAATATTTGAATAAGACATCAGAAATTTTAAAATTGCAATATTTGATGTGATTTGATGTGTAGATTTTTCTTAAATTGTCAAAATGTGGGAAAAAATACCTTATTTAACATGTAACTGTTTACCCTTATAATTAAAAAAATTCAATAGTAAATAATCGAATATATAGATCTCTTTTTTTGAGACCTCTACTATTACATGCGAAACTATGAACCTAACTTTTTGTCAGCTGTCTTTGATTTGACCATAGGCAACACGGCCATGTGTCTGTTTTATGTCTTGTATATCCTGTTTTTTAAAACAAAAAAAATTATGTAAGGGTAATATAGATAATAAATGTATAAGAAATTTATGTTTACACTCTTATCTTAGATAAGAAACTCCATTTCAAGATCTTATTGTATCTCTTCGAAAATATAAATAATAATTTATATGCTTACTTCTGATTTACTTACAGGCTCTCCAAAAGTCGAGCACGCTCGTAAGTAAGCACTTACTTGTTTTCAAAAATGTATTTGTTTTTTTTTTAAGGTTTGCTTAAAAAAATGTCGTGACCACATTAATGAAGTACCTGCGTGGCGCCCTTTGCCAACCGGTAACAAAATGAACAACAACAGTATGAATGAGAGCAACAACAACGTCAACAACGACAACAACGAAAACAACAGCCGTCTCAAGCTTACTCGCACAGTTAATTTTTCTGAGAAAAACGGCAGAGTTTCTCGCAATTTTATGATCAATTCATTGAATTTTTTGTTGTTTTTTGCGCTGAAAATATAAAGCAGAAAAAAAATAAGAAAAACCCGCACACATCACGGCGTGTCGTCGGCGTGAACTGAACAATAACAACAACAACAACAAAAAACAACAACTAAATATGGTAACTTGTTGCTGGTTATTGACTCTGCTTGCGAGCAGAGAGTACGAAAATGCAATGCTAACGGGAACTACGTCACTGATAAGAGACTCTCTTATCAAATTGGCAACTCGTGAACTTGATACTTTAAATGTGTGTGTGTGCACGTCAAGGGGTCAAAGGGTGGCTATCAGTGATGTGGTAAAACGCTGAGCACTCGAAACTTGGCAAAGTCTTGGCTCCCGAGCTGGGTCCACAAAGCAAATACATAAATAAAATAAAGCTATAAATAAATAAAAATTAATGTTAGTGAAAGATGCTTAACATTTTCATTGAGTCAGTGGCAGTGCCAAGACTCCACTTCTGATTGGGACCTGGGGATGGAGCTGGACCTGGACCTGGACCTGGTCTGGTCTGGTGATTGGGCTTGGCAACCTCCGAGAAGACAACGTGCAGCCGAAATGCCTGCGGCCCTGTTGAAGTTACATACAGTCAACGTTGCGTTGCACTGCATTGAGTTGCCTGGAACAGTGGTCAACAGTTGTTAAAACAGGCGAAACATAACTAATTAAATATTACAAATGTTAAATATTTGTATTAAAGATTACAAATATACAATTGTATAATAAATATTTTCGAAAATGATGTTATACTAATCCTACTTATATTGTTTAATAATTATTTTAATATCAAAATTTGAATGAAAGTTTACATACGAAGGGAATGCTCCAAATATAAGACAGAATCTCGTGAATACGTATTTTCAAAAATACATTACCTGCAACTGCCCACATTATCACACGTACTTACATCAAACGTCAGATAAGACTCAGAACAAAGAAAAAAATAGGAAGACATTGAAGAAATAGTTGAAACATATACAGTTGAGGCAGAAATAATACGGACATACACAGAACAAAAAATCCGGGATATTTAGCCCGAATTCAATCCGAAACGATGTCAGAAGTGGGGTAATCTCGGATTTACTTAAACCAAGTATGAAATACTTGATTTTTTCAATCCCGAATTCAATCCTAAAAATTCTTAAAACAAATAAAAGAAAAAAATTTTTTTTTAATTTTTTTAAAATTTTTTTTTTAAGTTTTTATTTTTACATTTTTTTTTTTATTTTAAATTTGTAAACTTTTTTTTAAATTTATCTTTTTTAATATTTTTTTTTTAATTTTTTTTTTTTAACATTTTTTATTTAATTTTTTTTTTTAAACATTTTTTATTTATTGCTTTTTTTTTAAACATATTTTCATTTATTGAAGGGAATGTTTGACTGGGGGAATCGAACCCAGGTTTTCTTCAAACAGGTCGGCGACTCTAACCACTGAGCCACCAGACCAGTTGAAATGAGAGAGGCCGATAGAGAATCAAGTAATTTGGGCATATTTTCCATTTTAATCCCGATATAGGCTTGATTGTTCAGCTTAATCCTGGAAACGTACTTAAAAAATGCAGGCTTAAATTAAGAATTTTCGGCTTGATTTTAGAACGGCTTTTTTTTTTCTGTGTACAAATGTTTGTTTCTTTCAGGTATAAATATAATTTAACACATATCGTGACTTTACATATCTAAAACGTATTAAAATGCCGAGGATATTCCAATTCATTGATAAAAATAATTTTATTAAAATTCTTGAATAATAAAACAAATACTAAAAGTCTTTAAGAAAATAAATTTAGTAATAATATGTACACAGAAAAAAATATGCGTTTCCGGGATAAAATCAATCCCAAACGGTGTCAAAATTTCGGTGATATCCAAATTTCTTGAATCAATACGAAATATAATACTTGGTTTGAATTAGATTTTTTAATTCCTTCTCCGCAATCAGTTTAACTAACAGGGGATTATTTCAGTAAAATCAAATGTTTTATGCTTTTTGACTATTTTGTTGCTGAGTGGGTTCCATTTTATCCGTATATAAAAATTTTTTATTAAGAAAATTTGAAATTTGAATTAAAAACTGAATTTTTTTCAGTAATTCGAGTTATATAACCACTGTGCGATGCGTTTCGCCTGCGTCTCATACTCAAAAGCAGACTGAGACGGAGATGGAGATGGAGACTGAAACTCGGACCGGTGTCAGCTCCGTCATCCTGTTGATTTGTGTTGAGGAAGCAAGTGCTTATGTCCATGGGAGTGTGAGTGTTGCTGTGTGTTATGAATGACGGCGGACCTACTTAGCCAGGGCGCTGCTGCTGATGTTGATGCTGATGCTGCTGCTGCTGATGCTGCTGATGCTGCTGCTGATGCTGATGATGATCGGGGGACTGTAGCGCTTAGATGGATGGCCACGTAAATTTATCATCATGCGCGCCAGAAGACAAAGTAGCAGCCAAGCGGCTAAAAAGCGTTCATGGCGCATGCGCAAGGATCTAAAGAGCAGAGAGGCAAGTCTCTCTCAGTCAAGGGGCACAATTAAAAGATGTCTGTATGTGTGTGTGCTGCAGATGCAGATGCTTTGCTTTTTGGGGGCCTTCTGCTCAGCTCAGCTCAACTCGATTCGAGTCGACTCAGTTTGAACTGCAAGTTGAGCTCGTTGCGGCGCGTTTCGAGTGTTGAAAAGTAAGGAAGCTTTAACAAATTACCGCCCAGTTGCCGACACAACGAGCTGTTTATAAAAGTTGTAAAAATTTGCCAAGCCAACACCGCAGACAAGACAGAGCAAAGCCACGGCCCAAACTCCATCTCCAGACATACATCTCCATGTCGGCTGCTGTGCCTAGCGGCAAACTTGGGCATACAGAGAGACTGCAGCAGGTGAAGGAGAAGGTGACTGAGACTGGGCGTAAGACAGTGAAAGAGAGAGAATGAGAGAGAGAGCGAGAGGGAGAGAGGCGGCTGGCATTAAAGGAGCTGAAAGCTCTACACTTGGCGCAGGCGCATCGCCACTGCCCAGACGATGCCAGAGTTCCAAGCTCCATCCAAAGTCTCTGTCCCAGTCCCCAGCCCCAGTCCAAGTCCCCAATCCCAACCCCTGCCCCATTTACTCCGACCTGGTCCAGGTTGCCTTATAAAGTGAGCGTTGAACGGCTGAGCGTCGAGCAAAGTTACTCATGTCATGACAGCAAACGAGCAGGCAGCAAACTTATGACTGAGTAATTGCTGGTGATATTTATGCGACGAAGCATCCGACGATATGACGATGCAGCGCAGCGACTGCGGCAGCGACAGCGACTGCAACAGCGGAGACGGTGACGGAAACTGCCGCCGTATCTTGGCAGTGGTTGCTGCTTATTATCGCTTGCCCCACAGTGCGTTTCTCAGGGCATATCGATCGTCCTCAGACATAAGAGAGCTAACAACTATTATACAATTAATTTTTTTTTAAATTTAAATCTGGTTTCAAAAGTTTTATAATTCGGTAAGATATAATCTAGTTATTTGTTATTATTTATTATATTATTATTTATTTTATTATTTATTAAATATTTTTTTTTTTATTCTAAAATACTATAAAAATACTTTATGCGTTTTCCAAAGCAAATCGATCGACCTCAGAGATAATATAATAAAAGAAGGAGAACTTACAACTCTTTGTTAATAAATTTCTGATTTTTAATTTATTTATTTTCTAAATTTTATTTTTTTTATTTTATTATTTATTAAAGTTTTAGTTTTTATTCAACGTCAAATGTTTACAAAAGTTTTATGCATTTCTCATGGGACCATTGAAAAGTGCGAAACTATAAATTTATTATATATTTAATATTTATTTATTATCAGGCATGCCACAGAAATCTCTTTCACTTGACTTTCACGTCAATTTCATTTCTCCGTGCCACAGTCCAATCACCTGAGCAATTTTGAGTGAGATGAAATCATCGCTCAATTCACTGGCGTCCGATGCCATGAGAATAATGTCACATTTTTTGTCCGAATTTTTGAATTTAGAGTTGTCGAGAAACTTTTATTGTTTGCCGCGCCAATAACTTTTAAATTTTTTTAAGCTATACAATATCATTTATTATATAAATAAATTGAATTATATAAATTAAATTAGAATTAAAATTAAAATTTTATATTCTGAAATGATAAGCTTTAAAAAGTTGCTAAACAAACCCTTGGGAAATTTAATCTGAGAAGGGGCCAACCCTTGCAGCCTAGTACGAAAAGGTTGATGAACATGCTAAAAACTATAAATTACTCGAAGTTCTGTGGCACGGAGAAATTTTCGAAGTGGAATTGCTTTTCTCTGAAATCGCTTTCACTAGTGATTTCTGTTGCATGCCTGTATATGTGATTGATTTAAAGTGCTTTCAGACGAGGATTTTTTAACCGACACTTTTTCACCGACGGTGAATTTACCCATTTACACAATTCTCATCGGTGTTCATACCAAAATACCATCGGTTTTTGTTTTCACGGTAGCTGGTCACACCCAACACACTTTTAGCTCGCGCACACTCGTTTTTTTGCCGAAAAGCACAAAAAAATACCAAAAAAGTGCGATGTTAACGTATTGATGTTTCACCGACGCAAAAAACCGATGGAATAGAACGTGTTCTATTTCCATCGGTGAGCGTCGGTTTTTCACCGACACTTAAAAATGTTGTGTGTTTACACGACACCGACAGTTTTTTGACAAAAAGTGTCGGTTAAAAAATCCTCGTCTGAAAGCACTTTTAACAATAGTTGCAAGCATTTTGGGAAGCCTAAGTAATCCCAACTGGATTAAAGTCTTAGACAGCACTTGGACAATTTCTGGCTTTATCCTATTTTTATTCTTTCTTATACTTTTATTTATTCTATCAATCCTATTTCTGTCTTTACGTTATTTTTTGACTCCGTTTCCTTTTCTATTTCCTATGAAATTTGCAAACAACCCCAGCTGTGAACAGGGGCACAGCTTGCCGGACCGGCCAATAAATTTCCCCCATCGTATAGGTGGTGCTTTTAGACTTAATAACTTTATAACTTCTTATAATACTGTAGTATCCATTGTGTTTATTAATTATTGTAAATATTATTAATTATTAATTATTAAACATGAATTAATTAGAGGCTGCGGTGCATCTAAATAAATAAATACACATTAAAGATATGGGAAATAACTAGATAAAATTAAAATAATAAAATATATATAACTGATCTAGTGATAAAATAATAAAACCGAGTTAACAGTGATTTCATATTTTAAAGAATTAATTTTAAAGAAATTTAAAGGCTAGCACATTTGAATTTAACGCCTCCAACGTTTCCTTCACGGATCACCTTGCCGCGTTCTTTTGGCATATTTTGTGGTAAAGTGATTGTAAATCTTTCGATTCTTCAGTTTGAAGCTGTTTGGGCTGGCCCGGATGTTCTGAAAAATGTAGCTAATGAAATTAGCTTTGACATGAATATAGTCACAGGTTTACCCGATGCGGCTTAGTGCTAGTTATGCCATCTCGTATAAATCCCTTAAAACTAATTCCAACACCTATCAAAATACTTTATAAAATATTTTTCTAATTTGAATTTCCTAGTTTTATTATCGTTTGGTATCTTTATGATTGATTTGGTTTCTTTTTTGCCCTGTTATTTTATTTCTTTCAAGTATTCGCTTGTTTAATTTCATTCTTTCTTTCTTGTGCAACTATAAGGTCGGAGTAATTTATTTACTTTTCATTATTTCGAGTGTAGGGGATCTACAGATTCGTTGAGCTTGTAATATTATTTCGAGCGCTTTTGCTTGAAGCGTAGTGGAGCACACACATGCGAATGTGTGTGTGTGTGTTGTTGTTGTTATTGTTGTTGGTATGTTTTTAGTGGCTGTTGTTGTTGCTGCTGCTGCTGCTGCTGCTGCTGCTCGCATAACATCACATACCGCAAAACAGTGTGTTTGCTGTCTTTTGGAATGTAAATCATTCGCTAAGTACGCTTGATTTAGGCGACCATCACACTACATTCTTCGACGGAGTCATGCACTGAGTTGGAGCTGAAGTTGGGGATGGATATGGGGATGGAGATGGAGGATGGGGATGGAGCTTGAGTTGGAGTTGGAGATGGAGATGGAGTCTTGGCCTGTTACTCTGGTACTGACAGATGGCTGCTCGTATGCCTGTCTGTCTGTCTGAATGTTTGGATGTTTGGATGTTACAATGCAGATACATGAGCACTTTCGAAGCAACTGGCAACTGGGAACTGGCAACCAGGCAACGAATGATGGTGACGGCGATGATGACGATGTTGACGAGGCTGTGGCCTGACGACGAAAGCAATACGCCATACATAACTCATCGCACATAATGAGACTGCAATAATTCACTTGCTCTGCATGCTCGTGATCCTCGCGGCGGCGGCCAAGTGCATATAAAGACACAAGCCAGCGAGTCAGCACTGTTATAACAACAACAACAACAACAACAACAACAACAACGACAACAACCAGACCAAGAGCAAGACCAAGACTGAGACTGAGATCCAGACCAAGACAGAGACCGAAACTGAAACGAAGACCCGCCGCCTGGGCACTGACTGAACTGAACTGATCTAAGGCAGCTTGGGGACGAGACGAGACGACTCCACGATCCATCCACGATCGGTCGGACCGCAGTTGGAAATCTTCATGCACTCCTAGTTTTCTGTAATTAAGTGTAATGAGCGTAATTGCTAATGTGTGTAGAGCGCACGCTGCTGCCGCAGAGAGATTTAAACAGCGCTCAGCTGAGATCCAACTACCAACTTCCAACTTCCAACTGCCAACTAGCAACAACAACTAATACTGGCCAGGTTTTGTATGCGATTGCGTTTGCGATTTAGTTATAGCCTCGTTCGTTTTCGACTTGCAGCTTGGTCTTGATCTTGACTTGGTTTGGCTTGGCTAACTTGGGACTGGCTTTGGCTTTCGTACTCGTCGTCTTGGTATTGGTATTGGTATTGGTATCGGCTCGATTTCGTTTCATTCCATTTGGCTTGAACCGACTTGACTTGACTTGGCTTTGAGTTGAGTTGAGTCGAGTTGAGTTGGAATCAGTTTGGCTTTGGCATCGTATCGTGTGCACAGCAAGTGAAATTAAAATGTATGACAAAGTGCGTGCAATAATTCGTGCAAGTTTAATGAGTCTCCGCAATGTGGACATTTGTCGTCATCTAATTGTACTAGATATGGATATTTTAATTGAATGAGAACGATGTCTTATTAGTCGCGGGCAATTAGTCTATTTGTGCCTTCCTCTCTTTGGCTTCAGACGCGAACAGACTCCAGACTCTTGACTCTAGACTCCAGACTCCAGACTTGGTCAGCAACTTGTTCACTTGGCCTGGCCTTAACATTTGTTAATCAAATTGCGTACTTAAACACACAAAGCATATGGGCAATTTCAAAGTCTATACCTTTTAATACTTTTAATATTTGTTTAACTAAATGCAGAATAGTTGTATATATAAGTAACATTTGAAATAAACACTTAATGTTATTTCTTTACTAATATTACTAACTTCTATTTATATAATTATATTTACATATGATGTAATTAAGAATATGTTTAATTGATTGTTAACAAACAAACAGTAAACAAATAATTTAGTTGTAATAAATAAACTCTCAAAATATGAAATTTGCTTGCTAGCTTTAAATCCAAATCTTTTAAATGAAATTAAAGTTTAAAACCATTATTTTTACAATTTTGATCGAAGTAAAATCTAGTTTTTAAATATTGCTCGTATTTTTAAAAGACTTTTTTTTGCATTTCAATAAATTAATTTTTAAAATATATATGAATAAAATGTATTTGAAAAAGGTTAAAATATCCGTCAAATGTAATTTAAGTGATTATTTTTTACTAAATAGGTGACAAGTGAAAAGCGAGAATAGGTTTATTATTTAAAATAATGATTTCTTTAAAATCTTTACCAACTTGTTCATTTGGAAATACATATGTAGTTCATTCGTCAGTCGGCTTACAGTGATCATGATCAACATGATCATTAAGATTGTCATCCTTGCACTTGCACTTGCATTTTATTGTCCATTTAGGGACTGGACTGAGCTGGCTGAGACTCATGTCTAGCGATAGTTTATTGAACTGACAGGACTCGGTTAAGCCAAGTTAACAAGTTGAGATGTTGAGAACGTAACAAGATCAGAAGATAACAGCACATTCCTGACACACACACACACACTCGATGAGTTGTTGGGCAAGCAAGCAAGTCGCATTTCCGAATTGTTGGCCAAATATTTGTTTGTTAACATCGCATTCGATTGTTAAGTTGTTCGCACTTTCTAATCCTTCGTTTTTTCAAAAGGATTGCTTGTGTCAATGTTTGCCCAGGCACTTGTAAGGCACGTTCTCTTATTCATCTCATTTCACCTGTCCCATAACTCCCATTCTCATTCTTAGTCTCAGTCTCAGTCTCAGTCTCAGTCTCAGTCTCAGTCTCATTCTGAGCCTCACCCGCAATCTCTTAAAGGCAACGTGTGTGTGTTCCCATTGACTGATTGTTCTTGGCTGTGTTTGACCGATTGGCTGGCTCCTTCTGGGCCCTGTTTGCCTTCCCCGTCGATGTGAAGTCGCGATAAGGCGGCTCTCTCGAAAGGATATCGAGGGCATCAAGGCGCGCACGTTCATCAATTCACGTTGCTCGCTTATTTCCTGTATGTGCATTTTAAATATGACAAAAACACAAATACAAACAACAGCAACAACAACTGCAACGGCAACTACAACTACAATAGCAACAATAACAAAACACAAATAACACAAGACCCAGATGCAAAGTTCGGACTTGGTTCACAGGCCTCGATCATCATCGCGTCGTTGTCGTTGTCGATCGGAGGCTGGCGCCAACCTGGCCATTAATTATAATGATTCCAAGCATTGTCACACACGCACAACACATACTATATGTATGCCTGTGTTTGAGTTTACTCCCAAACACGTACATGTCGAAAATTTATAGGTCCTTGGATCGACGAATTCCTCACCTGGGTGGTGGGCAATTTATTTCACCTTTTTGAAGCGCAGAAATGCACACGGCACATTGCACAACCAAAAACAAGAACAATGTAATACATACCAACAACAACAACAAAAACATTTTGCTGGCCAGCCGCAAAAGGTCAAGGGTCCGGCATTCCCATTCCCATTCCCATTCCTCATTCATTGACAATTAAAAACATTTTTCTGGTATTGATCACTTTATTGTCTTGTCCTGTCCTGTCCTGTCCTGTTGTGCCATGTCGTGTCCTGTGTCCTTTGCACTCTCAGCTGCTCTTGTCCTTGTCCTCGTCCCTTTGTGCGCCCTCAATTGAATTAAATGCAATTGTCGTTTCGGAATTTTGAAGTGGGCGCGTCACCTTTGATGTTCTCTCAGTCCTTTCGAAAATTCTTTCATAATTTTTGTCACTTTATGTGAACAATGGATCTGGGTCCAGCAGCCAACTGCCCAATAGTTATTGTTTTGCAATTGAAACACCTTTAACCTTATTAAGCGGAAAACTGCACACAATAAGCCAAAAAAGGCCGTGAGTGATCCGCATTGTTAACCGAGCATAATTTATATGGACCAAGGCGCCGCACAGACGGGCCAAATCTTTAGATCACAAGCACATTAACACGGCCCAAACCCTCAGAGGTTGCCAATGCTCTGACCAAAAGGCAACAAACATCAGATTACATGAGTTTTCTTCAATGGCCGTACAACTTCAATTGAAGTGATAGAATCAGAAAAGAATTAACGTTATACTCACTTGTGAAAGTGTTAATGTATTTAAAAAAATTTAATTTTGTGCCTATAGTTTCTGAAAAACTCCTTTTAATACAGATACAAAATAGTTTATTAACAATTAAATAAAAATGAACATCTTAAATATACATAAAAAAGTAAAATATAATTAAAAAATGATTAGTTTTACTAAACTCAACATTGAAATAATATTTATTCTCTTTTATCTATTGATATATTTAAAAAAATTTGTGTTTGTGTCTCCAATTTTTAAAAGAATCTTTTGAATAATGTCATTGAATCAAAAGATATGATTTCACGATATATAATAAAATTAAATAAAATTTAAAAAATATTAGTTTAATTCAGAGCTTGCAAATAACAGTCGACCGTTTGTTTTTGTTCAAAAATAACTGTTATTTACGGACTCTTTGCTTAAAGTGTCATAAATGAACCGTTCACACAGTTTTTAAACAAATCGGTCATTCTCACACCACAATCAATTTTTAAAAAGCAAAGGGCTCGGGTTGTAAACTGTCAATTTAAAATTGAGCGAATTAAATAAAAGTCTTTTCATTTATTTTAGTTTGTGACTTGCTTTCAATAATCAAACATATCTTAACAATTAAACTATTTTTGTGAAAAATGGGCCGTGAGCAAAATAAAAAAGTTCAACAATTTTTTAAATTCGACGCACAACAAAAAAAATCCCAGTGTACCGTATGCGGCGTAAAACTTGCAGGATCGCACTCAACAAATTTAAAACGGCACTTAAATTCAAAACATGCTGTATTAGTGGAAGAAGTTGAGAGCAACGATTACATTGAAGTGGAACCCGTTATAAAAAAAAAAAAATTTCATACGAATCAAGTGAAGAGGCAATCGTTTCTTCGCTAGTTAAAATAGTGACCACGGACGGAAAGCCATTTTTGTTTCTTGATAGTGAAGGATTTCGTGAAATACTTAACCCAGTTTACAGCGCGCTTTCTATGAACCAAATAACGTCGCGCAACATAATGACTTATGTAAAAATCAAAGAGCAGTTGATTAAAGACCAAATAAAAGCACTTGTAAAAGGAAAACTTTTATCCCTCAAGACACGTACGAGGCAACTATGAAGTTGCAAGAAAAGAGTTTAGTCTACAGCGAGTTCTTTATTATATGGATGGTACTCAAATTAAAGTGCGAGAATAGCCAAAATATTATAAAAAAAAAATTATTGGCGCAGATAAAAATTCGAGAGTGTCATTTGCTGCAAAATGAAGCATTGCTCGCTGCTATTTATATGGATCCCCGCGTGAGCTGTCTACTAACTGCCCACCAAAAATTGTTGGCAAAACAAAACCTAAAGAAAATTGCATTCCGATTATTCGAGCTGAAGCAAGTAAGTCTTTTTTTTCTTTGATGTTCAGGTCCTGTCTTATTTTGAATTTCTCTTAATTATAATTAATAATTATTTAAGGTGCATGCCCCAAATCCAAATGTGCCATCATGCGAGGCTGAAAACAATGATCAGCCGCAGGAGCCCTCATCCGAAAATAATTTATGTGCTGTCGAGGAAAATGATATGTTTTCCGCCTATTTGGATGGCGTACAGACAGTGACCGTAACAAAGGAAGATCCTGTTTCCGCAAAACTTCAACAAATCTATGCTGATATCGAGAACTTCGATTTAATGAATGGTCGTTTACCATTGACCGATAATATTTTGAATTTTTATAGAGACAAGAAGCTACAGTCACCACACATGAGTGCGCTCGCACAAGTTGTGCTGGCTACACCGGCGACGCAAGTATCGGTTGAAAGGGCATTTTCAGCGCTTCATTTTATTTTGTCGGAGAAACGCAACTCATTAAGCGGAGAAAATTTAAACTCTTTATTGGTGGTGAAGCTTAACACAGAATAAATAATTATAATATATGTATGTGAATTTATTATGTTTACAGGGAGTAAATAGGGTATTCATACTATTCTTGGGGGCAAGATGCCACTAATTATGGGTAAACTTTTTAAAATTTTAAGAAGTATAACATAAAATAACGTGGAACATAAGAAAAAAATGAATGAACGTTTGAACTGAGCTTTTCATTTTTTGTTCACCTAGTGACTGTTATATTTTGAGTACTCAATCGGTTTTTCTCAATAATTTGTTATTGAAAGAAAGTTACTAGATTAGTTCAACTGAGAAAATTCAACCGAAAAGGAAAAAAGAAAAACCGAATTGATCTGCTCAGACAAAGAGCAAGCGTGTGTGTTTATTTCGGTTATTTTCGTGAGTAGATCGCAAAAAAAAAAACGGTCGACT
>JBAMBL010000273.1:0-42839 GCA_037043405.1 Drosophila subquinaria
AAATTACTAAAATTATAAATATGCCGAAGTTCAAATATCAATGTTGGTAAAAATAATATAGCTAGATTTCTGCTCTAAATTTTTGTTCGGTTTGAATTTACATCACCAGCCGGTAGATATATATTTTGGATTTCATGAGTGCAATGAAAGTGAAATTTTACTACTCATGAAAAAGTAATATTGGTTGCTTTCTACTGATAAAAGATACATAGTGAAGCAAGGTTAAATTAATTAATAATCGAATTGCTAGTGATTCAAGATTAAGTTCAAATTAAAGTGCTAAATTTCTCAACTTCTCTCTTTGTGGCAGACAGTCGTGTTTTTTTGTGCGCTCCGTTAAAACTTTTGTTTTTATTACCAACCGGTGGTTACTTAACTTATTTATAGCTTCTAATTAAACAATATACTGTTTGCTACCTCGCGACTATCTTTTACAAAGTAGTGCATGTTTATTATTAGTATTTATTTACTAATTAATAATATATTTGGGTATCAAGTGCTGTGTTTCTGTCATTTGCTTTCCTTTAGCATTTCAAGCCGCGCTTTAACTTTGTTGTTGTCGGTGAGTAAATTTTTGCATGTTCTCTTTGTGCCTGGCTTCCCGCTGAGTGCATTGGTATTATTGTTGTTGTTGTGCATCGCTCTCTAGCTCTCAACTTTTGTACTTTGCCCCCTGCAGAGTGTATCAGCTGAGTTGTTATTGTTTGTGTTTCCACACTCTAACAGTCGTGTAGAGTTTTGTTCAGCGTTTCTGCATTGTTGTTGGCCGCGCATTTCTGTTTACTTCTTGTAATTTGGTTTTGCTTTCATATTGCACAGTGGTCAACTAGTAGTGAAATTTTAGTTAAAATGAGTTTTGTCTGTATAAAGAAAAGCTGCCAAAAGCAGATTACTGCTGCGCAGCCGGGTATCTGTTGCTGGCTCTGTAGTAATTTGGTGCATGTAAAATGCGCTGGCTACTCAGGGCTAGTAGCGGATGCCGTTGCCCAACGGACTGGACTTAGCTGGACATGTGAGTCCTGTCGTGAGATTGAGACTGAGATGCGTGTGTTTATGAGGCAGACGAGGAGTGGTTTCAAGGATTTGAGTGTTGGCTTTAACAAGCTTAATGCTCAATTTCTTGCTGTGGATGCTCAGTTCAATAGTCTTAAGCTATTGGGTGAGTCTCCAAAGCGCAAGAAATCGACACCTCGTGACTTGCAAACAACCGCGGTCAGCCAATTTTCGACAGTGGAACAGTTCCTCACTCCTACAGCACCGTCGGCCCCACAAACTATGTTTGCTACTCCAATAGCATCGATGGTTGTGGATGTCCCCATTGTTGACGCGGTGCCGACGGACACAGCTATTTCTACTCCATTGTCCGATTCATCTGCTGTTGTGAAAAAAAGAACAGGCAGACCAAAATCAAACAAAGCCCTCCACCAGTTATAGTTACAGCCGGTTCACCGGTTAATCTAGAACCCACAGGTGACAGTACGCCAGCTGTTCCGCCTCTGGTTTCTAGACCTCTGGTGGGGATTCCGCCAATGAAGCAGATTTTTGTTTCCAGGCTCGCCCCTGATTCTACATCTGAAGATGTGATGGCCTATATTCAGGCCAAAATAAGCGATGCCACTATAAAGGTGGAGAAATTTAAGTTTTCTTATGATAGGCAAGTTGCATCTTTCAATATCAACGTACCCCCAGAACATTTTGCCACCACATCCTCACCAAGCTTTTGGCCGGAGTATTTGGTGGTAAAAGAGTACAAGCCCAAAATTAAAAATCGGAATCCGATTAGGCTTCCCCCAAAAGACCCTGTGCAAAATATTACAGTAGCTACCTCGTCTTCTTCTTCTTCTTCTTCCTCAAAAAACTAATATCTTCCCTTTTGTTAGCTTATCAGAATGTTCGTGGCTTGCGTAGTAAGATTAACAAACTATACGTTGACAGTCTTACTTTCCATTTCATGTTGTTGTGTTCACTGAAACCTGGTTAAAACCTGATATTCTCGATTCAGAAATCTTTTCAATGAAGTATACAACGTATCGGCTTGATCGTCCTTCCCAAAGAGGTGGTGGGGTTCTAATTGCTGTAGACTCCAACCTCTCTTCAGAAGAAATACTTTTCGTTAGCCCGATTGACATTGAATTTATTTCTATTAAAATATGTTTCCGTGGCGTATTTTTATACGTTACATGCTCATACATTTCACCATCTTCAGATATATCAGTTTATCATAATCATTTATCTGCTATTCAATCTGTCAATAATCTTCTTTCTGACAAAGACCACCTCATAGTTCTTGGAGATTTTAATTTGCCAAGAACAACGTGGCTACAGAATAATGAGTCCAATTCTTTAACCCCAACGACTGAACATAGCTTTATCGATGGACTATTTGACATATCTTTGTGCCAAATAAACCATGTTAAAAATTCGTTAAGCCGGCAGCTGGACTTATGTTTTGTTTGTGATCCAGCTAGTGTAGTCCTGTCAAGAACCGAACCACTCACATATCCTGAAGATCCCTATCATCCAACATTAGAATTGGTGTTCGACCTTGGCACATCAGTAACTAATTTTCTTTCTACGCCAACTGTTCGAGTTCGCCAGTTTCGCAAAGCTGACTTTTCGAAATTGAACGAGCTTCTTAGCCGATCTGAATGGTCAGATTTATATATCTGTACTGATTTAAGCATCGCCATCAAACTATTTTATAATAAATTGAACTCGTGTTTTGATGCCTGCATTCCTTCAGCTTACCCGACCAGGTCTAATAAACCTCCATGGTTTTGTAAACAACTTTCTTTCTTAAAGAACTTAAAGTCCAGACTTTGTAAAAAGTTTAAGGACTCAGGTTCTTCTTCTGCATTTTCTCGCTATTTAATTGCTCGGGCCAACTTCACCGAGTTAAACGCTACATGTTATAGAAATTATCTATCTCGCTGTAGGGTACGATTCGCGAAAGACCCTAGGCAGTTCTTTAATTTTGTGAACACAAAGCGTCAATCTTCTTCCTATCCATCTTCTCTATCCTATGAAAATTCGAAGGCGTACACAGATCAGGCGATCGCCGATCTTTTTGCAACGTTTTTTCAAACTACTTTCTCTTCGTCTAACTATTCTTTTGAATCTTATCCTTTTGATATGCCTCGATCGAACTGTATCTTCAGTCCCTTAATTAGTGAGGAGTCGCTGATTCGTGATCTTGAGATGGTTAAGCCGGTGTTTTCACCTGGTCCGGATGGGGTTCCTGGTTGTGTACTTCGGTATGGAGCCAGAGCGCTATGTGGACCCCTGCTGAAGCTATTCTCTCTGTCATTAGATTCTGCGATTTTTCCCTCTATTTGGAAGGAGTCATTTATTATTCCTCTGCACAAAAAGGGAAGTAAGTCTGACGCCAAAAACTATAGGGGAATCTCTAAGTTGTCCGCTATTCCTAAAGTTTTTGAGAAGATTTTGACAAGTCATTTACAGCACTTGTGTTGTTCAATTATCTCTCCCTACCAGCATGGATTTGTCAAACGTAGATCCACTACTACTAATCTTCTAGAACTTTCGTCGTTTGTTATCCGCGGCTTCCGTAATAACAAACAAACTGATGTCATTTATACCGATTTCAGTAAAGCTTTTGACTCAGTCAACCATTCTCTTTTATTACATAAGCTTGACATAATTGGTTTTCCGACCACCCTTATTCGCTGGATTTCAAGCTATTTGAAACACAGAACTCAAAAAGTTCTGTTTAATAACTTTTTTTCTAAGTCATTCCGGGTTACCTCTGGAGTTCCCCAAGGTAGTCATCTCGGTCCTTTGCTTTTCACACTGTTTATAAATGATCTAATAACAGTTTTAACAAACTCTCGTGTACTTATGTATGCCGACGATGTTAAAATTTGTCTGCAATATAAAGATTGGCCATGCCACATCAAATTGCAGGAAGATCTTGAATCTTTTCAGTCATGGTGCCGTGTGAATCTTTTAAATTTAAACTGTTCTAAATGTAACGTAATGACTTTTTACCGCAATAACCCATATTTGGCGTCATACTCACTGTATGGTGGTCCTCTTGATAGGATTACTGCTGTTGATGATCTAGGTATACTCTTAGATCACAAGCTTAAATTTTCTGACCATATATTTAAGATGGTCAATAAAGCTATTTCAGTTCTGGGTTTTATAAAGAGGTGGTCGAAGGAATTCGATGACCCCTATATAACTAAGACTCTTTACATATCTTTAGTTCGTCCAATTTTGGAGTACGGTTCATGTGTCTGGTGTCCTCAGTATACTGTGCACCAAAGTCGCATTGAATCGGTACAAAAAAACTTTCTTCTCTTTGCTCTACGTGGCCTAAATTGGAATAGGAACGTGAGACTGCCTTCGTACTCTAGTAGACTTTTATTAATAGACCTTCCTTCTTTATCAAATCGTAGAATTATGCTTGGTATTATTTTTATGTGTAAGCTTATTGGTGGTGACATTGACTCTACCGAATTAATGTCACAACTCAACTTTTCTGTTCCTCGTAGAGTAGTATCTAGAAATTATATTCCTATTTCTCTTCCTATCTGTAGATCTAACTATGCATTGCATGAACCTTTTAGAATGCTGTGTTCGGAATACAATAGGCTTTTTTATATTGTTTCCGAAGCTAACTCCACTTCAAATCTAAAAATTTTGCTACTAACCCATTTAGCTAATAATAATTAGTTTAGTATTTTTATTATATTTCTTAGTAATTTAAATCTATATCCGTTTTCATATTTTATGTCCGTAACTGTCTATCTTCTTTCTCTCTTCGCGACCTTTTAATTTGCATGCCGTTTATCTCGTTTCCGTCCGCCCGCGAACTCGTCTTCTGATCCGCGCGTAACAAGCTAAGGCTTGGTGTCGCTTGGACCACTTGAACGTACATACATAGTACGTCAACGCCCAACGAAAAAAAAAAAAAATTTGCTAGTGATAAAATACCATGTTCCACTACTGATGAACAGCTTATGAAAAGACATTCTCCTGAAAATGTAGACAATAGCTCTTACAAGCCTATACCAAAAGTTTTCCAACTTTATAATTGCATAAAATGTCTGCTGAAGTCAGTTTCATATCAATACCGTTAGCATAATTGTTCAATTAGTTCAGTTTTGTGGCAAAAAACTGTTGTTTAACTTGTTGACCCAAACTGTTTTTGTTTGTAGTTTTAAAACCCAATGCAGATGAGAGCACATTGTTAGTTTTCCATCGAAAACACATTGTTAACTTGGCTCGAATACCTTGCAACCATTTGGGTAATTAGCAAATTACCCACACACAAACATAGACATATAGAAAAATACACACATAGACACACACACAAATACAGACAAAACTGCTAACATGCGTCGTTCATGAGGCATAAACTTTTGTTTGCCGCTTTTGTTTTCGTTTTTGTGATTCACGTTTATCAAATTTTCATGTTTTTTGCCACAGCAACAACATGCTTTGGTTGCTGTTGTTGTTCTAGTTGTTTTTACTGTTGTTATTGTTGATTTGGTTGTTGTTGTTGTTGCTTAGTTACGAGTCATTTTTATCCACCGCCATTTATCCCATCACTTAGCAGCGTGCAGAGGAAAAGATGCTGCTCAGAATGACGCCGATATGTCTGCTTTGAGAGCAACACACACCCACACACACACTTGTGTATGTTTTATAACTCAAGTGTGCGTGTGTGTGTGTGTTTTGAGCACTTGATACGCTTATTACGCTCAGGCAAGACAAGTTTTTATGGGCGCTCAGCTCGAGCTGCGTTGGCGACCATTTTATAGTTGGCAGCCACTGTGACTTTATTAGATTAAACATGTTGTGCACGTTGGTTGAGTCAAGACAGTCAGCTAAAAACACACACACACACACATACAGTATTTATCTGGCTCGATTGATGCTGGTTGCCATCACACCCCTTGGCCATGTTTCTGGACCAGATAAGTCGCATATCCTTGTTGTTGTCTGTTTAGCTGTATTGACAGCATGCCCGCCAGACCCAACAGCAACAACAACAACTGTAATAACAACAACAACAAGAGCAACTGTAATAACAATAACAACAACAACAACATTGACTTTTATGTCCGCTGTTCAATTGCCAAGCCCAACATTGTTGCTAATAAGTTAAAGTTGCCTTTGCAGCCACATCAAAATCCCCAACTGGCTTTGGCCATCACGCCCTCAACACGCCCCTTTGTCATTCTCTTACCTCTCTGTCTATCCCTCTTCTTCTGCTTCTTCTTTATGCCTTCTGTCAGCTGCTTTTGCCCGTCTCCATCATGTGTCTGTCTGCGCAAAACAACATGATAAATAAAGCGCCGCTGGCTAGAAATTAAAATAAATTGACTGCTTGGGATGCGCCAACAACCGCAGCGGTAATGGCAAAAAGCGACAGCAAACAACAACAACAAAAACAACAATAACAATAACAGCAACAACAATTACAACAATAACTACAACAATAACTACAACAACCACAACAACAATAAACTAGAGCTAAAACATTTTTGCTCGAAAAAGCGCCCAACAAACAGAAATCAAAAAGTCATATGCCGGGTCGTTCCGACTACGTCAACGTCAGGCGACCGCAGGGCATGTTGTTGTTGTTGTTGTTAGATGTACTATTGTTGCTGTTGTTACACTCATTGTTGTTGTTGTTGTTGTTGTTGCTGTTGTAGCTACGCCCGCGCTGTTATTATTAACATGACGCTGTTCATGTCAGAAACATTTGAAATGTCAAAACTTTTTGCTCGCTTTTCTCCTCTTGCCACGTGTGTGTGTGTGGTTTCATCCTGTCTCTGTGTCTGTGTGCATGACGTCTCGCAAAAACTTTTAAATTTTTAAATTGACTTAAATTAGAAATCCTTGTCGCTCCTGCTGTTTTTCTCGCCAAAAAGAAAGAAATAAAATAAATATTTAAAGGTATTGCGTTTTAAGCTGCGCATCTTTTATTGCCAACATGTCTTTTTTGTTGCCGCAAATGCATAAAATATGGTGCAAAGTATGTCGAAATACAAAAAAAAAGTTGTACAAGTAAAGTCGTACAATGACTGTGACTGTGACTGTTATTTGAATATTTGTTCATTCAACTTTTGCTTTTGATTGGGGGCTGCCTGACATTTGGCAGTTGACAAAACAGCTGCCAAGTTTTTTTTTGTGCCTCAAACGCAAGGCTTCCATAACTTAATAACGTGCTTTACAGCTAAAGTGGATAAATTTGGATATTTGCAAAAAAAAAGTTGTTGAGTAAGTTGTTAGGCAAATTATTTCTATATGTGTAACTCACAAGTTCATAGATAAGCTCAAATAAGTTTGTTTAATCCCAAGCGGATTGAAATCAATTAAAAGCACACCACAGTTAAGTAAAGTACGGTCAAAAGTTGCACGGATAAAAACTGATAACTTCGGATAGGTCCCAACAACATAAAATTCGTTTCAGTTATTAAAAAAGTTAAGTAAATTTTACCTACAGTTGAGTAAAGTACGTTTTATAATTTTACGGATAAAAACGGATAATTTTAAATAACTTCGGATAAGTCTTAACAACATTAAGTTCGTTTCAGTTTCTTATAAAGCACTACAGTTGAGTAAAATACGTTTAAAATAACACGGATAAAAACGGATAATTCCGGATAACTTCGGATAAATCTGGATAAGTCTGAATAAGATGAAATACGTTTCTGACTCTTATAAACTTACTTCTAACTTTTATTTCTGTCCACATAGATATACCGAAAACCAACGGATAACTTTGGATAATTTAAATTCAGCTTTATATGGGGGTTAATTTCAAGCATGCCAATCAAGTGGAAAATTAAAAACTAATTAAATTCGAGAATTACCTTAATAAACTGCATATTGCAGAATATGAGGATTCAATTAACAAAACTAATAGAATGGATTCATCTATAATAGAGTGTGAGTTGCTTATGTATTCGACTGCGCAGTTCATTAAAGACTAATGATGATTTGGGCCGCCATCTGCCATCTGCCATCTGGTCGACTCAGGATGGCCCAGAGCTGATGGAACAGAGGCAAACTCGTCATTAAGGCAGCGCACGGCATATGAAAAATGAAACTAAACTGAAAGCCTAACCACAGATACAAAAACACAGACACACACACACACACACACACGGAGATACTCGAATGCAGATACTCACACAAACACACACCCTCTCAATCAGAGCAGAAGAATCGCTTGGGAGTTGGATATAGGGCCACCTCTGCTGTTCTGGCCGAAAACATTGATTTCCCAAGACTTTTCAGGCACACAAAATTAATTACCTAACCTAAAAACTCAGCCCAAAAGGCGGCAACTGGAATTATGTAAGGACGAAAGGAAGCGATGAAAAATGCCAAGTCGGCATGGAAGGCTGACAGAACAGAGAGGGACAAAGAGAGAGATAGAGAGAGTGAAAGAGAGAGGAAGACTCATTGGGCATGACAACGAAATGAATGATATCGAAAATCGAAATCAATAAATGAAATTGGTCAAATCAATTTGACAACAATTGCAATTTGGCTCCAACAAAACTGGAGCACGGAAAATTTGATTAAACTGGCAGCAGGCTGCTTTACAGGCAGGCTAACGATGGGATTCAAACTAAGTAAGAGTTTGTAGGGAACAAATCGAATGTGTTTGACTACGTTATACCCTGTAGTCAGTGCTGAGTTAATGAGCTTGCTAGTTTATTTCTCAAATTGCAGCTACTTAAGATATCCTTTGAATAATCATTTTGAAGATTAAAAACTACTTTTTTACTAAATTAAATTAGTTTAGTTACTTAAATGGCAGCTTTTTAAAAGAATTGGGTCAAAAATTTAAAAACCGTGATTCGATGACAGACAATTATTCGAAATTTATTTATAATTGTATATAAATTTTAAGAGTCAATAAAATACATGTCGAGATATTTTACTTTTGCAGAAAGAAAATATTCAGTTTTTGTGCCTATGTATTTAATGACAGACCGACAGATTTCAATACAGGACAAAACATATATTACTATATGATTGTTATGAAGTACTCAGATAATGTTGGAAAAAATATAAGATATTTGAATGGTGTTGATTTAAGCTTATATTCGATAAAGAAAAGCAAGTTTTTCATCCTTTTATTCTCTATAAATTTCAACGAGTGTACAGACAAACAGTCGTATATAATTCGAATAGATAAATCAAAGCTGAACTACTCTGAAAATTTGTATATTTCATAACCATTAGTGTTGTCAATCAAATAAGAATTGAATCTTAAATCAAATTGTTAAAATCGTCAAAAAAAAAGGGTGATTTGGTGATTTGATATATATTGGTAAACAAAAATATCGAGCTAAAATCGCTATCACAAAAATCGATTTGTCGGTGTTTAGTTAGATTTTTACATCACTAAAATGAGCCTAAAAACAACTTGTAAGAAGATGCTGTAAGGTATGAATCAAGTTTTAAATCGAAATGTTTAAATCATTAAAACTAAAATCGAGATGTCTTTATAAATATCGTGAAAAAATAGAATCGAGTTAAAGTACTTGAATTTCACATCTGCGGAGTTCGGGTTGTCAATTTTGCGATGTATTTTTATATTCTCTCCTGCTTCTAAGATGCTTATTATGAATCAAGTTTTATATAGTCTATATAGAAATCGTCAAAAAAATATTATCGAGTTAAAGTACCTAAAAATCGCATCCGCAAAATTCGAGTTGTCGATATTTAGATGAAATTTTACATCACTAATAACCATAATTTACAGGGTATACTGATAATAGGTATGTTAATAAACTGATTCCACTGTCACTTACCTCCATTGCCGGATATCACAACGATGACAACAACTAACATGCTGAGCATTATCAGTGCACGCTGGCAGCTGCAACAGTCAGCGGTTGTTGTTGTGGTTGTTCTAGTGTTGCTGTGGTTGTTGTTGCTTTTGCTGCTGATGTTGCTGCTGCTGTTGCTGTTGCAGGTTGGCAAGAGTCGTGTGCAATTCGTGGATGCCACTTGCTCTTCTCCCAACGGCAACGCCTGCGTTTCTGAATACGAGTTCGGTTTCAGTTGCAGATTCTGATTTAGATTCAGCAACGGATTCAGATTTGAATTCGTCGTCTGTCGTTGCCGTTGCCGTTGTCGTGTTGTTGTTGCTCGTTGTTTTAAATTCGTTCGTTGCTGTCGCTTTTGTTGTTGTTGTTTGGGTTGTTGTAGCTGTTGTTGTTGTTGTAGCTGCTGATGCTGCTGCTGCTGGCGCGTTTCCATTTGAAAAGTTGCCATAATATTTTACGTCGTCCTTGCTTGGTGCTTATTCGGGGGCACTCACTAGTGACTCACTGGCTTTTTTCTTTGGCTTGAACCTAGTTGAGAATGCTGATTTTTTTGGACAACTTTGGGGCGTGGCTGGTCGCCTTATTAGCGCCTGCCATTCCGCCGCTTCGCTTGATGCGTGAAATTGTCGAGCCGGCTTTACAAATTGCTCGGGCTACAAGGAGGAAAGATGCTGAGCCTCCACCCAATTTAGTCCAGCTTGGAACAAACTACTTTGCATTTGTTGTGCTCGGCTGGTGCTGAGAAATCGCCGTCATTTTTCCAGCGATTTATATTCTATTTAATTCCACTTTAACACGATATCACTGGATATCACTTCATCTTCATTAGCGGCTATAACTGCCGGAGTTGCTGTTGCCCGTGTTGGGCACAGCGTGTTTCACTCTGCTCTCTGATTGCGATTGTTCTGCGTCCTTTTCGTCCTCTTTTTTTTCTGTTTTTCTGGTGACAGCAGCTGCAATGACAGAAAGAACAAAACAAAAAAGGCATTTTGTGAGAAAGTCGAGCGTTAAAATGTTTGGAATTTCATTAAAAATTCAAATGTCAAAGTCAAAATAAATGGAAATTTGTGCGTGTGCCGGGCACGTGATGCTGTCGTTTTTGCCACTGCCTCATCTCCAATATATCTATCCCCTATATTTTACTATATATACACTAGTCGGCATATTTATTTTGACAACATTTAAATTTAAATCTACTCGTTATTTGAACCTACTTCATGTACATTTTGACATCAATGGAAAGGTCATTTCAATTCCGTTTGAATGATACAAAACTTTTCTTAACCCATTAAGTACCCATTGAAAATTTTGAATCTAAAAAAACGTCATTTTTAAAACTTTTTTCCTCGATTTTTTTCAAAAAATTTTTTGATGCAAAAAAATTCTTCAAACAATTCTAATAGTGACTGCAAAAAGAATTTTTCAAAAATCTCTTCGCTAGTATTTTTAATAATTTTTTGAAAACCGCAAAAAATGACTATTTTAACCCCTTTTTCCTACTTTTCATACAAAAAGTGCCATTTTTGCAGTTTTTAAAAATTTATTAAAAATACTAGCGAAGAGATTTTTGAAAAATTCTTTTTGCAGTCACTATTAGAATTGTTTGAAGAATTTTTTTGCATCAAAAAATTTTTTGAAAAAAATCGAGGAAAAAAGTTTTAAAAATGACGTTTTTCTAGATTCAAAATTTTCAATGGGTACTTAATGGGTTAAGGAAAATTTTGTATCATTCAAACGGAATTGAAATGACCTTTCCATTGATGCCAAAATGTACATGAAGTAGGTTCAAATAACGAGTAGATTTAAATTTAAATGTTGTCAAAATAAATATGCCGACTAGTGTACATAGATAGAAGTACCACGCGCCTCGTCTTCTCTGTTTGTTTGCTTTATGAATGTGTTTCTCGAACACACAACAAAAAATGCTAAATGTTTTTATTTTATTAAGCGAAATGTTCCCCCTAAAATGATAATCGCTGCTTGGAGTAAAATGGTGGAAAAACAGGCAAAAAGATGCGAAAATAAATAAATGTTATGTGATTTTTACTTAAAGAGCGTTCGTTTACATTGAAAGAATTTTATTAAAAATTTGTGGCATTCCCATATCAAGAGATTTCAGCAAGTAACTGAAATGAGTGCAAATAATTTTTATATTGGTTTTAACAAGAAATGCTAGGCATTTTTATTTAAGGAGATTTCAGCAGGTTACAGAAATAAAGAAAGGTAATTAAAATATTTTTGCCATGTGTCAATTAATGAAATAAAGGTATGATAAGGTAATTAAAAAAAAATTGTTCCATTTAATTACTTTAATATTTTGATTAATGAAATAAAGGTCTGATAAGGTAATTTAAATATTTTTTGCCAATTAATTAGTTCAGTATTTCAATTAATAAAATAAAGCAGACATATTTATGACATATTCAAATGAGGGACATGGAAAAGCATTTAATGACTCAAGTCTAGTCTAGCTCTTATATTATAAAATATTTTTAAAATATTTCTTGCAATTATGATATAAACATTTCGGCTAAAAAAAATTCTATCAATCGCAAAACTAATTTGTTATAGATTCCAAATGTACAACTTATCAAAATAAATCAACTTCAATAAAAATATTTTTTATTTCTAAGATATTCGGACCAAACTTACTCGTAATATTATTCCTCCGACCATTTTTGTTTGCAACGAACTAATTAGCCTTTTTTTAAATAATTATGAGATTTGTTGTTTATATATAGCCCGCCTACTTCCTTGGAGCATACTAATGTAAATAAAATTATATCATACTTTTGAGTCTCAAGTTGAAACTTTGCACAGTCTCCCATTGCGAATTCAATAATGTGCTCTTAGACTGTGCGCCAATTTTTCAAAATATATAAATAAAAACAATTTTCAAACCAAGAGCAGACAGCAACAAAAATAATGGCTGATAAAGTGTTTAACAAAATAAAATTAAAACAAAAATAAAACAATATTAAAAGCAAGCAAAAGTTTCATTAAAAAACTGTCGAGTTGCGCCAAATCTGTAACGCTTGAGAAAACTTTTTGCCTAGCTTTAAAAATGACGGGAGAAATGTGGGAAAAAATAAGAGAAAAAGCGAGAAAAACTGCTGCTGGCAGGCAGATGGCATGATGGCAAGATGGCCAAGAGCTTGACGTTGGGATTTCGGGCAGTCTGGCAACGCCTCGCAGGCATTTCATCTAGCTGACAGACCACAACAATGGGGAATGTGGGGAAATGTCAGGCATGGTGGCAAGGTGAGCCTGAACTGGCTAAGGACTTGGCTTTGCTATTTTTTGTTTTCTATTTTTTTTTAGTTGTAATTAGTGTCAAGGTTCTCGTTGCGACGCTGCGACGCTGCGTATACGCAGCGTGGGTCGAGGACAATTGCAGTTCGTGGACAACAGAAGGGACAGGGGACAGAATGAGAGACTAACAGTGTGACTTAAGCAGCGTAAGCACATCACGTTGATGGGGGCATTAAGTTGTAAGTGCCAGGGCGTGATCAGCGCAACCGACAACCATTTCACGATATGCATAATTAAAGCACGACGGCTCATTATAATTTCCATTAAAAAACTGCGCCGATGCCGGTGGGGAAATAACCACAAAATGTCCGAGTCGCTGTAACACTGACTCGTTTCCGCTTCCCTTTTTGTCTTTAAACAAATGTTCATATTATTATTATATGGGTCATTGACAGCGATGACAGCTGTCAGGGGGCGTCAGTTGCCACGCCCAGTTAACCCAGCGACCGTACCCTTTTCAGTTAATTAATGAAATATGCATGTCGTTTAATTATATTTGATTAAAAACAAAGCTTACACATTGGTCAACTATAAATTTACTTTAATTATGTGGCGCCCTCTGTTGACGCTTTATGCAAGTGCGCACACACACACACACACATGTTCATGTTTCTTTTGTTTCCCATTCAACATTTATGATATGCATAATAAATTATTGTTTTTATTGCCTGTAATAATACAACGTTTTTTATGCCTTTGTTTTACATGTTTTTTTTTTTATTTATTTTACATTTGAAATGTCGAATGAATATTTGCAGAAATTGTGCGCTCGACTAAAATATACCTCGCAAAGTTAAATATATTTATATCTTTGACTATGCTCGAACTACGGGGTATTCAAAAATCCAATAACATTTTTGCTATAAAAACCAATTTTCCATTTCCCAGCAAAGGGTTAATCCGGCTTGACTTCAAACAAAAATACTGAAACATTGTATTGATATTGAAAATCTATGAAAATTAAAATATCCAAGCCATATGCAAATGTTTTGCAATGATAATCTTTGTTGTATTTGTAGCCAAAAACGATTGAATACGTAATACAAATTTTCATTTTTGTTGTCATACTGAAAAAAACATTTAAATTTTATATATTCAACATTTTGTTTCAGTTTTCATTGTCACACATACAGCTTATACAAAGGTTATAATGTCAATGATAAATCTGTCTGAGGATAAGTGAAGCCTTTTGTTTGATTGTTACCTTTGTATATGTATAATATATGGAATATTTATGTATTCAGGTCTCTGGAGCACATACAATTATGTGACCTCTTTCATGCTTTGTAGAATGAGAACACGGCTTGCTAAAATTTTTAAATTTTAATCTTATTTTAGTTGATCTGAAACAATTTTAAAAAGATTACATTTATCAAACCATATTAAAACATGAGTAACATTAATTCTATCTTATGTTCCCCTAATTGTTTAGATATAAGGCTTTCGAACTTCTAAGCTAAACTTAAAGGAACAAAAGATCAAATAGTATAGGATTAGAGCAGTTGTGTCAAAACTCTCACAATCAAACATTGCGCCTGTGTGTATAACGAAACGTTTTACTGCTTTACACTGAAAATATAAAATGAATGCATATTTGAGCTGTCGCTTCGCATTTTTAGCAAACTTCACTTTCTTTTGACTTCACAATTCCAAATTAAAGACACCATCGATTAGAAAACAAATTGACGATCATTTGAATTAAGTTCACGGTACAAACGGTAAAAAAGAAGAAGCTCCGATATTTTTATGCCGTCAAACATTTTAAACTTCAAAATATTTCGTTGATGTCACGAATACATTTATTGCTAAATCTGATCGGACAGTCATAGCAAATTTTTCCATTCTTCCTGTATATGCATATTGCTAGTCGCCTTTCGCACCCTTCGTGCTGCTTTCGTCACTGGCGCTGACTGCCGTCCGCTATATGAACTTAAAAATATGTTAGACTTATGGCTATAAGCGATTTGCAAATTTTGTAAGCTATTCCATTTTCAAATATGGTAGATCTAGCCTGAAATTAGCTAATCTGACAACACTGTCAGAAATCATCAGCCGATCGGATGCTTCGTGAGCGAATAAAAAGACGAAGACACGCGTCGTGAGAGCACAAGCTGTAGAACTTGCTTTTTGAAGAACACACGTATTCTCTGTCTCGCTCTCTCTTTCTCTCTCTCCTTCTCTCTTTCTCTCTCTCTGTACGTGTGTCGGCTGCGACGCCAGCAGAGTTATGAGCTCCTATCTCATGGGAAGGCTTTTTTACATTTTGGACACCACTGGATTAGAGAGATTTTATGAAACTACTTTTGAGGAAGATCCATAAAATGAAGCATTCAGGCCTGTTCCGGTTTTCACTATTTATTTTATAGCATTTAGTGAAATGCATTTATTTACTTTCCATTTAGGCTAAGTATTTAAAAATTCTCGTTTTTCACTTTATAGAGTTAGTATGTAAATACAATTATTATAGATGAAAATAACTACTCCTATGTTGACTATTTTCATTTCCCCTTTCATATGCCTCACATTTTTTTTTTATTATTTAGGGTATTCAGAAACTATGATATTTTTGTTATGTGGCAAAGTGATAACATTGTAGCTAGTGAGTGACCTTTTTAAGTTTCTGTTGTCGTATTTATGATATCATTGAGTTAAATTTCAATGAACAGCTGTTTTGTATAAAGCAAGCATTTTCTTTATTTCGTTTTAGCTCATGCGTTTGGTTTCACCCTCTCTTACTCTTGTGTTTTTTAATGCTTTTGCCACAGTGAAAAACAAATTTAATAATTTAAAAAAATGTGCATCTCTTTATTTAAATTTAAAATCTGTCCTAAGGGACAATCACTAAAATTATCATTTTGTGTGATTCGAACCCTAGTTATTTAACTGAAAATTCTAATTTTGACAGGTCGGCGATTCTAACCGTAGAGCCACCGGACCAAGAAAAGCTACTATCTTTTACAACCAATATTAATACTAACCTCAGTATGACCTTATTTCGTTAGATACTTTTAACAGTCTGGCAACCTTTCTCCATCTGAAATTTTGTCTCAATACGACGAATTTTGTATACATACCCCAGGGCATGTTTGGTGTGATATACTTTTTTCTGTGTGTTTGTTGTCATTACAACATATAACACTTTGCCACATAACACAAATATTCGAGTTTCTGAATACCCTAATTGTCTCTGTCAGTATTAAATTATTCTTCTTTTTTTAAATTATTGCATATTGTCCATAAGCCGATTAAAGCTTCAATCCGTTTGATATGTTGCTGAGAAATTGATGCCCGATAATCTTTCCGTATTGACACCTTTCAATTAAAGGCAAACTCAACAAGTTGGTTAAGCAGACAATGAAAGGCCCCTCAACAAAAATCAATGAAAAGTTGACATTCTTTTTATTATGATTAAATTGGTAAACGCTTGAAGTTGCCTTTAATCATTTGTCGGGGTCAGTGGACCCCAGGAGGCAAACAAGGATATCCAACGCAAGGATCCAGCTGACCAATAATCCAGCTGTGTGTCATCATCAAATAAACCACCAACGAAGTTTGACAAAATCAGAATTATAAGGCACGTGCCTGCTGTTAAAACAAACAAACCCATCGCATAATACAATTCACCCTTCAAGCACTAAATTTTGTGGTTAATATTGTTTTTTATTAATTTGTTGGGTAAGGATTAAGGACATTAGAGGATTATCTGTATTATCCAAGCAATAAAAATACAAAATTATCGGCTAATTAGCTTATAAAATAAATTTAATTTACCTTGGGTAATTATGATCTGATATAAAGAGTTGTTTTTGTTACTGTTGTTTTTTGTTGCTTTTGTTGTTGTTGTTTTGTTGTTCACAGGTTAACACAATTTGGTATTCCAATTAGCGAACTCATTTGACGGTTAGTTAAATTGTTATTTATTTACGACTTTAAGCACTGAAGCCAATTTTATATATTGCTGAAGACGTTAAAAATGCTTTAAAATAACATGGAAAATCAAACCAAAAAAGGTATAAAATTTCACTGAAATTGGAGCTTGGTCCCTTGTTCGGGGTTGAGCGGCAAAAAAAACTGTAGCATAAAATACGGCGTAAAATTACTTCTTTATCCCTTTTTTTGTGGTGTGTTTTATGCGTGGATGGAAAACTCACAGGTTGCCACATGTGTTGGCAGAGGCAACCCTTCATGCATTTAATGTTTGCCTTTTTTTTTAGGACGGGAAAGCAATTTTATTAGAAATGCAAATCGTTATGGTTATGACTTGACTTGTCTTTAATTTATGTGACAGTTTCAGCCCCTCAGTATTTCAAACAGGCCAAACATTGAATGATTTAAGCATAGATATTTGCATTTTATGGTATGAGTATATTTGATTTGAGTATTTGTTCATTAACCTAATGTGTGTAGCTGAACAAATCCACTTTATTTGCAATGCTCCAAAAAGTAGACTATACTTTTAATTATTCGCTAAAATTAATTTACAACAAAATGATTGAAAATCGAATTCACATGATTTAATCAACAACATGTTTTAAGCATATAACTATTTAGTCATAATTTTGTTGGCATTCAAAAATCAATGCTCCAAAAAGTAGACTATACTTTATAATAAAAATATGTATGTATATTTCTCATAAAAAATGCGCTGTAAATCTAAAATAATAAAGCATATTCCGGTTGAGCTGCGCTAAGGTAAATTTCCGCTATAAGAAACAGCTGCCAACTGCCAGTAAACCAAAAATACCGAGAAGAAAGGCCCAAAAAAGTTATTCTTATGCGGCCTTCGCTTCGGTGTAAACAACAAAAATGCAAAACAAAAGTTGGGTAATATTTTTTTTGTTGGTATCTGCGGCCTTGCTCTGTCCACGCCTACTACGCCCATGTGCTGAATTGAGATGAATTGAGATGTGTTCCCAGCGAGCCAGTGTTGTGTTATTTAGCAATTTTTTAAATTTTTAACACTTTTTTTATTATTTTTATGTCGATTTACAGCATAAGATTAGGAATAACTTTTGAATTTCGCACAATCTTCACACACACACTTAATGTTGCATATTTAATTGCAGCAGCCTTCTTTCTCTCTAACTTATGCTCTTCTCTCACTTTCTTTCTTTCTCTTAAATGATTTATTAATTTACCGTTATGATGCACTTTGGAACCACTTTTACTTTCGCATCGTTGCCGCACCTAAAGCACACACACAACACAACACAGCGCGCGTATATGTATGTGTTTTGATTTGAATGTGTGCGTGTGTGAGAATTGGTGAAGTTGTCCTTACTTTAGGCCAAAGCTGAAGCGATTCTACCGTTAGAACGACCGAACGAAACGACTGCACTAAATATACTGAAATAAGCACTCGAACACACCACAAACAAACGAAGCTTCCGAAGCCAAAAGGCAGCAAAGCCAACGAGGCCTTCGACGAGCCGACGAGCCAAAGCTCTTTCAAATGCTAGCGAGCACATAAAAGAGCGCAAGGGAGAGAGAGAGAGCGCGAAAGCTTTTTGTGCTGTTACAGTGGTACAAAATTTAGACAGCAGGTGCGCTCGCTTCCAAGGCTCTCTTTTGAACAACTTTCCATTGTGCTTATGCTCTCTCTTGCTTGGCTCCCACAGTCTTTGTCTCTCTTTTGCTTTTGCCGGCGCACATTTAGTATGCAAATTCTCTTTCAGATAGCAATGATGCATTTTACGGTTACCGTTAGCTGACATATTTAAAAACAACAAGTTAATATATACATACATATATGCCTTAAGTCCATATATCGTTTAGAAAATTAATAAGTTTATCTGCAATTTCCAATATTTTCAATACGTACCAATTAAAAATATATCTATATCCCCCTCACACACGCACAAACTCTCTTGCAGACAGTCTCGATAAATTAATGGACTTTGGAAGGGGGCATCCAGACATTCGCACTATTTAAGCACTTAGGGCACATCAAGTCCTTGGCTGTCTGCCCAGGATCTCAGCCTCAAACTCGCCTTTCCTCTCTCTTTCTTAGTATTCTGCCAGCTCACACTTCAATTAGCCAACTGACATTTACATTTACACTCTCACAAAATTAATTGGAATCGAACAGAAATACGACTGCTTACTTACAATATTATAAACTTAAATTTATAAGGAGATATAAACAAAATAGGATATTTAGTTAAGACACGATTTAACTTACATATTTAGGTAGCTACACAGAAAAAAAAATCCGGGATATTTAGCCCGAATTCAATCCGAAACGATGTCAGAAGTGGGGTAATCTCGGATTTACTTAAACCAAGTATGAAATACTTGATTTTTTCAATCCCGAATTCAATCCTAAAAATTCTTAAAACAAATAAAAAAAAAAAAATGTTTTTTTTAACTTTTTTTTTAACATTTTTTTTTTGTTTTTTTTTTAAGTTTTTATTTTTAAATTTTTTTTTTATTTTATTTTTTATTTTTATTTTATTTTATTTTGTTTCCCAGTGCTACAAGCTAACGCTTATTATTTAATGCACTAGTCACTATTACAAACATCGGTTTTTTCACTGTTACAAACATAGGTTTTTTAAATATTATTAACATTATTAACATTAACATTAAACATTTTACAAACATAGGTTTTTTAAATATTATTAACATTAAACATTTTACAATTATGAAAGAAAAAAAAAAGAAAAAAGTAACATATGTATAACCGTAAATAATCCTTGCTTTAGTTTAAGATTTATCCTAATTATAGTTTACGACCTACTTTGATTAGTTTAATTATTTGATCGATACATGTATATAAACTATATTAATACTATTGTTTTATATTTTATTATTATTATTATTATTTTTTTTTTATATTTTTTATTTTTTTTTATTTTTTTTTTTTTTATTTATGTGTCTCTCATATTTTATTTTTTTTTTTAAGTTTTTATTTTTAAATTTTTTTTTTATTTTTTTTTTGTTTTTAAATTTGTAAACTTTTTTTTAAAATTATCTTTTTTTAATATTTTTTTAAACTTTTTTTTTTTAACATTTTTAATTAAAATTTTTTTTTTTAACATTTTTTATTTATTGCTTTTTTTAACCTATTTTTATTTAATGAAGGGAATGTTTGACTGGGGGAATCGAACCCAGGTTTTCTTCAAACAGGTCGGCGACTCTAACCACTGAGCCACCAGACCAGTTGAAATGAGAGAGGCCGAGAGAGAATCAAGTAATTTGGGCTTATTTTCCATTTTAATCCCGATATAGGCTTGATTGTTCAGCTTAATCCTGGAAACGTACTTAAAAAATGCAGGCTTAAATTAAGAATTTTCGGCTTGATTTTAGAACGGCTTTTTTTTTTCTGTGTAAGTAATCAAGGAGATTCCGAAAATTACCATTATAAATTGGGAATCTTTAGAAACATTACACTCCAATCTATAACAGAGAACCAGGGATTGAAGCCCTTAACATAACCGTAACCATTAACTGGTATTAACCGATTGAATTTGGTAACCGTAACCGAAACAAAACTTTTTATTATGCCGATACCAAAAAACCGAAAATATTTAAGCCGAAATAACCGTTAGGAAATCAATTTATGCATAACGGTTAATTTCGGTTTGGTATTTAAGGTGTAATCATCGTTTTTTAAAACTTTATTTAATTTATATTTCTGCCCTATTTAAATTTATACATTGATCTCAAAACAAGATCTTAATTTTTTTAAAATTTTAATATTTGTTTTTAAATTAACATTTCTTTATCATTTTCAATATTTTTTGTGAACCGAAATCATACCGAAACTTACAAGAAACCGGTAACCGTTTCGTAGCCGATATATAAAATTTGTCGTAACCGATAACCGAAAACCTAAATGCGAACATCCCTGATATTTACTGAAGTGATTCTAAAATTTTTGAATTACACACCTAGTGATTTTAACTTCTTTTGTAAAAAAATAAACAGCAAAAAATATAAATCAAACTCCGATAAAATATAAAATTTTTTTCACAGAGCACCTTGAATAATTTTGTATTCCAAATTATCAGGCATGCCACAGAAATCACTAGTGAAAGCGATTTCAGAGAAAAGCAATTCCACTTCAAAAATTTCTCCGTGCCACAGAACTTCGAGTATTTTATAGTTTTTAGCATGTTCATTAACCTTTTCGAACTAGTCTGATAGGGTTGGCCCCTTCTCATATTAAATTTCCCAAGGGTTTGTTTAGCAACTTTTTTAAGTTTATCATTGCAGAATATCAAATTTTCATTTTTATTCTTATTTAATTTATATAATTCAATTTATTTGTATAATAATAGATATTGTATAGCTTACAAAAATTTAAAAGTTATTGGCGCGGCGAACAATAAAAGTTTCTCGACAACTCTAAATTCAAAAATTCTGACAAAAAATGTGACATTATTCTCATGGCATCGGACGCCAGTGAATTGAGCGATGATTTCATCTCACTCAAAATTTTTCAGGTGATTGGACTGTGGCACGGAGAAATGAAATTGACGTGAAAGTCAAGTGAAAGAGATTTCTGTGGCATGCCTGTATATTTAAACAAATTATACCCAAATTCCCTAAAATAAAATTGTCTAAATTAAAATTAGTTTTCTTGATTAAAAGCAAATCATTTAAATGAAACTCAAATTTTTTATTCAATAATTCTTAAGACATTCTCAAAAACATGTTTTAAATACATATACAATAAATATTTTTCAAAAGAAACAATTAATTGTTATAATTTAAGAAAATTGTGGATTTTTGGTTAAATAGCGAGCTTTATTTTGAAACTAGCTTAGTGCCAAAAATATTGAAAATAAATATAAGCGCCCATTGTCCACTGTCCACTGTCCATCAAATCCCTGAATGCTGCTCCCTCCTCCCCTGTCATTTTTCCATTACTTGGCTGGCTCACAATACATCTTACGCACTTTGATCAAATCGCCCTCAGATGGACCCACCACCTGACCCATATCGCGTTCCACGGACTCTCCACCGACCAGAGCACGGATTGTGGGCTTACTCGGATCCTTGGCAAAGGCATTCTTTGGATAGTGCATGACACTCCCAAAGTCATAGGGCACGTCGTAGGTGGTCGTGGTGGACTCCGACATGGCCATGAATTGTGACCAATATTTGCGTGGAATATTATCGTAATCGATAACAACATAATCATCCCGATCCGAACGACTCTGCTCGTGGTAGAGACCTAGAACATGAAGTGTCTCATGCTGTATAATTCCCACCTTGCTCAGACAGTGCTCCGTCAGTTGGACATCATGGGAGGTACCACCGACAAGGGGTATTGGATTATAGCCCACTTTGGTACCGCACATCTTGGGTGATTTCTTGTAGTGGATCAGACGTCGTCCCGCTGGTGCCCGTCCAGAAACCTCCTCAAATTGCAGACAAGTCTGTTCGTTGAATACTTCCAAAGCCTTTCTCACATTCGACTTTTCATCCTCTGTGTAATCATTGGAAATGCGAAACTGGATCGTCGGATTTGGCCAACGTTGCCATTGCGATTGCAGAGCATTCCGAGTCTTTGCCTCCGCCTGTTCATCATCGATGTCAATCTCGTTGTAGTAGTTCTCGAAATACTCCTCGCCCTGGACACTCATGGCAATCGCCCCCAAACACAGCACTACGAGTTGAAGCCACATTCTGCACAATTTCCATGCAATTTTCTAATTTTCTATGCTTTTTATAGTCCCCCCAAAATGAAAATGCATTTCGGTTTATTTTCATTCTAAAATATATAATTATCAGTTTTGTGTTCTTTTTAAATTAACATAGATAAACAAATTTATATATACAACCAAGAAAAGTTTACGATAAGACAGCTATCCATATATACGCCCTATATATTTATATACATACCCAAGGGCGTCGGCAGGGGGGGGCGGGCCATTGCCCCCCCTACACTCATAACTTTACATGATTTAGCTTCCAGATTTGGGCAGAAAGTCAATTTTGTTTTTTAAGAGTTATGCAAAAACAATATTAGGGTGTTCACTTGACCCTAGCAGCGTTGCAGGTTGAAAACGTTGCTAGCTTGCTGCGTGAACAGCGCGTTGCACAAAATCACAGTGAGCTGTTTTTTTGTTTACATTTTGCTGATTATGCGAAACGCTTTCCACGTAAAGCAGACTTTTTTTTTTATTTTTAATATTTAAAATTAATAATTAACAAATTTGGTCGAAAACGTTTTAAAATGGGTCGTGGAAGGCTTTGCTCGATTGAAGAAATAAAGATTATATTCATACTTAGTGAATCTGGAAAAAACCTTCTGAAATAGCCGAAATAATGAATTTCTCCAGGAAGTTGGTGTATAACGCACTTATAGTAGTAAAGTTAAGCCCAACCTACTTGACGGATAAAAAAAATCGTACACAGAAAAAAAAATGCCATTCTAAAATCAAGTTTAAAATTCTTGATTCAAGCCTGCATTTTTTAAGTATGTTTCCAGGATTAAGCTGAACAATCAAGCCTGAATCGGGATTAAAATGGGAAAATAAGCCCAAATTACTTGATTCTCTCTCAGCCTCTCTCATTTCAACTGGTCTGGTGGCTCAGTGGTTAGAGTCGCCGACTTGTTTGAAAAAGACCTGGGTTCGATTCCCACCGGTCAATTGCATTCAAACAGTTTCTTCACTAAAAAAAAACATGTTAAAAAAAACAATAAAAAAAAAATAAAATAAAAAATATTAAAAAAAAATTTAAAAAAAAAAATAAAAAAAAAAATTTTAAAAAAAAATAAAAAAAAAAAATTAAAAACAAATAAGTAAAAAAAAAATTAAAAAAAAAAAAAAAAAAACAAAAAAGTAAAAAAAAAATCTTAAAAAAAAAATTTAAAAAAGAATTTAAATGTAACAAAAAACATTATTTTTTTTTAGCCTGAATTTAAGAATTTCAGGATTGAATTCGGGATTGAAAAAATCAAGTATTTCATACTTGGTTTAAGTAAATCCGAGATTACCCCACTTTTGACATCGTTTCGGATTGAATCCGGGCTAAATATCCCGGATTTTTTTTTCTGTGTAAGAAAAAACCAAGGAAAACAGATTTTCCTACGGATAGACTCATGGTGCGGAAGAGCAAAGCGGACCCTTTTAAATCCTCTTGAGAAATTATGAAGGAAATTAATGATGAATGTGGTAGGAATGTGTCCAGAAGACTCGTGGCTAGAAGACTGAACGAAGCTTCGCTCTTTGGACGCATCAGCAGGAAGATGCCACTCCTGTCAAAACGAAACATCAAACAAAAATTGAGTTTCGCACGGACTCACCGGGATAAGAGTCTGAATTTCTGGGAAAAGGTGCCATGGAGCGATGAAACCAAAATAAATAAAGTAGGACCCGATGGCAAAACATTTGTTCGTCGTCCAAAAGGCCAAGTTCTTAACCCCAGGTACACCATGAAGACAGTGAAGCACGGTGGCGGATGTGTTATGTGTTGGGGTGCATTTTCCTGGCATGGTGTGGGTCCGCTCTACCGAATCAATGGCATAATGGATCGTTTCATGTATGTGGACATTCTCATAAATCAAATGGAACCATTTACATTTAAGAATATGCATGTTATATGTATGTATCAACACCAAAACGACCCAAAGCACACATCTCGAGTCGTAAAAAAGTGGATGAAGGACGAATCCACCGAAGTTTTGGAGTGGCCAGCTCAAAGTCCTAACCTAAATCCAATAGAGAATCTATGCAATGATGTAAAAGTCATGATATCCAGAATAAAATTTGACAATCTTGACGATTTGTGGACATGTGTTCAAGAAGCTTGGAATTCCATTCCGAAGGAGAGATGTTGGAAGCTTGTGGAAAGTATTGGCCGGAGATGTTACGCCGTTATTAAAAATCATCGATATTCAACTAAATATTAATTTTGTTCAACAATTATAACTTTTAAGCTTATTTTCCATGAATTAATTTGAATATTTTAAAATTGTGCTATTTCTGTGACCACACATATTTCGTCAGTTTTTAATTTTTGAATTTTTACTATTTTGTTTTAAAACAATTATACATTTTTATTTATGAATTAATTAGTTAATAAGTTAAGCTATAACGAGCCAAAGTTGATTGATTTTTTAAAAATATTTTTTAATGAAAAAAACCATTCCACAAGTTGAATATTTTTTTGTGCTATTTATATGACCACAGCTGTATGGTATGCCCATTAAGTGTACCAAGTTTCAGGTCTATAGGTCTTCAGGTCTACATTATTATTATTTCTGTCAACATTATTGCGGCATTGTGAAAGTGAAAAAAAATGTTGGCCCCCCCCCTGCTTGAAAAGCTGCCGACGCCCTTGCATACCGACTTTTATAGTAAACAAATCATTTCGTATGCATGACAATGTAATTCAATTTAATTAAACTACACTGGTGGGCAGAAAATGTGTCGCTGTTCCGCAACTGCAGCTGACAATGCCGATTGAGCAACTAGTATCATTCATATGAGTACACTGGTGGCCAGAAAAACGTTGCATTAATCCTATGCATATGAGAACTACACTTATGACTAGAAAAACTATCACACTTCTAAAAATGGAAACCAGCAAGTTGTACAAGACAAAAATAAATACATCAAATCTAGCTATGGATCTCAAATTTTTTATCAATCCAATTGAATTACACTTCTCTAGTGGGCAGAAAATGTGTCGCTGTTCTAGAATCATTCATATGAGTACACTGGTGGCAAAAAAAAGGTTGCATATTTTCCATTCATATGAGAATTACACTGATTGCCGAAAAACGATCTCAGCTCTTAAAATGGAAACCGGCGAGTTGTACAGGACAAAAATAAATAAATAAAATCAAAATATGGTTCTAAATTTTTTTTAAATTGTTGAGCGGTTTTATGTGACATTTGTGGCATTCATAGATAAGAGATTATCCTACATAGATAAGAGATTATCCTCCTACATAGATAAGAGATTATCCTACTAAAATAACTGACACATTTCTGAAAAAAATATTTAAAACAAATATATTTTAAGTATTATACATAAAAATAAAAAGTTTCAGCGGCTAACAGCTTAGCATGTGGAATATTCTGTTGTTTTTAAGTATATTTTTCAGGGATCGCAAATAATGATTATTGACATTTTTCTACAGCAAAAAATCAATGACAAAAAATACATATCCAAAGAAAAATGATGATTAATTTTGAGCGAAAAAAAATTAAACTAAAATGCTCATTTTTTTATTATTTTTATTTTTTTCGCTCAAAATAAAATTCACTTTTAATTCTTGGCTTTAGTGTAGGATTTTCCAACAATATTTTTCAATATTCCTTTAGAGGAAACCCAGGGGACCCATCTTTTTTTAATAGTTTAGTTTTCATGTTTAGCAAAAAATAAAAATCATAAATAATAATTTGTAAGTTTTATTTTTTTCGCTCTAAATTAATCATGATCATTAGAGAAAATCTCTAAAATTTTTTAAATAATAATTACAGGTATTTTTTATATTATAACTCATAATAATTACGGTCCCTGATGATATTTTTATATACAGAGCAAGCGAATTGATTTGAAAGCTGAAACACTGTACATCGGTTTTCACATTCGGCAAGATTTTGCGAAAATGAATTTCCCTCACTTGTTCCGTTTTCACTTTCGGCAAGATTTTGCGGATTGAATTCACGTGACATTGAGCTAGTGAGTTTGAATTCGGCAGGGATAAATCGATGATTATAGCATGCTTAGCATAAAATTAAAGTAAAAACAAAATATAAATTAAATAATCTAATGTTTTAGGAATAATTCAACATCATCAGATAAACAAAAAGTAATTTATTTGATTTTTAAATAATTTTTGTTTCATCATACCTCAAAATCGATAAGACTCTAACCTAACATTTTTGTCGGATTTGCTCGACTTGTTCTAATTTCCGCAAGAATTTGTGAAAATGAATAGGAAGTTTATTAGGGCTGCCCTTGTATGTCAGGAAAGTAGTAAATATTTTGGTACAAATTTTAAACCACAGCTTAAGTGCTTTTAAGCATTGCGTAAAATAATGAATTAAATTTCTGTTTTTTTTAATGCAAGTTTGGACAAAACTGTTTGTTATTTAATGCAAAAAAAGCAGATTTTTTTTGTATACAAACACTGTGCAACAATTGACAACTCTGCAAAAATACATTTCTCAACACTGAAATCAGCCCGCACTTTAAAAATACAAAAGTTATCCGGAAAGTAGGTTTTACCTTTGAAAAATGCTTCCACTTATTATTAAATAAGTAAATGAAGAATTAATTACACAATTTGACAGACGGAAATTCTTTTGACGCAAATGTCTGATTCACTCAGAACATTTTCCAGCACTGTTCTGCTAAAAATTACTCAACACAATGTGTGGGGGAAGTTCGGAGGGTAATTCGTAGGAAATGTAAAGGAATTTTAAGGGAAATTCGGTCAAATCTTGCGGATTGAAATTCGCAAAAAACAAGTGAAAACCGGAACAGGCCTGATTATTTTATTATCCTAGGCGGGCCGGCAACTTTTTCTGGCCGCCAGTGTAGCAATACATATGTACATGGGCTGGGTGGTTCGGGCCTCGTGACAGGTGCAAATTGGATGCACCCTAATGCATAATATTAACATGTCAATTGCTTACATTCGATAAGCACAACAAAGACCTGCCCGAGATACATTCGACACATTCCTTACGGTGTGTGCATTGCAATAATTCGACATTAACATGCACATGGAATATATATACATATACATATATTTACTTTTCGCATTTGTTGTTGAAATTCGAATTGTTACGCGAGAATGAAATAAATCAATAAATAAACAAGGTTTGCAATTTTTAATTGTAGTTTTTATTCCAAACTCTGTTCTCGCTTTTATTGCTCTGGCTAAAACGGATCAGCTAGGAGGGGATTTTTCTCGTAGTAGTAAACACTATAGATACAGATACGCATAACAATTGGGCCGCTTTTGGCGTCGTCAATGCAGCTAATGAGGACTTTTTATACACAGCCTGACAAAAAGGCATGCAATTGTTGTTTTTTTTTTAGCTGCACGACTGCGCCATTTTGGGCGTATACATAATATTAAAATCATAATTTATACATACAAAAAAGAAGAGTAGTAAGAACACAATAAAACACATTTTGCAAGCAAAATTAGTAAACAGCATTATTCCAAATTGTTGTTTGTTCTTGGTTGTTGTTGTTGTTGTTGTTGTCGTTGTCGATTTTTGACACACTGTCGACGTCATCATCATCCATCCCATTACGCATTTCAAACAAACACAGGGTAGGGGCACTTCGCTTGCAAACATCACAAATCAGTTCCTAGTCCTTTAGTAACGCTCTCCCATCATCACTATATTTCTAAGTAATAGTAGTTGTAATCGTAGTAGTAATAGGTAATAGGTATTATCGTTATCGTTATCATTATCATTATTATTATTATGTCTATCCACGTGGCATGGCTTCGATGGCGGGCGGGTTGTGAGTGAGTTGTGTTCCTTTCGTTTCTGAGTGAGTGTGTGAGTAAAACAGAGATCTCTTGCATCTCTCTCGAGCACGCCTAGTGCAACTCAATGAACTCATAAAGTGCCGCGGGAACCACATCCTCATACTTGATGTCATGCTTTTTAATTGTACGCGCCGCCAGACACGCCAGCGATGTATACTTCATGGGATCAATGATTTTGTGCAGAGGCGTTGGTGCCAGCAAACTCTCAAAGGTCTCGCCGGCATCGTTCTTGGTATCCTGCGAAAAAGTACATGATATTAATTAGAAATGCTATAAATTATACAAGATCTTTCTGGACTCACAAGATGTGCACCACCCTCGAGCAGTGTGTGCGCCAATGGTTCCACATAGGGCTCCAATGTGGCAGCCAGATGAAGCGGCGTATTACCCGCATCGTCCACAGCGTTGGCATCCGCACCCACCTGCAGCAACGCCTTGGCCAGGGATGCCGATGGGAACTGGCACGAGGGATAGCGACCGACCAGTGTTCCCTCCCGATAGCAGGCATAGTGGAGGGCAGTGCGACCCGAACGGACGTGCACCTCGAGACGATTGAGGCGGTATAGTGCATTCATCACCTGATGCCGCATATCCGGACAGAAACTCTCGGAATCCAGCAGTGAACTAAGCAGGCAGCCAATGTGCAGAGCACTGACCAAAGTACGACTAAGTGCATTGGGATCATGATTGCATTCATGCTGATGCACTGACAACAGCGTCGTCGACGACGATGATGAAGATGAGGAGGAGGACGACGAAGACGACGATGGCGATGAGGATGATGATGATGGCGATTGCTTCAACTGTTTACTGGCCGTGGACAACATTTGTGGGCATTGCTCCAACTGTTGCTGCTGCCGGGTATAGGCCTGTCCCCGCTCCACCTCCAGCACGGCCTTGTGAAAGATGGTCAGCATACCGTCCGCCTCAATGGGCGGCACAATGCGTCCACGTGGCAGCAGGCGTCCCGCCTCCACAAGCATAAAACTGAAGAGCTCGGCAAAGGACAGCAATGAGGATTGTGTCATGGGGCTAAGTGGCTGCAATATTTTCTGTTGCATAGTCAAGGCATATGACCAGAGCTCGATGCAGCGATCAAATCGGCCAGCGTCAGCATAATGGGCGCCCCTGTATAAAGTAAAACGATATAAACAATTATTATAAATACACACAACTATAACAGTTAAGGAAACAAACGTGAATCAAATAAATCCAAGTTGCATTTTTAGTTGTTTTATCGAAATTCTACTTATAATTTATACAAAATGTAGGTGGGTTTTAGCTGACTCCAGGCCTGATTTAGGTCGATACAACAACACACAAAGCACTTGCAGAATGCAAGGAGCAAGGCGCGGTATTCAACTGTTTTAAGAGAAGCCAGTCTCTATCATCAGAACCGTTGTGCTGACTTGACCAGCGATCCAAGCCTGATGTTAACTTTGAGACGCTAGAACCAGTTGAGAATTTTAAGTCGCAAAAGTGACAAAATAGCTGTAAAGCTGATCTAACCCTCTGTATGTTGTTGTTATACAAAATAATTTTAATTTTATCTTAGCGTAGTGCAAAACAATAATTCAACTTTAAGTTAGTTTTAAAATTTAACACAGATCATTTATATTTGTTATTTATCGCAAGTTTTATAAATAAAATTTGTAAAATTTTTATTTCTATTATTTTGCTGGTTTTAACTAAATGCAGTCGAACTTCCTTAACTCGAATCTTTGGAATCTAAGAAAAACTTCGAATTATGAAGACTTCTACTTATGGAATTCTTTTTTTAAGTTTACTATATGCTTTTGCTATTCTATTTAGTTCTAGGTTGAGAAAATTAGAGTAATAGAAGTTAAATTCAAAGTTTAAATTTAAGAACTTAAATAAGCTACGATCCCTGCTGTAATCTCACCGAAAACGAATGTAATAGCTGGTGTCCGGATGCGTCGGTCCTAAAATGCGCTGTCTAATGACGAGCGCCTGCATGCGCATCTCATCCGGATCGAGTACTAGCTCTTCCAGCTCCTCAATAGTTGTCACTTCAGTTACCATCTCGTAGGCCGGCACCGGCTCCTGCAGTTTCTTGTATATTCTGGGCGTCTGGGCGCGCTCCTCGAGGGCTCGTCGCCACAGCGACAAGGCAACGGCCATATCACGTTTCTTATCCACATATGTTGCGCCCAGCAGCTCCAGGGCATCGATTCGTGCCACACGACTCACGCAGGGCAACGTTATGAGATGCTCCACAATGGGCATATGTCCGGTGACGCTGGCCGCCAACAGTGGCGTCATGCCATAATAGTCCACATCCATGGTGGCGCCATGCTTCAACAGCAGCTGCAAGATTTGTAACGATCCCGATTCGGCGGAGTCATGCAACGCCGTGTTCCCTTTGATGCTGCACCGATTGACATCCGCATTCAATGAGAGTAGGTATTGGGCAATCCGATAGTGTCCCTTGTAGCAGGCTATCATCAGGCAGGTGTGTCCATGTCGATTGGCCACCTCAAAGTCTGTGTGTGTGACAAAAGGAAAAGCCATTAGCTATCAACTCTCTGGTCAAATTGAGAGCTATACTCACCCGCGCCGTGATGCACCAAATATTTGACTATTTCGTAGTGGCCATCGAAGCAAGCGGCTCGCAGTGGTGTGGAATTTGTGCGCGTCGTGCTATTCACATTGGCAAATCGACGCACCAGCATCTTCACAATGCCCAAATGACCCGCTGCTGCGGCACACCACAATGGTGGCGCATCCTCAATGGGCTCGCCATCGAAACTTATGGAGCCAACCTGTTCCACATTCGCACGACACTTTGTCAATAAATATTCCACAATATCGTAGTGTCCATTGCGGCAAGCGATCACCAGCGGAGTGGCTCCATTCACCTTGGCGGATATGAGTATCGCCATGTCTGCGGCACTTTTGTTATAGAGCGCGGCCTGGAAATGAAAAGAAAAATAAATTAAGAAAATAAAATTATTAATATCAAAAAAATTTAATTATCAATATTTTTTTATATTTAGTTTTACGAAAAAGGCATAAATATAATTTTAAATTAATATTCCCAGAAAGTCCACCTCGCCCAAAAACGTAAAATTAATCAACAACTCACATTTTGTGAACTTTTCTTTCATAAATATATTTAAGCTATTTATTTAAACAATATACGCTAGAGGAAATTCACTAAAATAAAAAACCGACTCTGCACAAGGATAAATTCACTTTTTTTAGTTTATTTTAGTCCATTTTTTTAATAAATTGACTGCTAAAATAGTAAGATTGTAACATGAGCCATTTTAATACATATAAATATATTGAATGTTTAATTTAAAACAACCCTTTAAGCTGTTTTTTATATATCGAATAAAATGTGATCAAAAAATTCTTGTCACAAACTAGGTGAAAATTTGGTCACGTTCGCGGTGTACAAATCACTAATAAAACTTGAAAAATTAAAAAAATAATTGTAATATATTAAAATAATTCCAATAAATGGAAAACAGTACTATTGTATTATGGCTTAAAAGTATTTTTTTTAAAATTACCCGCCACATTTCGCTGCCTTTCGCATATTTCAAGATGAAGTCAAAAATGACTTTCATTTTTTGTCGCATTCGAGATGCATTGTTTTCTATAAAACATTTAAAACAATAAGCGAAAAGGTTAATTTTAGCCAATTTTTTTTATTTAAAGACGTACGAGTGTCGCTTTCTCGATTCTGGAAATGCCCAAATATTTTGTTTCATTATTTTACAGCCGATTGTCGTGACTTGTATTGCTTATTTAATAATTTATTTTCTTTTAGAATTCTTTGTTTACTCTGGGCTTTAATAGTCTCTGCGAATAATTGCTTATGCTGATAAGAAAATATAATTTTTAGACCCTTCATATACCCTCTTTAAAAATGTCAGAGATCAAAACGTTATTCACCTTTTCAAAATTCATTTTAATAATTTTATGTTAAAAGCAACTCTCACCTCAAAATTGCTCATTTAGTATAGACGTAATTGCTTATCAGTGCATTTCTTATCAGCTGCACTTGAGCATTATTTGTTATGCATGGCATATTGCTATTAATCACATCATGTGGCAATAACAATTCCAATTAAAAACAAATTCGATAAAAAAAAATGTATACACAAATAAAACAAATCAACTGCTTCAACAACAACACAAACAGAAAGAGCAAAAAAAAATTTTAAATAAAAAAGTGTTAATTAAAATATAAGCAAACAAAGTCAGAGCGAGCCAAATATGTATATAATAATAATAATAAGTATTCGCGTGTTGTCACTCTCTAAGAGATTAAATGAAATGAGAAGCAATCGCAATTAGCTGAGCATAATAATCAAAGAGCTTCATTCACTCTCTATCTCGATTTAATTGTCTGTTATTGTTGCTGTGGCTACGAGAATTTTGTATTGTAATGTAATTTTTAATTTTATTCATTTTGTTGATTTAATATTCTGCACCAAATGCTAAAAATGGGTATGTTAAATATAGAAATGATAAATGTAGAAATGTTAAATGTAGAAATGTAGAAATTGATGGTGTTGTCGATTGCTTAGATGCAAAGCTTTTTACTCTGATTAATGTTAATGCGTAAAATAATTTTAAAGTAAATATTCAGATTATTTAGGTAAATTCTAACTACAGGGCATCTTCAAGTCATGTATTACTGTTCTTTTTGCTTGTGCCTATATTTGATATTAAAAATTCATCGATGTCAAACGCGTTTTGTTTTCACTGTATGTTAATTATGCTGTTAGCCACGTTCGAAGGGAAACAAGGTGAAGAGGTTGACAGAGGGCGGGAGGGAGACAGGCTGCATTGTGGGCTTGTGTGATGTGCGTGTGAGGCGTAGCACGTGTCGCCTTCTTGTTGTTGTTGTTGCAAATGTGAGCAGATATCACATATACACACATATAAACATTTGAAGGTATGTGTAATAATTCTAGGGAATGGAATATAGAATGAGATTGAAAGCAAGAATTTCAGATTATGCAAATCGATACAGCCACACACCTTTTGCTGTTTTCAATCGGATGCTAAGATCTTAAGGTCAAGTTAATTAATAGGTGATGTAATTATATTTATATATATATTGTACTTGGAGTTTATAAAACTAAATGACAAAAAAATTAGTTCGGATTTTCTATGCAAAACAAACATTAACTAGTTTATTATTCTATAAATTCTTAATTAGTTTTAATTGATTTCAATTAAATTTATTAAATATTCAAATTATTTTAATCGATTAAAATTTAAATAAATTATTAAAATTACTGAAAAGAGACATTGTTTAGCATAAAACTATAGTAGAATATTAATATGAATATAGAATTTCACTTAATGAATATTGTTTATACAAAATTTATATTAATTAAATTTATGAAATATTCTAATAGTTTTCTTCAATTAAAAATAAAAAAAATATATTAAAATCACTGAGCTGAGATATTGTTTAGCATAAAACTAAATATAATAGAATATTAATACCAGTATAGAATTTCATCAATTGAATATCGATTACAATACTTTTTTTCTATTTGAAAACTGGTATTGAACCATTTAGAATCACTTTAAAATTGTTACATGCAAATCGAGACAAACTTGTTCTTTTTAGTTGTCATTAGACAGATATTGAGAGGTTATTCATTTTTTATTTTTTTTTTGTTCATTGAAAAGTCCCACACGACGCTTCGATAGGAAACAAAATGATTAGAAAAGAACCTTGGACAGAGAACAAGTTTGCTACGCATTTTGTTGTGTTTGATTCTCATTTTTCGGCGAGAGAGAATTTATCAAACTCAATTAGAACATTCATCATGAGAGCGTCACATACATACATATAACCCCACTGCCAACGACGCCTCTGTCAGCTGCTTAGAACCAGAAATATACACACAAAAAACCCAAAAAGAATAAAACGAAAAAAAAACGAGAAGAAGAAAAAAAAACCCACTTGGGGGGTAAGAGCATTCAATCAAAAGACCTTGTGAATGCCGTGCGGCATTTTATGTGTTGTTTTGTATCTCGTATCTTTGGTTCGTCGACTCCTATCATTCTTTGTCTCGTCTTCGGCCTCAAAGATGCCAGCGAGATATCTCTTCTACAATGAGAAGAGAGTGCAAGAGTATAAGCATGAAAATGCTTCCTTATTTCTGCAAAAACAATTCTTTCTTTCAATATTATTCTGCGTCACATAATGACAGAATTCTTTCATAGCTCGTGCGCGTGACAAGCGAATTTTGGCAACATTTTAGCGAAGAGATAAAAATCGTTGAACGACAACAAATCGGACGGACAACAATAATAAAATAAAATAAATTTATTTATATATCTACATATATTAATGGCATGCATATGTTTATATTTGCATTCTACGCAATTGAAATTCCGAGTATCCGGGCGAGAGAAAATAACCCTGCAATGGATCATCAACAAATATTTACAACTAGGGCTGCTGAACTTTTCGCTTTCATTCGCAGCCTCGGATTAAATATATATGTATGTACATATGACAATTTGATGATGACGTGGAGCAGACCAAGCACAGCTGTTTGCTTTTCCGCATTTTGCCCACATACAAATACATATGAAGCCGGTTCCCGGTTGCATACTCAATTAAAATTAAGCTCGCCGCTGGCCAACATTGCGTATGAGTCATGCAACAACCGTTGATGATCATCAGAATGTTGGGCGAATGCCCTAAAGCCTCGATTTAACCTTGCCCCTTCTCCCCCCTTTGCCACACTAAAGTACGAACACGCTCATACACTACTGGTCAAAATAATAAGTACACGCTTATGAGCAATGGCGGTACACCACTTTAATTTTTAATTAAAATGATTTAAAACAAATATCAATTTCAGTTACGGTTTTGGTTCTGCTCGCATTTAGTTTTTCGCATATCGGTTAAGCAAAATTTTTATGTATCGGTTACTTAACGGTTACCGGTTTTTTGTTTGTTTCGTTTTCAAAAAACAGGCTTATAAAAAAAAATTAAAAAATGTTGAAGATATAGTATGTACATTTAAAAAAAAAATATTAAAAAAATTTCAAAAATAATATATTTTTGTTGAGATCAATTTATAAATTAAATTAGGACAGAAGTAACTAACTTTAGTTTTTAAAAACGATGATTATTCCTTAACATTATTAAATTTTAAGCTTGAACGAACCGAAATTAACGGTTTGCATGAATCGGTTTCTTAACGGTTACCAATTTCAATCGCTTAATACCGGTTTTCGGTTATGGTTATGTTAATAAGGCCTGTTTGTACCGGTTATGGTTACCCCGATTAAAAACCCCGATTTAAAAAACTATATTCTTTTAAAATATAAACAATTGGCAGCTAGGCACTCAAAAGCAAATCGATACCTATGTACTTATTATTTTGACCAGTAGTGTATATAGTACACACGTTAGCTGTACATACGTAATATTAAAGCCAATTTGAACTATCGAGAGGCGGTTTGTGCGACCCACAAACGTACTGGCATGAGACAAGTGGGCGTGGCGGGTGGCAAAGGAGGCCAGAAAATCATTTAAGTCATTTTAGAATTGAGTGTACGTACATACGTACAGCAGACACAGGTAGCGTGCGTTGTGCGATAATTTATATGACCCCGGCTCATTGTGGCTCATTTGGCCCAGTGTTAAGTGGCGTTGGCGTGTTGCAAGTGGCAAGATAATTCAATGCATGGCAAGTGCGCTAATGTCATAAGTTAACAGACGTTGTAGTTGTAGTTACTGTGTAAACTGAGTTCAACTAAGCATTTTGTCAACTCATGTTAGAGTTTATTTTAGACTCAATATTATCTGTTTAGATATGTAACAAAATGAGCTCTCTTACAGCTACATTTCAAACTTAGCTTTAAGATAAGCATTATCTTATGCATAAGTGTGCCAGAAACCACGAAGAGTTAATCATAGCATAACTAATGAACAGTACATGCTTTATCCACAACTAATATCTGTTTACATTGCATTTAACTAAACTTTTTCTCTAGATCAGCTATACAATTTTGTCAATTTTTCGACTTAGAGTTCTCAACTGGTTCTAGCGGGTCAAAGATGACATAAGACTTGGATTGCTGGTCAAGTCAGCACAACGGTACTGATTATAGAGACTGGCATTTCACGAAACAGTTGTTTACCAAGCCTTGCTACTTGCATTCTTCAAGTGTTTTGTATTTTGTTGTATGTTGATAAAGTGTCATATCGACATATTTTAGACCTCGAGCTAACTAAACTCATCTATAAACAAATACAAAGGTCGCTAGCCAACGAAAACAATTTATTATGGTATTCTGTTGTTTTATTTTGAGCCATAAAGAGTTAACTTTAGTATAACTATTGACTAGTACATATTTTATCCAAAGCTAATATCTTTTCACATTGAATTTAACTAAAATCTTTCTCATCAGGCAAACTACTTAAAGTTTTGAATACATTTTTTAATTAGAATAATTGCAGTCAAAACTTTTACTTTAAGAAAATAAAGCTATCTTTAGCCAGACAAAACCTGAAAGGCATTTGAATGCTGAGTTTAAAGTTTTACGATGACAAGTTAAAGGTGCCAGACAATCAGCTGCTCTCATTCATTCATGCCATTTAATTATACATTTTAGAGCTAAAAGCAAAAATCTCTGCTAGAACTAACCAGTTTATGAAAACACTTTAAATGCTCGTTTAACAATGATTCAAACCTTTAAATACTACGAAATTTTTAAATAAAATAAATAAATACGCTTGATAGTCTAAATAAGAACAATTAAGCAGCCAGATCATTTGGGTTAGTCAACTTTCAGCTGAAAAGTTCCCCAGTTCCCAAGACCCCAAGACCGGAAAACGGATGATTCAATCTCACGTCAAGAGAAGTGAAAAGAAAAGGGGACACAATAATTGCGTTTGGCGATCTCAGAATTTTGTTTGCATGTTCATTTCACTAGAAAACAAATTTGAAATTTCACTTCCCGAAAATAGATACATATATGTAATTTGTTTTTAATTTATTGTATTTTCTTCTGTTGTTGCACAAATTGCGCTGGCAATGTGTAAACACACAAACAATAGCAAAAAGTAAACAGCAAACAGAAAATACATAATTCAAGCAAAATGAAAATTTTCATCACTTGACATTTGTTCTCCATCAACGAGAAACTGGAGGGGAAAACTGGCTCGGAGATGATGACAGAGGCTGGGAGAGGGTGAGGGGTGGAGGGGTGGAGGGGTGGAGGGGTGGAGGGGATTGCATTTACCTTGCAATTTACCGCTATGAAACTGTCGGTTCCAAACACTGCAGCAACAACAAAACCAAATCTAATACAAATCGGCAAGCAGCTATTAAAAAAAATAATGTTGTTTCCGTGTAATAAACAATAAACAACTTTCCATTGTTGTTGTTGTCGTTGCTGCTGCTAATTTTGTTGATGTTGCTGTTGTTGTTATAGTTGCTCGTTTTCTGTTTGCCGTGCACGCATAATTTATTATAATATTGACATTGAACGAGTTCAATGTCGATATGCAGTATTAGACATCTGACGACGCGACTCACGACTCTCCGTCTCTCTGACTCTCGTCTCTCCAACTCTCGTCTCTTGACTATGCATAGGTGCGTTCAACCGATAGCTTAAAGTTCCCCTTCCCCCCCTCAACACTTCCCTCTCATTTAAATCAGCCAAGTCGCTCAATTTTTTCGGCTTATTTGTTAGCTAAACTGGCGCGACTGCGCAGTCACTCAAGGGTGTAGAAAAAAAACAGACAAAAATAAAGATAATAAAAATAAAATTCAAATTAAAATAAAACTAAACACTCGTGTTGAGGTCAACGGTGCTTTTAACGGGTTCAACACAAGACACCGTCCCATACGATACGATACCAATTCAAGTTAACGTATCCATAAATCTAAACCAAAAACAAGTCATGCATTGTATCTATGTATTTGTGGTGGAAGTTCACACGCTGAAGGGTCGAGGTCAAGGGCGAATTTGATGCGCTTTTGCGCTGTGAAAACTTATTATGTTTAAATTTTTTGAAAAGCTATGGAAAATTTTCTTATTTAAATAAATAGAAACAAATTTGAGAATTGACAAGTTTCAATAGTGTAAAAGATTGGATGAAGTTGAAGCTAAACCAGTTTCAAAATATGTCCAATATAAATGCAAGTTAGAGTGATCTAGTTGAAAATGATCGACTTGGTGTTACCCTGTAGCCAAATTATTGGAAAAAGTGGGAAAGGTAGCGAAAGTAAGAGATTGCCTGACTAGATGCTACCCTGTAAGTATAACCACACAGTGTATAGTACATAATTATAAAAAAAAGTGAATTTAACAAAACGATAATATAAACTTGATCTGCTAAGGATGAACCAAAACGTTTATAAGATAAATAGTATCTCTCTAGTTTTTAATTTATTTAAATAACAGAGTATTTATCTACGGATATATTAAATCTCACAAAAAAAACCTCTTTACGAGGTAAAAGTCTAGTGACGAAAACATTTTCATGCCCCAAAATTTCTGATATCCAATTTTGTGACGAATAATATTAAGTTTTACATATAAATTATTTTAAGCAAAATTTTGGCACTCGGCACATTGCGCTAAAATGTATCAATTCTTCATACCAAATAAAACTCACTCACTGTTTTGCGCAGTGCCGAATGCAAAAATTTTGCTTAAAATAATTTATATGTAAAACTTAATATTATTCGTCACAAAATTGGATATCAGAAATTTTGGGGCATGAAAATGTTTTCGTCACTAGACTTTTACCTCGTAAAGAGGTTTTTTTTGTGAGATATCAGAAATTTTTGAATAAGACCTCAGAAATTTTGAAATTGCAATATTTTTTGACAGTATAGCTTTGTCAACTTTGATTATTGTTTGTACAAGCTAAAGCTAATTGTCTGGCAACACTTTACAAACCCACATTCCCAGCGCAAAAGCTATCAGCACTCTTAAACTCTGGGTGCTATGACACTTTGCTGCTGCTATCCTATTCCCATTCTAAGTAAAATGTATGTATTCAGCTAACAGATAATTTCCGCATTACGCTGCAAGCAGTGCAAAAAGCCCTTCGAAATACCTTTTCAACGATATATAGATCGCATCTGTAGCTTCTATCGTTTGGATGCTATGGTGGTTTCAATTTTAGCGGTTTTTAGCGATTTCCCGCTAAACTAGCGATTTTTCGCAAAAGTCGTAGAGCAAACGTTTCTAGATTTTTGAACAGGAACAAGTCCTCATTCAAACATTTAAGCTATCCAAACAATCAAACTGGCTGCTATGACACTTTGTTGCTGCTGCCCTATTCCAATTCAAAGTAAAACGTATATATTCAGTTAATAGGTTATATCTTCCAAACCTATCGGTAAAATTTTTTGTGTCATATATCAAAAAACGCGAAATTTTACAAACTAAAACATATTGAAATTTAAAAAAAATCGTTAGCGGCGTTTTCTCAAAAACCGCCAAAACGTGGGGGAAAATACCTTATGTCACCTGTAGCAATTTACCTATGTACTTTAGAAAAAAAGTTAAAAGGTATGCATAACAGCCCTTCAAAATACCTTTTCAACGATATATAGATCGCATCTGTAGCTTTTATCGTTTGACTGCTATAAGGGTTTTAATTTTAGCGGTTTTTAGCGATTTCCCGCTAAACTAGCTTTTTTCGAAAAAGTCGTAGAACAAACGTTTCTAGATTTTTGATCGGGAACAAGTCCTCATTCAAACTTTTAAGCTAAATCAACGATTTGATCCTTACAAACAAACAGACTGACTTTTCATCTCGTTTTGAGAAACGCACCAAAAATTTCAAAATTAATTATCTTCTGAACCAGTGATCGGATTTTGATGATCAAGGTGTCATTCGACGCGTATTTTTGATTAAAATAGTTAAAAATTAAAAAAAAAATCAAAAAGGCTTCAACGGCCCCATTAGCTCCAATCATTTAAATTTTGCCCCTCCCACTTACACCTGTTTATCTCACGAACCAGGTGAGTTTTCAAAAGTTTTAGTATGCACATTTGTAAGTTTAATTGATACCTTTCGATCGGTATATAGCTCGACCTGATCGGGCAGTCATAGCAAATTTTCCATTCTTCCTGTGTATATATGCTAGTCGCTTTCGCACACTTCGTGCTGCTTTCGTCACTAGCGCGGACTGCCGTCCGCAGTGATAGTTGCACAGTTATGATAAGTATCGAAACTGCAGACATTATTTAAGTATTTTTCCAATAACAAACAGATCGTTGCTTCCATCATTTTAATAATGAATATGCATAATAAATATTAAGACATAAATATTTCGGAGTCCTTCATCTAAATGAAAACATAAAACAAATGTGTGGAAATCAAGAAAATCATTTAAATGTTTATGTGTATTGATTCTTTAATTTTATCTATTGTTAAACATAATTTTGATGTGTAAATGCATTTAACTATTTATTGAATGCATTTAAAATGCATTTTACTATTTATTGAATGCATTTAAATTCATTTTATTTTTATTATTCAGCTACTGTTGAATAAATTGTTGCTCTACTATGCATTTATGAATGTGTTTTCTTGGCCGAAAATGCAAAAATTACTATCTGATGATAAGCTTAAAGTCTGAAGAAGATCTCATATTTTCGCTGGTAAATAACAACAGGCAAACATCAACAGAGATAATACGTAGATATCTGTGCATATAGGCATTAATGAAAATTTATATATACTCTAGACATGTGTATATATGTGGAGAGACAATAAGCGTGCTCAGATCGGACGCACTGATATTATAATGCTTTATGATGGGGCGTATAATCAGCAAGAAGGCATTCACATTGTTGTTGGCATTCATTGTGTTGCTTTAGTTAATCGTGCGACGAACTTCAAAGTCATGTCGACGGCATCGTCGATCGCGGAATAAGCCAAACACAAACAAACTAAAATCAAACAAATACATATTCACAGACACACACACACACACACTCAGATACATCTACGAATATATAGTTAAAGATGGAATAAATCACAGCACGGTAGTTCACAGCTGAAGGCATTGGCATCGACATCGACGAAACGGCATCGTAAATAGTTACGATGTGCGATAAAATACACATACACTGCAAGAAATAATACGAGCAATTTATTATTTACTCAATATATTCTTGACTCTGATATTTGTCTATTGTATATAACGCCCACATGTCAATTTAAATTTTATGTATTCATTATTATTTTTTATTTCAACTAAACATTTTTTTTTTAGTTTTCTTTAGTATTAGTTTATTTACATCTTTTTATAATTTTTACTTTAATATTAATTCTTTTTATTTTTAGCAAACAAATTATTTTTCTTCAATTTATGAAAGCTTTTAATGCTATATTTTGTCAAGTTACTGGCACTTCCTATCATAATTAAACTATTAAACAGCTGTTATTATTTCTAAAGTGTGGCTATTTAAAAAAAAAACCAGTTACGCTTTCAAATTATTGTTGGCATTGGCTTTGGCAAATGCAATTGTTTATTAAAACATTTATGCGATGCAAAACGAATTACACGCTCCATAGAAGGCCTTACTAATTTCGTACCGTGTGCTGCGCTCTCTCGCTCTCTTAATCTCTCTCTTAATCTCTCGTACTCTCTTGATTTATCTCTACCACTTTGTCTTTGATTTCGTTCACATAAACATATGAATTAAACAAATAAATCTCTCTCTCTCTCATCATTTACCACACACTGTTATCTCATCAAAACAAAGGCATGCGGAAAATTTAACAAACAAAATTTTCATATACGGATCGACGAAAACTTAAGCACTCTTCAATTAATAGACGAACTATCAGTATATTATCAGCGAGCTTAAGAATTTAGTTATAAATTGTGTATTATTTAAAGCATTGGAATATACCGAAGAAACCTCTTGAAGAAAATATAATATAAAATAAAAAGTACTTTGCTGCATTTAAGAGATACGATTTTGTTGTCTTGGGCAATGGAACCTACTATAAAATATATATATGTATATATCCATGACAAAGCGAAATTGCGTGATATTTAAAAACTGAATAATAGCATATATGAATATATAATCTATATAAAGATATATAGATGACATTGATAATGACAATGATCCATATAGGCGAAGAGTTGAAGCAAAATATCTTTAAAATACAAAAATATGCTTTACTTCTTAGGAGATCGTTCCCATAAAAGTTAAACTTTAAA
>JBAMBL010000274.1:0-210025 GCA_037043405.1 Drosophila subquinaria
CCTCTTTAACGCCCCACAAAATCGAAATTTAAAATGTGAAAAATTAGTAAGGATAATTTTGGCAATTTTGCCACTTGGTTGGCTCAAAGAAAACCTGAGGGTGCGTAATGTTTTGCATTAGGACATATTGAACCATTTAAACAATATTCTGCTAAGCTTAACACTTTTTAATCTCGTAAGGATCGATTTCCACTGTTCAAGAGGAGCTCATTTTGGAATTCACCTAAAAACCAAACATTTCAACTTGATTAAAAACATTAAATGTAAATTAAAATTAGCCTTTGATGTGACCTTAAGGATAGAAGAAGAAGCTGCTTCCTTTTAATCTCAATTGGATTTTGGAGTCACTCCAAGTGCTTGCACGAAATAAGCGGTGACATAAAACATGTCAATAGTATAAGTTTTTCTTAGATTTAAGGGCTATTTACAGAAATAGAATAACAGTAAAATAAAATAAATATTAGATAAACTGATCAAGGAAGACCTCTGAAATAGACTGCTTTTAAATTTTGTTGATATCTTTAAAAGTCTAGGAGTTATTCGATCTCAAAGTTTGATTATACACTTGCACAAATTAAGCTGGAAGCCATTGTATATTGTTTGAAGATAAGTAGCAAGAATTAATACCACATAATGTGTAGAAAACCTTCATTAGCTAACAACTTTAATAGTATTACCACCAAAAGCAATATTCACTCCTGGCCTATTCAAGGGTTGAGAATCACATTCTGACAGATTATCCATTAAATACTCTGAGAGGATTTAAAATAATAATATTCAAGGCAAATAAGATTAAGTAGTTCTCAATTATTGAAAAACTAGGTGAAATATTATGGTATGACACCCTACACAGAAAAAAAAATGCCGTTCTAAAATCAAGCCTAAAATACTTAATTTAAGCCTGCATTTTTTAAGTATGTTTCCAGGATTAAACTGAACAATCAAGTCTATATGGGGATTAAAATGGGAAAATAAGCCCAAATTACTTCAATCTCTCTCGGCCTCTCTCATTTCAATTGGTTCGGTAGCTCAGTGGTTAGAGTCGCCGACCTGTTTGAAAAAAACCTGGGTTCGATTCCCCCAGCCAATTGCATTCAAACATTCCCTTCATTAAAAAAAAAATGTTTAAAAAAAAAGGATTAAATAAAAAATGTTTAAAAAAATTTAAATAAAAAATGTTAAAAATAAAATTAAAAAAAATTGAAAAAAAACGTTTAAGAAAAAACTTAAAAAAAAATTTAAAAAAAAAAAGCATTTAAAAAAAAAACGTTTAAAAAAAAACTTAATAAAAAAGTTTAAATGTAGCAAAAAAAAATATTATTTTTTTTAGCCTGAATTTAAGAATTTCAGGATTGAATTCGGGATTGAAAAAATCAAGTATTTCATACTTGGTTTAAGAAAATCCGAGATTACCCCACTTCTGACATCGTTTCGGTTTGAATCCGGGCTAAATATCCCGGATTTTTTTTTCTGTGTAGTCTTGGAGCCAATGGTAATACCTACTTTTAAATGCGAATTTGCAATACTGTGATCGAATTAATGGCTCAATACATGCAGTATTGAAAATTTAAGCATTATCTGAAAATTTATATTTTTTGATATTTTATCGACGCACCTATTTTAATTTTTAATTCGAATGCATGTTAAAACGAATTTTATGAATGTGTGTATGAAGTGTGGCTACAGTCGAGTGTACTCGACTGTAGGATACTCTGTGTCCAGCACCTTAAGTAGCCTAAAACGTATTTACACTTTTGCGTGTTCAACACACTGACTTTCTTCATAATAATAATTAAATTATACATGCAAATCAAAAATAAATTTTTATTTAATTTTTATAATTTTTTCGTTAGCAATAAATGTAAAGCTACAATAACTGAGATGATTTTAAAGAGTTTGAAAGAAAAATCGAGTATGGCCCGCATAAACTCATTTTTGCAAGTACCATGAATTGCACCAATTGTCGCTTTCCCACTTCTCTTATCAGCAGAATTCAGATTTATCGTTTTGTTTGCTCTTATCATATTCCTGTTGTTAGTAAAGCAATTTAAAACGTGTGTCTTGCGAATCAAAGCAAATTTTGTCAGTTTCCATCAAATTTTTAAATAAATTGTTAATATTTTGTATATGAACGAGAAAAATATCTACATGAATTAAAAATAGTGTTGTACGTTTGACCGGGAAAGGCTGTTCATCACTTATCATTTCTGAGTGGCTTGGTATTAGCCAATCGGCGGTGATCGCAGCTCAATAGAGACGAAATGTGACTCCCAAACCGCAAGTCAAAGTCACAAGAAGGTATTGACGGACTCAGATGCTCGACTAATGATGTCCGAAGTTAGAAGCAGCAACCTGCTATTTAACACCAAAAGGTGCTTTTCTGGCAAATAAGAAAAATGTTAGCGAATGGATTTGCTAGAAGAGCGCTCCACGATATCGAAAATGCTTCAACTGTTAAAAAAAAATATTTGCAGTGTCTAATATGAATGTTAAAGCGCGTTTAAAATGCAAGGGAGCACAAAAATTTGACCATTAATGATTGGAAACGTTCTTTAACCGTTTTCAGTCAGATGCAAACCAATACTGCTAGAGTAGACCCGGGTGGCTTTACATGGGGGCATGTTGGCCCTCTGAATTTAGTAGATTGTATCATGCGAAAAAAAAGACTTTCTACATATTCTGCAAACCCATCTTCCCAATTTTATGGAAAAATGTGCTTGCTCCGAAAAAGAATTTGTTCTTTCAACAAGATGGGGATCCGAAGCAAACAGCGAAAATTGTAAACGAATGGATTGGAAAACTAAATTTTAAATTGATGGAGTGGCCAGCGCAAAGTCCTGACCCCAATCCGACTGAGAATTTTTGGTCAATCGTGAAAAGACGGCTCGGGCAGTACAAAGCAGCCCCAACAAACATGGGCAACCTTTGGGATCGTGTAAAAGCGGAATGGAATCGAATTCCGAAAGATGTAACTGAAAATTTGGTAGACAGGACTCACATGCACTCACTTTTGCTCGTCACTGTACATAAATGTACAAAAACAACAGTACCGGCAACATCGCAGCTCTTCGGCACGCCGAAGGTTTGATGTCCCTGTATCAAAAAGTACGCTGCACTTAATTTTCATTAAATTAATCCTATCGTTATAGAATATGGTAGACCGATTTTAACCAAAATTGTTCAGAATGTATAAGACAATAGCGAATTATCAGACTAGGATCTCTTTAAAATTCAAATCCGTCGAAATATTGAACATGTCTGTAGATTACATAGTTTGAAAACTATGGGGTGTATATTTTAGCGAGACTGCGTTTTTACGCTTAATTAGCGGTTTTTTAAAATTGACGCAAAACATAGGTTTATTAACATGGGACAGTTTCCATACACAATAACTTTAATTCCGATATCTTATATATGTGAAATAAGCAAATAAAAACAACATTTATTTTTTTATAATTAAAAATATAAAGTATTTAAATATTTTATTGGCATTGAAAAATTTTGATGAAAGCTTAATTTAATTGGCATTATAATTAAAATGTGGAATAGGAATATTTTATAAATTTGTTACTTTAAAATTTAAGAAAATGTTAAAATTTTGAGCATTGTTTAAAAATTGTAAAAAAAAAATTTTAATTTTTTATTGTGTGCTTTTTTATAAATTTCTAAAAGATTTGAAACAGTTTTAATATTAAATTTTTTTTAGCGTTATTCTTTCTTTTCAAAATAATTCAATTTTTTAATTTTTAAAATTTCAAATGTCAATTTCATTAGCACTTTTTTCTTAAATGCTAACAAAATGACAAATGCTACTCTCGGCGCTCACCTACCCACGGCTCGCTTCGCGCACGGGTATGTGCGGCTGCAATCGAGTGTACTCGACTTTGGGATACCCAGAACACAGGCATTCCGATAGCTTTATACGTATTTATACGCAGTTAGGCACTCCAAATGCTTGATGCCCCTGCGTTGAACTGTATTACATCTACTTGATATAGTGGACCGATTTGAACCAAATTCGATCACAATGTATAAGATAATAAAAAATTCCCAATCTGTGAGTTTGATTGGATAAATTTTGCATACCAAATGTCAACTTTCGACCAATCCTTCCTATGGCGGCTGTACGATATAGTTGCCCGATTTGAACTAAATTTAGTCAGAATATATATGGCTTCTTCTGCCTGTTACATACATTTCAACAGACCGTCATATTCTTTTTTGCCCACTTTCAAGGGGCACAGGGTATCGATAGTTAGCTGAACCCGTCTCTGATCTTTATCTACGTATATTATATCTTTATTACAAAATTGGATACCGTCAAGAGTCAAGAAAACATCAAAGGTACAAAGTTGTTTCTCCTGCCTGTTACGTACCTTGCCACTTCTTTATAATACTCCTGTACTCTTTGGGTACTGAGTGCAAAGCCACACAAGCAAAAGCAATGCAAGAGCTATGGCGGCCATTGGGTTGGCTCCGACTTCGACTTCGATCGCGCAATGGCGACGGCTGCAATTTGCGGGCTTGCTTAGGCCTGGGCTTGGTTTGGCCAAGTCGCCAAGCCGCCGTCGTCGGGGTGGCGTTACTTGCTTGCGTGCAAAGTGGCAATCAGTCACGTTGAAGGCGTTGTCCATTGTTTGCCCGCGTCGTGGGGTCGGCTTCGGCTCCTCTCCAATCGCAGAACGCTGCTCGCTGTTGCGTTTCAGCTTTTGCTTAGCTGACTCTCTCTCTCTCACTCACTCTTCTTTGTTGTTTGTCTATCTTAGGTTCTAACTCTCTGTTGCTCTTTCTTCAACTCTCTGTTCACCGACTGTTGCCATTTTAACGTAGGCAACCTGGCTAAAATGCGTCATATCGAGAAAAGTGCTTTGGCAAACAAATAAAAAACAACAGTTCATAATAATAAGCTCAATTACAGCTTTTCTCAGGAATAGAGGCATATTTTGCTGAAATGACGGTTTCATTTGAACTTTCTTTTTTTTAGCATTGCGAACTTATTTGCATATTTAGAATATAGGAAAAATATGCATAAAGCTAGCCAACTAACCAGCAGCTTTGCTTGCTTGTTGATGAAGCGTTATTAAGTATATTAGTCAGGAATACAATTAGAATTGTTTTTACTGTCCACAACACCTAGAGGTAGTAGATTTGTTATATTTTATTGGTGGGATCACGGCAAATGTTTATTTTCTATTTCTTTTATGTATGTATATGTATGTATGTATGTGAAGTTGAAATGTAAAGATGAAATTAAGTAAAATATGAAAAGATCTACATACGCCATAGCCTTAATCTTATAGTTCTCTGCTAGAGTCTCACTTTTTAAATTTTTTCCTGAATATAGCCTCTAGAATTTTTCTTTAATTCTTTAATTAATGGGCACAGGTTATAAAAATGTTCTTATACACCCGCTACCCAAAAACGCAATAAAATAAAGCTTGCCAATATAGAAAAGTATTCTCCCTTTTATTATATAATAATATAACAAAATAATGAGCAAATACAACTCTATTTATTCATTATTTTTTATTGATTAATTCCTATGGCAGCCATAAAAATAAAAAATAATCAGAAATAATCAGAAAAAATAAAAAATAATCCGAAAAAATCAGAAAGAAAATTTTTGATTATTTTTTATTTTTTCTGATTATTTTTGAATAATCGTAATAATTTCAGATTTTTTTTTATTTTTTCTAATCGTAATCATTAAATAATTGGGCAAAACCCAAAATAATCGTAATTTAATCATTGGCTCGACTTTTAAGCAAAAATAATCTAATTACTAATGATTATGATTACTAAACATTATTTAACAGGTATGTTGTCAACAAAGGCGCAAAAATGAATTTCTGCACATAAGTAAGTTTTAATATCGATATTGTATTTAGTCGTGCTTTGCTACGCTCCGTCAACTTAATATTTTTGTTTTTGTTTTGATTACTTCTCCTCTACTTTTCTATCTCTCTTAAGTGCATTGTTTTTGTTTAGACATCTAACAGCTGTTAATACTTAGCTCCCCCGCTCTCAGTGTTGCTCATCTACACTTTCATTTAACAACGTCTTGAGCATTGCAAACGCCCCACTTGGAATTAAAGCATGTGGTGAACAAATTCTACACGGCCGATGGACAGATATTTTCAGATTTAGGGATGGCATCCCTGAAGCTGTAACTTGTCAGGGGCGCGCTCAGTAATCAAAATTGTTCGCCTCGTTGTGTGGAATACCTTGTGCTAATTCAGCAACGAGCTCACGCGTTTGCTTGGCTGCTCAAAACGCTGCTCAGAATCGTCCGCTTCAAGGTGGAAGTTCCCTGCAGCCAAGTCAGCTACAAACTCACGCGTTTGCTTCAGTTCGACAAATAGTTCTGTTTTATTGTATTAACTTATTGCAGTGCACAAAGACACGGGCTTTAGCGATTTTCCGATGAACTAGCGATTTTTCGAAAAAGTCTTAGAGCAAAAGTTTCTAGATTTTTGATCGGGAACAAGTCCTTTATTAAGCTTTTAAGCTATATTAACGATTTGATACAAACAAACAAAAAGACAAACAGACAGACTGACTTTTCATCGACCAAAAATTAAATATCTTTTGAGCCAGGGGTCGGATTTTGACGTATTTTTAATAAGAATAGTAAAAAATTAAAAAAGTTTACCAAAAGGCTCTATAGGCCGCATTTGCTCCAATCGTCTCTATTTTTTACAAAGAGGAGTAAATTATAATTTCTTTAGCCTTAAATTTTTGGAAAAAAGTCTAAAATTCGATTAGTACCTGTTACTTAAAAACGCGACTTCAAATACAATAGTAAAAAAACTGCAGTAAAGTTCCGGAAAAAATGGCTGAGAAATTAAAAAAAAAAAAAAAATTACAACTCGGTATATCGCAAAAAGTCAAGCTGATAGAAAAAATCAAAGTTTAGATTTGGATTCAACGTCCCAAATAACTTTAAAAACCACATTCAGTTCATAATCAACAAAAACTTTGTTCCGTTGTGTAATTTACGAAAATCATATAAATGAAAACTTTTCGATTAGTTGTATACATTATAATATTAATAACTATTATATTTGTGCACTGATTGCCATGAAAAATAAAGCTCTGTTGCTAATCAACAAATCTAATCTAACGCACCCTAACTATTTTATGAATTTTAATATCATTTTTGAAGTGATCACATTTATTAACTGCTTGTTCAATGGATTTTTAAAACAAATTTTAAATTAAACTGTGTTGTTAAGTTGCCAAAGCAGCTCTCAATTAAATTTCTCCAAAAATAAACAGAGTTAATTATAATTAATAAATATTACAGGTTACCCCATCAAAATTATAATTCGTAAACAAATTTGACGACTCTCGTAGCTTTTTTTTATCGTTCTGGCTAGTTAATTCACGGAAAACACAGAGAGAAAAGAGTTGAGAAGGGCGCTGAAAGTCAAATAGTTCAACTATTAAGAAAGAGAAGGCAACTTGGGCACAAGCATTGCAATTCGATGGCGCTAGAAAAGACCACCACAGTATTGGCAGCAACAAAATGGCGCGCAAGTTTTCCACAAAATAAATGAAGGCAGGAGAGAGCACAACATGGCCTCGATTGGGAGTGGACGTACAAGTTAGAGCTTCTACTCCTTTTGCGCTTTAAGTGGAGTAACTGCTACCGGTTTTTGCGGTTCGTTTCGGACCAGTTTACATAGCCAGTTTTTGTATCCAAGCACCTAACACATCCCTCGACTTTAGCAAATTCGTTAGCCATTTTAATGGCCGTCATCGTCATTGTCGAATGGAGTGTTCAGCCAACTGCAATTATGGTGCTCTGTATATTTTTTCTCTGCTGTTTTGTTTCTTTTTTTCTTTTTTGTTTTTCCTTCAGCGCAACAATTTGCTTTCTGTGCATCAAATCGATTTAATGAGTGCGGTCCTATTAACTTTTTTGCTCTGCTCACTGCCGTCGTCAGGGTTTCCGGTTTTTCTTCAACGGCAACTTATTGTTTCAGTACTTTTTATTGTTACTACTAATAATTGGGTAAGACGCCGTCGTCTCTGGCGTCTGAATTTTAAAATTAACTTCACTTTAACTTAACTTTTATAAGCGCGTTTTTGGTGTTTCACAAAAATGTTAATGACTTACCTGCAAATTTTCTTGCTGACCAACACTGTCTCGGACTCGAACTTAAAAGTGCATAGCTCCTTTTTTTATACCCTGAGTGAATTACTCCATAATGTACAAATATATATACGAGTATACAGCCGATTCTATTAAGCCGTGTTCATAAATTTTCTGTACAGAAGTATTTTAAAAATTATATACTCGTATTTTATTTTATAAATACATAAATATATAAATGTATATAATAAATATATGAACATAAATAGTACAGTAATAGTAGTTATATTTAACAGGGCTCTTAACATCGAAATAACAAACAAAAAAATCCAAGTACTTGCTGCATTCTGATCATAATATTATGACGCCGGGCAACTTCGGGTAGCTGATTCTGTTTGTATTTTAATCTCTTATTATTAACAATCAATAATAAGAAATATTAACATCGGAATCGATCGGCATCACAACTAAAAGCTTTAGGGAAAGTACAAACAGAAATCGAAAAATACTTACTAAAGGTTATTTAAGTTATTCATTTTTTTTAGACGATACACAATATACTACAAAGAAATACAAATTTTTGTTTTTAATATTTTTTTTTACTTTTAAATATAGACTTCTCTTTCATACAAAACACAACGCACTGAATTGCGAAGCACTTGGTCTAACTTTAAGTGATTTTTTCACAAAAGTGAACTGTCATACTAAGCATCAAAGTATAAAGTTTTGATTTCGGTTTTTTATTTTTGTCGTATGGAGCGACCACTATGCAATCTGACATTTCAGATTGCCGTGTGTAGAGGGGAGTGGCAATGACTGACATTGCTATATAAAGTAGGTTGTTGACGCAATTCAAAAATATACATAGATTACGAGGTTAGCCCCGCCTGCTTCTGCCTCTTGTCCACTTTCCTCTTTTGACAAACTTAATACACCTTTGGACCACAAGCTCAACCTTGGCTGATCTGTCTTTTGACCTGCTAAAAAAGTTAATCAATTAAATGTACTATAGATGTACTATGCATAACACACATACTATATAAAACTAGTAGCTTCATACACTAACTCTAATACGTTTAACCATTAAGAAATCTGAGAGGGCAGACACCTGTATTTCATTTCCGACTCATCGATCCGATTTAAGCTAAATTGAGTCCGACATATGTTTTTCCTGCAGCATAAAAATTGACCTTTGCCACGTACTGATTAATATAAATACAATATATATATTTATGTGGTTTGTCACGCCTCCTTTAGTGTGTTAGACATTTCGTGACCACATTTTTTACCCTCTGCAAACGTATGAAAATAAGAATGACAAACATCTGAAATATCCAAAGCCGTCATGCAAATTGCAGATCCACCCGAGTCTCCCGATCTCGTTCCGGATGCTTTCATTTTTCTCGCATCTGCCACCAAATTACATGTTTCAAGGAACAAACCAAATGAATAAATTACAATAGAAAGCCAACTGTGAAATATTACAGGAGCAACAGAGGGGCTCCTAAAAAGTGCTCCTAAAAAGTAAAAAGTAAAAAGAAATAACTAATGCCCGAAAGACACCGAACCGTCAAGAAGTTGCCGCTGACGCGGGAGAAGGAAGTGAGGCAAGAGAATTGAATAAATAAGGTGCGACAAACTAGAGTTTTTTAAGTAAGTACATACAATTAAACGTAGGCTAGGGTCATCATGCTGAGGATCGAAGTATGCGTAAAGTAAAAGGTGGGCGTTGCCCCTATGACTTCCTATTCCCGAGGCTGAAATGGAAATCGTAATAAGCGCAATAATAGTCATAAAAAAAACTATATGGAGAAAATTTAATAAAAAAAAAGGGCGCTCCGCCCCTTGCTCGGTTCGCTCGCCTTGTTTCTGTTTAAATGGAGTATACCCAATTCAATGAGCACGGGGTATACAAATAGTATATCATGAATTTTGCGTATAAATGTTAGCTAAAATTTCCCCTGAGGCTGTAGCTTTCTCGGACTGCTACTGCACTATGAAAAAAGTAGGTTTGGTTTAGCATAAAGTCTACAAATTCAAGTATCAAATATCCTACAGATTTGGTTTGAATTTGACGACTATATAGTAAAGGGATCTGCACTTATTTTTGCTGTTTTCAAGGCAATTGACCAGAAATTCTGTTTGTACACAAATGTTAAGCTCCAACGATTTAACTTCATTTAACTACCGTAAAGAATTTGATCTATTGAACATTGAAAAGAGTGCTAAGAAGTGCCTATACTCAAAATCTAAGTAAAAACCATAGGAACCATAGGAACATAGGACCATAGGAACGATCTGCTAAAATTTTTTTTGTTATTTATGTTACCTCTACCAAAGTAGGAGCTTGTGAATTTTCTATTATCTTATACATCCTGACCAACTTTGGCTCAAATCGATATAGATTATTCGAAAATTCAGATTCATAGAAACGATTGATCGAAAGTAAGTTTAAATACGACTGACAATTTTGTATTGTGAGTTATCTTAACTTATCTGACTGGCTTTTTTGCAGTTTTCAAAACATTATAAAAAATAATAGCAAAAATGTTTTTGAAAATTTTCTTTTGCAGTTACTCTTAGAATTGTTTCAGGAATTTTTTTGCATCCCAACATTTTTTGGAAAAAATCGAGGAAAAAAGTTAAAAAAGTTGACTTTTTTTAAAATTCGAATATTTTAATGGGTACTTAATGGGTTAAGGAAAGTTATACATCATTCAAACGGAATTTAGATGACCTTTTCAAATATATTTTTTAAATTTGAAGACTTGACTTACAATAGCTGTTATAGTAAAAGAAAGAGCGGTGCTATTATTTTCACCGCAGCTGTATATCTGTCATTGGAATAATTAATCGAAAGTTTAATGCAGCGTTAAGCAAGGGCATGAAATTAACGTCTGCTATGTTTTGGGAACTTTGTGCTTGTATATTAGGGTTGTCGAATATTTTTAAAATATCGTATCGATGATATTTTCTGTTTTAAAAAAATATCAAAATGATATTTAATATATCATTTTAAAATATCGATATATCTATATAATTGATATTTTTATTTTTTTTTACCTTTTTTCAAAAAAAAAAATATATATGCCCCACAATAAAAATAGATAGTCTTATTAATCCAACATAACAATATAGTTCAAAAAATTGCAGTCTTTTTCCATTAGGTTATATATATTTATCATTTCTATATTAGGCAAACAAAAATGAGATTCAAGTTTTAATGTATTACATATAAAATATGAATAGATTTTTTTCAGATTCGTATGTTTAGTTCCAATATTTGGATTTTACAGACTTTAAAACAAACTTTAAAAATCAATTTCCCTCCGCTGCGTCTATGAGTTTACTCGCTTGCTTTCCAGATCACAGAATGACCAACTCACAAATTTCATAATATATAAAAAAAAAATATCGCATATTTGATATATCGGGAAATCTAATATCGCGATATAAATATATCATTTTGTATAAAAAATATCGATGTATTGATATTTTGATATATTATCAACAACCCTATTGTATATCTACATATGTATTTGTGTGCAAATATGTAAAAGGGTATCCTGCAGTCGAGTACACCCACCGCAACTTACCACGAGCGAAGCGATCATGGGTGGAGCCCCCTTGTTGCATATTGGTTTGATAATTTTCGGCATTAAATTGACTTTTATTGCGCTTAATTATCGCAGAGCGGCCAGCAACGGGGCCAAGCAGAGCAAGAAGCGATTGGTCGGTGGCGGCTGTTCCACATTTGGCCCGCCCGCATGGACCCCGAGCACAGGGAGCGTTTGTGGCTCATAAATTTCTATATTTCCATATGACTGTAATTGCTGTGTTTCATTGGCATTGCACCCGCTTTTAATTCACCAAATTAGCAACAAGTCCGAGCCGTAAGTAGTCTATTCCCGTAACCACGCTCGTTTTCTATTATGCATTCGTCCTCTGGTTATGGTCATAATTAGTATTTGTATGTATTATTCGAAAGCATTATGTGTGCGTTAATTTTATGTTATGCGACGGGGCGTGGCGTGCCCAGGCAGGTGGAATGAATATGTATATGCATATACTTATGCCCTGAGTATTTATGCTCTGTACACTCAGAAAAATAAGAAAGAATGATTCGCTTTAAAAAAAAAGTTCTAAAATGAATTTTGTTACTTAAAGCAGGGTATCCACCACCGCGGAAAATAAAAATTTCTGCCAAACTTCATATAAAAAAAACGTAGGCAGAAACTTTTCGTTTTCAATTTCGTTGCTTGAGTATCCAGCAACTTGAACGAAATCCACAAATAAATATCGATTAATGGCCTATCGACAGCGTTTGTGGAACGGGAGAACAGCTGATGCACAGCTCAGGAATATATTGCCGACAATTATTTCGCTAGTGTCGATTGAAATAATGGAAGAAAAAATTGTGCGCAAAACCAAAAAGTGAGATGAATTTGTTTTTGCAACAATATATGCGCCACCAACACAATCACTTCATCGTCAGAGTTCATTTTATTAATTATTTTAAATTAGTTGAACTTTCAAAATTGGCGCTGTTACAAAACACAGCTGATTCGACAGAGTGACCATGCATGTTTTAGGTAAATCGTCACACGTTTTACGTATATGGGCACTCTGTTGTATTTATGTTCCATGCCCACGAAATAATTAACAAATTCCTAACATAAAAATTTCGCGGTGCTGGAGACAGGCCTTAAGGAGCGAATCGCTCTTAAAAAACTTAAAAATTCGTTAAGCACTAAAAAAAAGAGAAAATTCCCAAATTAAGAAAAATATATACTAAATTAAGAATGGTTCGTTTTAAATATAAACAAACTAAGTCCTGATCACAAAATTATTTATATAAGTTAGACACTCAGGCTCGACTCACAAAAGAAATTCGTCAAATTGCTATATTTTTTCTGCGTTTGCTTGCTTTAAATTCCCAATTGACTCTTGTTAGTCTGCTGTGAGGAGCAGTTCGACGGGCACTAAGAAATTAAATAACTACTCTTGGACTTGAATCAAGAATTTTCGGTGTCAAAAGCTTAAGGATCCTAAAAATTCTTGATCCAAGTACGAAATTCTAGATTTAAGAGCGGTCTAAAAATTCTTATTATCAAGAGCGTTCGGATAAGTCCGGATAAGTTCGGATAGGATTGTTTTAAGAATATTGTGTGTATAATGTCTGGTATAAGGCAAAATTTACTGCTATATAACTTCAGTTTAAGAACAAATAGTTTTATTTTTTTGCTGCCAACTAACAAAATTGTATATCATATTAAATGTTGTTTTTGGTTTTATTCTTTATTAAAAACTTTTATGCTCAAAATAAGTTATAAACATACTTAATTTATTTTTGTATTGTAATTGTATTTGTAATAAATATTAAGAGCAATATAAAATACCTCACGATACCTAATAAAATGATCAAAATCAGCAGCGTGGGTATTTCACACTCTCAGTTAGTGCTCTTTTTTGCTCTTATTTAAAATGTTGAACGTTCGTTCAATAACAATGCGCTCTAAGTAGAAAAATTAGGGACATAAGGGCCAAGACGCACCTATTTCAATGTCTACTTTAAAAGCACGCGAAAACGGATTTTAGGTTGTTATTATTTTTGTATTTTAATATAATGTCTCCAAATAGATTTTTTTAATTTATAATTTATATCTACTACGTGAGTTTATTAAAGTATTCAACTAAAAAGAGTATAATGGTTTTGTGATATGTACATATGGGCATTTCCCCAATGTCGAATGCGACATTCGTGCGCAAATAATTTCAAGAAAATGTAAAAAAGAAGAGAAGTTCGCACGCGATAAAAACAGAAATTTAAAATTAAAAGATATATGTATTTAAATTACAAAATAAATTAAAATTAAGAACTCCGGGGAATCTAAAATTAAAAAGAAAATGATTGGCCCAACACTTGTTGTTAGGATTGGGGAAAACCCAGAAAAAACCAATCAGACCAAAATTATATTAATAAGTAGTTAGTTGGTTATGATAGTTAAACTCGAAACTAACCGTACGGTACAGACTATAATAATCTGCACACAGAATACGAAGAGGTTCGTGCAATTCTCAGCCAGTGGAGAAATGTTGAAGATATAAAGGATTAAAGTTTCGAGTGACTCTAGGAGGTACGTTAAAGGTTATTTCAACCAACAAATTAGCCGAGTCTATATAACCCTGCAGTAATTTGTGGATGAACATTACTCCAAGCAAAATTCTACGGTTAGTAAGAGAGGCAAGATTGAGAAAGAAAAGTCTACTAGAATATGAAGGCAACTGAATTTCCGAGTTCCAACTTAAGCCACGTAAACCAAATACTCGTATATATATTATATGAGAAAGTTTAAAGCACTTTTCCTAGCAATTTTCTTTCAAGATACGCAGAGTCCAACGTCTTTTTTTACATTTTCTACTATGCAGGTCCAAATAATAGGAATAATGTGTTTCCTTATTAATTTTGTTTCTTCTAATTTCAAATCTTGTGTTTGTTTGTTTTATCGATAACAAACCATCACAATCAATTTTCAGTCATCACAATCACAAAATTTTGACATCATGATTGTTAATCACTGCCGTTAACCAGAACAATCATAAAAATTGCATCGATTTTTTGTTGTCGATTTGTGCAGGTGAATGTGACCAATATTGTAGACAGAACGAAAATCGTTTTTTTCCATACTCAACATGATGCCAAACGCGTCAACAAAAATCGGCTGACAAAACAAAACAGATATATAAGTATATATATTCTTGATCAGCATGAACAGCCGAGCTGGTTTAGCCCTGTCCATTGGCCTATCTATGAGCTTGAACGTGCCGATCTCTGAGACTGTAAAATTTGCTCTTCTAGCTCTAGCTCTTAAAATTTGGTATGTAGTTTTCTATTCGCTGATCAAGTGTGTTTTTAAATTTGGATTGGACCATTATGTTGTAGAGCTGCCATAGGAAGATTCTATAAATGCAACTTATTTCTGCAGCGGCCCTGCCTTTTTGGCTTGTTGCCTCAATTATTAAAAAAGTAGCAAACAATGCGCTCCCCCAAAAAAAATATTTTTAAATTTAAAATTCATATTTTATTGCCCCTAATAACATTTATTAGTGGTAGCTCTTAATTGGGTTTGTTTCAGCTGCTGTGCCACAAAACTCAAATGCTCTATGACATTTGAGGGCACGAAGTTTTGAATCGGGAGCACTACATACATACGATACTCCCGTGTACAATTGAGTGTACCGAACTGTGGGATACCCTGTGCCTAGGCAGAGTGCAACCTGTCAGCACGCCGAAGAGTTGATGACGTTGTGGAGCGCTGCATTAAATTTTCAACTTATTGTTTCTACGACAGCTAACATATGTAATATAGGCGACCGATTTCAGCCAAATATGGCCATGATGTATGTATAAGACTAGATGCATATTCTCTTAGATTGGTTGAAATATTTAAAAAAAACAATAAGTGCTTTGTATTAAAGCTTGATTTTAGACCTATCGTTCCTATGGCAACTATATTTCAAATGAAAAAGCTTGATCGACGTCTGGTATCTGAGATCGACGCGCTTATACAGATGGACAAAAAACTGGCGGACTGACAGAAGGACACGTCAGCTTTTGCCTGTTACAAACATTTCACGAAAATATTATACCTTTTATGTCAATTTTCAATAGACACAGGGTAAAAAAAGTGAAATGATAAATGTAAGATGACGATGACGCCATTAACAACTATATTGGCAAAGATGAAAGTGACGACGACGATAATGATGATAAAAAGCTAGTCCTACAAACAATACTCCTGCAGCATGTTAATTAAATTAAGGGGATACAACCACCCTAAAACGATAAAAATGTAATGAAATTCTATTTAAATATTTATCGAATTTGTTTTGAGAGATTTTTTTCTCCAATTTTTTAACGAAGACACGAGAATGGGATGTCGTATGACGCTGTTATTGGAAAATAAAATCAGCAATGCATCATATTTTTACCAAATAATTACAAAAAAATGTCTGCACTGTATTAGACTAAAAAATGCCTTCCAAGCAGCAACAGCTTCGAAAACGTATTGTACGCTTTTACCAAGAGCACGAAGAGCAGGGGAAAACTTACACCTAGCGGAGGGCGTGGCAAAAAGCACCGAATATTCGATTCTCTGCAGTTTAAAAATAGAAAGGCAGTCTGGTTCGGAAAGAAAATCGACAATTATGACTGAAAAGAACGTTAAAAAGCTCAAGACTGCTGTTGGCACCGGACCCGTGCCGTTGTGTGCTTGCTCGAATTCCTAGCAGTCCACCACCGAAAATAACAAAACAATTTGTGGTGGGTTGGCTGAAATCTTTATTTTTACAATTCAATATATACAGCTTCACAATTAATTCCATGTTCTTACTTACATTCGTGCTTCGCGCACACTTCAATCCCAATTTACAAAATTTGACTCTGCTTGGGCCAAAGTACAAAATTCAACTAACTTAAAGAGGAAGAAAAATGTGTAGCTGCACGCGGTGATCATTCGCATGTAAGTGCGAGCGAGACGGATGTATGAATTTAAACGGTAAACTTCCAGTAGGCAGTAAAGAATTGGCGATAGAAATTACTGATTCATTTTGGATGATGAGAGCTATATTTTACTTACATGTGTAGCTCTCCGAAAATGCCAGGAATTGATGTTTTTATATGGTCGACACTTCTGTTATTCCTCCCGATGTCAAATATAGATTCAAGAAAACGTTTGAGCGAAAAGTAATGCTTAACATTGCTGTTTCCGACGAAGGAATTTCCGAGCCTTACTTCAAGCCAATTGGACTGGTCATAAATCAGTTAGTTTATCAAAAATGTTGAGCTCTGCGAAATACATTCTGACTATCCTCTTCTTATAGTTTAAAAGTCTGAAAATTAATTTTGGAGGAAAGTGGCCAGAGGAAAAATATCCAGTTTTAGTATCTTCTTATCTGAGCAAATTGAAGATGTTTTTGGTGAGCTTAAAAGTTTAGTGTTTAAGAATGGCTAGAAAGCCCAAAATGTAAAGCAGTTGACGCGTCGTATCCAAAAGTGTCTCAAAGAAATTGGCCCAAAGGGCCTACAACGTGCATGCTCGAGCGTCTGCACAGAGGTGCGTAGTGTGGCCGACAACGGACATAAATAAAATAAACTCATATTATTACTACTTTTATAAAAAAAAAAACTCAATAAGTACTAACCGAAACTATATTTTGGTAGATTTCTAAAATAAATCCTGAATTTCAGCTGTGAGTCACATATGATTAATCGAGCCACCAGAAGTTGTGACCCGTTATGAGTTCCAACAATTTTACTTAAAATTTGTAATTTTATACAATGTACCCGGTTAAAAAATGTACAAAAAAGGTGTATAATGGTTTTTTGTAATTCATTTAAAAGGCGAAAGGAGGCATGGTAGACACAATTAAGTATATATTTTATTGAACAGTAGCAGTAGAGAGCAGAGATCAGTAGAGACTCTGTAGGTTTCTGGGTAACAGAAGCAGATTAAGCTTGTATTAAAATAAATAAATCAAATTTGAGTAATTCTTTCCATGATTAAAATCTCACATTTCGATCGTACACATTCGTTAATATATTTTTTTTTTGGAGTTACTTCTTGCTACGTAAATATAATTCCAATTTCGAAAAACCAAATAGACCCTTTGTACTTTTGAAATACAGACGATAAAACTCGTGAAAAAACACTTTGTGGCTTGTGGACAGAAGCGTTAAATTGATAAGAAGTAGCGAGGACAGCACTCAAACAGCAGTTGGTCTGTTTATTATCCTTGAAGTACTTTTGTGGTTTTCTCAAGGTAGACAAATGGATTTTTAAATATTTTCAAACCGCAATATCAAACAGATCGAGCAAGCGTGTAATTACTATGCATGAACAATCTTCTTGGCATGCATAGGGACACGATCCCCGCACACTCAAACCCACATTGTACGTACATACACCAAGATGCGAGCTCTCACGCATAACGGCGCTTTTAATTTGGGCCATCAATTTGCTATAGGAATCAATAAAAACAGGTCAAATGACCAAATCGTTTGAACGTTAAGTTATGAACTCTCTCTTTAGTCTTTCCCTCTCCTTCGCTGTTCCGATCTGCATCATTTGGGAATCTGGTTGCGTTTCAATAAGCAATAAAGCTTTCGATCGGTCTTCTAATTATTTGTAATTACCGATTATTGTGAGCTTCTCACTGGCCCGGCAAATTGCGTGTACGTGCGTCTGCATTGTGACCTTGACAGTTATGCTGCACCGTTGCTGGTACCGATCGCAGAAGCAAACTTACGAACATACTCATGTGCCAATTTGTTGAACATTCCTGAAGTTCGCACACTTCTTCTATGATTTACACGCACTAATTGAAAGTCATTCAACTGACCTTTTCATTTACGTACTTATAAATATTAGCACAAATTATATTTGATTTGTGTTCATATTTGATCTTTCATTGCTTAAGCTTATTTCATTAATAAGTTGTACAATAAATACTACTTCAAAAATTAGGAACATTATTTTCTCCGCAAAACATTAAAAGTTATACAAACTCGTTGCTACCATCATTTTGCAATTATTTTATTGCTTTAAATCAGAAATAAACGAAAATGAAAGAGAATCCTTTTATCAAAATATTTTTACCCATCATTGTAAATCCAAAATGTATTTTTAAAAAAGAGCGCCAATATGCGCCATCTATTGTCCACATCCTAAACTAAAAAGAACGGCGGGTAGGCTAACACAAAGCTCACTGCTATGCGAGTGCATACTACCACCACTAAGTAAAATAACCCAGACAGAACTCATTCCATACAGCTGAATGTGCACATAAAATTTCTTTGCTTTTGAGTCCACGGTAAATTTTACCCATGTCATGGGTACACAATGTCGAGGGATGTTTTTTCTGTTGCCGATTCAGTCGGCTGGCAGAGCTCGTACGGTACGGTACGGTTTCGGTACATTTGTATACAAATTATTTGTTGTTTCCTGTATGTACACTAGAGTGGGTCAATTTGAATGGAGCAAAAATAAATTTTTTTCGATTGTCATATGGGAAATCGTGAAATATGGAAAATCGTATGAAAGGCCAAAAATTATTTTGGTTTTCGACCCATGGTTTCTTGGGCAAATCTTCTTAGAATTCGCCGTAGACTACGATTTTGACAAATGCTTGAAATCGAAAAAATTTACCCACTCAGATGTACACAAATAATCGGGGGTGCCACAGAAATCGCTTTCGCTTGAATTTCACTTAAATTTCATACAAATTGAAGTGAAATTCAAGCGAAAGCGATTTCTGTGGCAATCTTGAATATTTTGCTACATGTTAAAAAAAATCCTAAAGTTTAAGCTGCCGACGCCCTTGCATATATTTCCAATTTTGACAAACCTTAGAATACGTCTGTACTTTTCAAATACGAGATCCAAAGACGACAAAACTTGTGAGAAACCAGTTTGTGGCTTCTGGACAGAAGCGTTAAATTGATAAGAAGTAGCGAGGACAGCACTCACACAGCAGTTGGTCTGTTTATTATCCTTGAAGTACTGTTGTGGTTGCCTCCAGGTAGACAAATGGATTTTTAAATATTTTCAAACCGCAATATCAAACAGATCGAGTAAGCGTGTAATTACTATGCATGAACAATCTTCTTAGCATGCATAGGGACACGATCCCCGCACTCTCAAACCCACATTGTTCGTACACCAAGATGCGAGCTCTCACGCATAACAGCGCTTTTAAGTTGGCCCATCAATTTGCTGTAGAAATCAATAACAAGCGGAATAGTAGGGGGCACTCGACACCAAGATACCCTGAGCCTAGACACGCACATAGATGCTGTTGGGCACGCCGAAGATTTAATACTCTTGCTAGTGACGAAAGCATCACGAAGGGTGCGTTAGGCGACTAGCTACTTATATATACAGAAAGAATGAAAAATCCACTACGGTCGAGTTAACGAGTTATATACCGATCGAAAGGTATAGTTACTAGGTGGGGTGAAAAGTAGCCTCCTTGACCAGGAAAATGTGCTGCAATCGCAAAAAAAAACAGTTGACTTGATCAGCATCAACAGCCAATACCCTTGTCCTAAACATTTTTATCTCCCGAGCTCTGAAGGAATATCAAGATCCTCCTTTAGAACCTTTGAGAATACTAAGAAAATCGGCGAACGCCAAATAGATCACATAAAACAGAAAAAATTTGATTACTATCACTGCGGATGGCAGTCCGCGCTAGTGACGAAAGCAGCACGAAGGGTGCGAAGGCGACTAGCATATATACACAGGAAGAATGGAAAATTTGCTATGACTGTCCGATCAGGTCGAATTATATACCGATCGAAAGATATCAACTTAAGACTTTTGGAAACTCACCTGGTTCGTGAGATAAACAGGTGTAAGTGGGAGGGGAAAACTTTAAATTATTTGAGCAAATGAAGCCGTTGGAGCCTTTTTGAATTTTTACTATTCTTATCAAAAATACGCCTCGAATGACACCTCGATCATCAAAATCGACCACTGGTTCAAATAGATAGCTAATTTTGAAAATTTTAGTGGCCTTCCGAGAATGAGATGAAAAGTCAGTATGTTTGATTGTTTGTTTGTATCAAAGCGTTGATTTAGCTTAAATGTTTGAAAAAGGACTTGTTCCCGCTCAAAAATCTTGAAATGTTTGTTCTACGACTTATTCGAAAAATCGCTAGTTTAGCGGGAAATCGCTTAAAACCGCTAAAATTAACCCTTATAGCAGTCAAACGATAAAAGCTACAGATGCGATCTATATATCGTTGAGGTGCCAAAATTTTGTTTAAAATAATTTATATGTAAAACTTAATATTATTCGTCACAAAATTGGATATCAGAAATTTTGGGGCATGAAAATGTTTTCGTCACTAGACTTTTATATGATGGACACAGTCAAGCCCGGTGGCGGGTCTGTACTTGTTTATGTTTTTTTAAATTTTTGATGTGCCTTAATTGAAGTAAATAATTTATATTTCTGAAATATAAATTTGTTCTAAATGCATTGCTGTTATGTTTTTTCATTGTCTAAAGTTTGGTTTGCCAACTGCATACAAACTTTATTGATTCACTGTAGCTGTCATTTGAACAATCGAATGCAAATTTAGTATGAAATTGTTTTGATCGAAGGCTAAAAAGATATTTTACACCAATCGAGTATCGGCATCGGTTTTGTGGGCGTATCTAAATGTTGGCTAGTCAACGTCAACTTGCTGACCCAGAGCACCCCGCTTTCCCATACTCCCTTACCCGCACACAAACCGCGGAATCGGACGCATTGGCACCAATCTGCGCATCGGCATCCGCATTGTGGGCGTATCCAAATGTTGGCTAGTCAACGTCAACGTTCTTTTTAACGTGCTGACCTAGAGCGCCGCGCTCCCCCTTACCTCTTCGGGACCATTAAGCCCAAAGAAAATAAGTATTCCAATAATCATCAGCTGCCGCTGGCCATTTTGAGCGCAATTTACTTCTTTTTTGCTTTTTTTAATAATAATTGTAACCATTGGCATTTAAATTTTTTTGAATCGATTGTCTGTCTACAGCTCTTATAATTCGCTTCTAAGTTTGCTGCCGTCAGCAAGGCGTGTCCAGGCTCGGCAATTTGTTTAATCTAGTTGCAGGCACAGATTCTACCAGTTACGAGGAGGCCAGCAGCTACTTCATATGCAAATTGCGATCGGGCCGTTTAATTTGAGCGTCTTCATTTTGGTAAGCATCGAGCATCAAGTGCGCAAGGTCGGTGATTGTACAAAATTATAGAAAATTGCAATGATTGGCCGATGCGCTGCCGGCTTCAAGTCCTGGCCAAACCCAATTTCCATTTCAAGCTGCCAGCGTTTTTTATTTTTATTTTTTGCTTTTTTTTTTAGTTTTTTCTCTCACTTGAGTTGCCTTCACGTCACGTGCCCGTGCGTGATCGTAGAGCTCCACAGGTCAGGTGAGTGTACCGCCTATGAAGTGCTACATTTAACTCATAGCAGCTCGTTTGTTTGTTGTAGCACCGTAGGGACTGCCTAACTAAATGTATGTGATATGTGTATTTGTGGCTCACAGCTTATTTACACCATAGAATGATGGTTTCATACAAAAAGTTTAGCGGAATTATTTGATCAAGTTTGCCATTCTTAGGGCAATAGGACAGTCTTCTACAGTCTCTAACTTGTAAAGTGTTGGTTATAAAAAAAAACAAAAAAATATTTTACCTTTACAACCAGAAATCGAACCCGCACACCGTCGCGCGTGTCCAGCATTAGAACACTGCACCGACTGAAATCATGCTGGCAAGTGTTTTATACATATGTACATACACTCCGTTTCACTTAAATAGCACACATGGCAAGATAATGCATTTTATTTCACAATAGCTTTCAAGCAAATGAAAGTAAAGATTATTTCATAGCTTTAATTCATAGTTTAAGTATTCATTTTGTTTTTTACTAATAAGCGAAACCAAAAATTATAAAGCATTTTTCAAGTTACAGGGCTTAAAAACTAAATATCCAAAAAAATAGTGCGTAAATAATGCTGTATTTGAATAGCACACTTTGTTTTAAACTATATTAAGTATTATTTTATTCATCTTTAACAATTTTTTTGGGTTAATTATATAAATTATTAATTAATTAATCAGTTTAAATAATGGGGAAAACCTCCTTTGCTTAAAATAACTTCAAATATCTTATTTGGTAAGGAATCATAAAGCCAGAGCTCGCAAATAACAGTTGACACTTATTCGTTTTTTTTTTTTTCGGTTTTTTCTTTAATTTTAGGTGCTTAAGATGTTTGGCCTTTGAAATCACTTGCCACACAGTAGTTTAACTTGCATTAACTCCAGCTTTTGCTCTTATTTTGTCAATAGAGTCATGCGAATTGGAAGTCTCGCGCAATATATGTAGATCGCTTATCTGCATTGTAAAGTACACTATTTATGCGACCTCTCATATTTGTTCCATAATTTGGGCTATTCTGAATAAAATTATATATGATTTTTCTACTTCTTCCAATTTTGTTTGCTATTTCAGATACAGATTGGTCACATTCTCAATAAGTTTATATTTTAATTTGTTCTTCGTTTGTTAAGGCTTAACCATGACCTAATATTACAGAACATTATTAAAATACATTTTAATTATTCAAAATATTGTTTTTCTTTAACTTCCCGATGATGGCAATGCCACCTGGCAGAAGTACAACTGCCCACAAATGCTTTCACAATTTGCACAATAAATAAAAAAAATTGGAAGTAAAACTTGTTTTAGCTCCAAAGAGCTATATTTTTTAATTCTTAATTAAAAGAAAACAGAAGTAGTTCCATGTATATTTTTTTACGTACCTTACTTCGAAATCTGACAAAAAAAAAAATGTCTCATCGCTGACCCTGACTGCGAAATTTTAAATCAGACTAGGTGGCAGCATCGGACGCTAGCGGATTTAGCGCTAGTTCATTCCGGGAAAAATTATTCTCTGCATTAACCTGTGGCACAGTGGAATGAAATTGAAGTGAAATTCAAGCGAAAGCGATTTCTGTGGCACCCCTGATAATATTGATATAACGATATATCGATATATATATTTTGGTGATGATATATTTTTGGGCAAGTATGACTTACATCGTATGTGTATACCTATAATAATACCATTCCCTTCTCTTTTAAGATAACATCTATGATTGAACTGAAGTTGACATTTGAAAATGTTCAGCATGTGTCAAATTGTGACTGTGTCAAATTCAACAAGAGCTTTTCTCACCATTACAGCGCATTTCCTGCATGATAAAACACTTTGATCTATGAATCTTGCAGCAATCATTTAAACAGAACCGCAATTCAACGAAATTTTAAACAAAATATTTTTTAACGCTATATAATAGTCTCATACGGCTGCCGAATAGTTCGGTTTTTAATCCCTTCACGTACAGTGAGTGCTCTCTATCCCATTCTCTCGCGCTGATTATCAGTATAGTCAAGGGACTGCTTTTTGCCGACGAGACCTCCTTATACTTATTGCTTCATGAGTTTAACTACAAGCAACGATGCAAGCATGATAGCGGCGTAACGCCTGTTTGTAGGAAACAACAGACATATTTCATGGCGCATACCAGAAACCTTCTAGCACTAAGCAAACAATACATAGAGGCTTCAATCATTTTTATGAGCGCAAATGCTTTGTATGCAATGGAACCCCAGAGCCATCGGCAAAAGACGAACGCTCTTTTCAATAAAACCCCAGAGCGGCAGAACGTAGCAGAGAGAGAGAGCGCACACAAGCAACGGCGGGTGCGATCACCGGTTGGAGCATACCCTGTTTTTAATACAAAAAATTGTTCTCATTATCTTTGCCTTTTTTATTAATTTCAATTATTTTTTAATATATTTCAGCGTATTTATTAATCCCATAAAAAAAACCTCTTTACGAGGTAAAAGTCTAGTGACGAAAACATTTACATGCCCCAAAATTTCTGATATCCAATTTTGTGACGAATAATATTAAGTTTTACACATAAATTATTTTAAACAAAATTTTGGCACTCGGCACATTGCGCTAAAATGTCTCAATTCTTCAGACCAAATAAAACTCACTGTTTTGCACAGTGCCGGGAACATTGGTTTAGGAATTACAGCCCAATTCCTACCACGGCAATCATGAACCTATTCAGTTGATCGGCAGTGTATGCTAGTCGCCTTCGCACCCTTCGTGCTGCTTTCGTCACTAGCGCGGACTGCCGTCCGCAGTGATTAACAACCATATTATTGAATAATGAATAAATAAAAAATGATAAAAAGTGTTTGTATTTAAAACAGGGTATGTTCCAACGAGTGATCGAATGCGCATGTTTACATTTCACGCACACTAAGAAGCGTGCGCTTGCTGACACCACGGTTGCCACAATTGGCGTTTTTGCGCCAAAACTGGCTCTTGTTTTTCCTGTTGGCGCAATGGCACTTTATTTTTCGATTTCGCTCTTTTTTTCATCAGTTCAGAATAAGTTATTTTGTATAGTTTTAGGTTGAAAAATAAATATGTATTTTTATTTAATAACATAATCATTAAATTAGGATGAAATTGTGAATATGTGTTATTGCGTTAGGTGTTTGTGAACGAAATATTTTTTATTTAATCAAATGCAATAATCAAATTAACTGAACAAAAAGTTTTGGCTCTTTTTTAGTCAATTTGGCTCATTTTTTGTCTGTTTTTGGCTCAATCTGATATTTTTAAATGGCAACCGTGGCTGACACACAGAAACGATAATGAGCGAGAAAGACTGAACATTTTTCGTCGTTGCTTATGTGCGCTCTCTCTCTGCAGAGTTCAGCCCAGTGATGCCAAATTGGCTTTTTTTCGTATAGAATTGTCTGGTTTTTAACTGCTTCAGCCGTGAAAAATCTCAAACAGCTTCTATTCGAAAATCAGTCGTTTTTTTAGATTCAATTAAATTGAATACAAAAAGGATTCTTTTACTGCCAATTTTATAACTTTTTGAAAATGGAAACGATATAAAGACAAGAAAACACTTTTCCAGTACACCAAAATTCACCTCTTAAAATGGGAGAATGTTGAAAATACGTCATTGTATATTTACTTTCATTGTATATTTTTATTGTTTATTTATTTATTGAAATTATTATGTAAATTAACAGAAAAAGGACAACACAAACAATGACAAATTGATAATACACAAATATATATACATATATGTATATCTATCTATCTATGTACATATATATATTTATATGCACTTTGCATATTGAGGTAGGTTAACCCATTAACAGCTAATGGGTATTTAAATACCCAAAAAAGTATTGACACTTTAAAAATTCTAGCTCGGGGCATGTGAGAGATATCGAGGCAAAATTTATTTCATAGTAAGAGAAATAATAAAAATATAAGTATAAAAATTGAACAGTTTAGTTATCCTTGTTATACTTGTAGTTTTTTACAGGTGAATATCTAGCTATTTTTCAGCATAGAAAATGTTATCGAAAATAGCTGAAAAATGTATGGAAATCAAAAAAATTAAATTTAAAGATAAAAATTTTTTTTTTTTTTCTTTCAACTTCTATGGTCTTCTAGGCACACATTTCCAAATTTCGTCAAAATCGTACCAGCCGATCTATGGGCAGCCATTAATGGGTTAACGTACATTTAAGCCAAATAACACAATATAAAAAATCCACACATATACATGAAGATCTGTTTTGTTTCTCGTCTGTCTGTGTGTTTGCCAATTGATGAAGCAATGTATGAATGTACACTAATGGGAACATATATTTTAACGACAACAATATGAAATATTTTTGCTTTTACTTTAACTCTGAAAAAGTCTCTTCTATGGTTTAAAAAAACAACTCGTCACTATTAGAATTGTTTGGAGAAACTTTTTGCATCAAAACATTTTTTGTTTTAACGTTCGAAAAGTTTCAAAAGTTGACTTTAACAAAAATTCTAAATTATCAATAGGTACTTAATGGGTTAAGGAAAGTTTTGTATCATTCAAACGGAATTTAAATTGATGCCAAAATTTACAAGAAGTAAGTTCAAACTTTCAGTAGATTTAACTTTAAGTGTTGTCAAAATAAATATGCCGACCAGTGTAGGATGAAGGTGTGAAACACCGTAAGAGACAAAATATTTAGGGAACGTTTAGTTGTTGTTATAAGCTCCATACATTTTTTCCGTTATTCTATGATGATCAAAACAACGAACGCCGATAGTTGAAAGTATGATTTGACAAAATATTTGGGCCCATTAGTGTACATACCTTTAAAGAAAAATTAAGAATGTCCATAATTTTATTTTTATAAGGAAACAGTAGTTATACTCATCTGGTTCAAAGATGTCCGGTTAATATAATGATGTAGGCGGAGGGAAATGCATTCATGGAGGTCAACATGAAGTAAAGAACGGTCCAGTTCGGTGGCCGACTTGAGGGAGATGACGTCGACAAAGTTCGTTTCGTTGCAATTGTTTTGCGCATCGATGGTCTTATCGATTGTTTGAACTGCGGGCCAGAGTGGGGACTCCACCTGAGTACCGATAAGCCAGTCGGCGCGGCCCAAAAAGAGTAGTTGTTGGTAACACGATTTTTCTTAATTTTAAATATGTCCTAATAAGAAAAATTTGGCATTTTTTGGTATGTGACACATATCTTTTATCCAACGGGATCAGGATATATTACCTGTTAACTTAATTTGTACACTTTACTTAAATCTTATTATGAAGACTAAAAAAAGTCCTAGAAGAAGCATTAACTTCATATTTAAAAAAAAGAGAAAAAAAACAAGCGTAAAGTGAACAAGAAGAACGTAACAATTCTGTCCGCTAGTCGATATGGTAAAGCTTGGTACTGACGCCTAGAGGTCGTCTTGGGAACTAGAGGGTTAAGCGATGTTCACTTAACAGTTTCGCGCACTGTACAACAATTTTTGGTATTCCTGGTTATTTCTGTTACAATTGAACAAAAGGTCTATTAATTAAAAAATAAAAATGTGCATAACATGCAGAAGGAGCCGTAGCAGACCCCATAAAGTCAGTATATTTTGATATTTTGACCAGCGTCAACAACTGAGTCTATATAACCAGGCCTGTCTGACCTTCTGAATGAACCTTTCAATCTCCGAGGCACCAAACTGGGTATGTGCAGAGTCGAAATGAAAAATTTGTGATAGTTCCTTTAAGGGAAAGTAATTCACAAATTTAAGAAGGCATTTACAGGAGGCTCATCAAAGAGAATATAAAAATGAAATTAATGAACAAGATCCAAGCGAGCCTCAAGAGAAAAAAATTTCCATTGCTCTTTCTGCTTCAGTTAAATAGTGTTGGAGAAGGAAAATCTTGCAATAGTATTAAAGAATAAAATGCTTTCGCTAAAAATCAATGTTGCTTCGAGGCATAACAAACTAATATCGTGAATAAATGTTCAGTATTATCGAGACCACAGCATTGAAATCAAAATGATTGGTTTAATTGAGCTGCATAAGAAACACTCTGGTCTCAATTTAATTGTGGATATCGAGAATATTTTGGAAGTTTTCAGTTTCCATGCATCAAATATACACCGTCATGTCAGATAATGGCAAGAATGTTATACAAGCTCTGAGCTGAGACTCTGAGCTGAGTGACGATTTTGACGATGCAAGATTTTAAAGGATGCACGAGTTCAATCGATAGTATCTATTAGATGTGCTACCCATTCTATGCAGCTGGCAGAACATGACCTACTAAAGAATGCTCGTCGAAAAACCATTATTGAAAGCGCACGAGCAATGATAAAAACATTGATAATTCCGACATTTAGGTAATAAGATAATAGGCATAACATAAAATGTACCTCTTTACCTTTACCTCTCCTCGATGTTCCAACTAGATGGAACTCAACATAAACTGCGTTGAAAAATGTTTGTGTACAAGGAGTTTTCGGAAGACAACCTTAGTGCCAATTTTCAGTTAACGGACTAGCAATGGGAGGAAATTAACTTGCTGCTGTCTGCATTAGTGCCGATTTTTAAAGCCACCCAGAAATTTTCGAGCGATCAACTTTTTTTTGGCGACTTTTAGAAACAAAATTATTCATTAAATGTATGGAAAAAACTCATAGGGAGGATCTTGCAAAATATTTAGAGAAACGAGAACCAAATCTAACGCAAAAGGATCCTCGGATTCACGGATTCGGCTAAAAAAATGCATATCATCCCATCAGCTTTGGTCCTTTTTGGAGTACTCCTGGACAAATTTTCCTTAGTTTTCGGTTGCGCTCGTCTGAGAAAACGCTTTTTCCTAGCGACTCGGCCGTTGTACCCATTGGTTTCTTATAGTGCCTCCAATTTATTGCAAAGACTTTAACCTGACGAGTCCTAAAAAATTTGAAGGAAAATTTAAAACAGTTAGCTTATAAAATGGGTATTACCAAATGTTTTTCTTCGAGCGGCGTCCCCGCAATTGAGGACACAGTTCTACAGCACCTGAATTAAATTTAACTGCATTCTCAGACTGTCTCATCATATGTACCTATAAAGATTAAGTAAATTAGAGAGCATGATATTTTTTTAATATTATAAGAATATCAACACAATATGATGTCCGGCCTAATTTTTGTAGAAGGAAAGGGAGAACATGAGTGCCAACACAGGCTGGGATTGGTCCATCACAGGGGACACGAAAATCATGTGCCTTCTCGGGTCGGGTACGTCTGGGTCCCGCAAATCCTGTGTGAACAGAAAGTGGATCAGTGTCGTTTTTATTGTATTGGTTATTTTACTTACCAGTCGTATTATTTGATGCAGTTTGTTCAATTCGTTCTTGCGCAGGCGCTCTTTTGATTTCGTTTTAGTTAGAGATGGTAGTTTCACTGGAATTACAGCTGTTTGCTAGATCTGTGTCGTTTCGTTCTGAAAAAGTTCCAATGAACGGGTCGTTAAAATGAAGGAATGAACTTATTCAGTCAATCATGAACTAAACCGTTCGTTTTGCAGTTGGTCAGTAATTTGTTCCGCGATTGGATTCAATTTCTTCGTTATTTACTTGTGAGAATGTTTCAATTTCATATCTTTTTAAATTTCGAGCGATTTGAAAGGTTACTTAAGCCCAAAATAAAAAACCAATATACTCTTTTTTTTTCTCATTTTCAATAAGACAGGGTATAATATAACCCAAAAAATTAAAAGATAATCCTAAATTTAAAAAAGCACATTTCACATTCCACTGACGATAAACAGTTGTAGCCTATTCACATCGTCTATCGTTCATAACCAACTGACTAACTGATCAGAATGAAACCATATCGTTCATAGTTCTTGAACAACTGAATATAAACCATATCGTTCATAGTTTGTGACCAACTGAGTAGAAACTAGTGATGTAAATTTGAGTTGAAACATCGATGTCGATGCTCATCGATGTTTTCAAAATTTAACATGGATGTTGGTTGATACATCGGGTCGAAACATCGATGCATCGATGTTTGTCTAATGTTTGAAAACCATACAATTTTTAGAAGAAAACTAGAATTTCTTGGATTAATGAAGCTCATTTTATCTTAAAAACGTATGCTTTCATAGCAGTTTTAAACAGTTTTTATCTTAAAAGTATAAACACAAACTACAAGAGGTCTTTTTGATGAGAACTTTGAAAATACATATGTAAGCCTTCTTGTAGCTATAGTATCTCTGACCAATTTAAATGAATTTACTCACTTAGGCATTGCAAACACAGTCCAAATTACTATAAACTCATTGTCAAATCGGCCAAAATGGCGTGTTGAAAGTGCTGCAGCCGATGTTCTGCAAAACATCGATGCATCGCCATGCAACATCGATAAATCAGCATCAACAAAAACATCGGAAAACATCAAGAAACATCGCTGAAAAAACATCGATGCTCGATGCATCGATGTTTTTTTACATCACTAGTAGAAACCTTTCATCGTTCGAACTTCGAAGCTCAACAGAATAACTGAACTAAATGACTGATTTAGTTCACGACTGAAAAATTAACTATTGAACTTATTTAGCAAATTGAACTAAGAAGCCCAGCTCCACTGTATGAAGTAGAGCTGGGTCTTTACGATTTTTCTAAAAATCGATTCAGTTCGATTTCTTAAGAAGAAAAAATCGATTAAAAATCTATTTTTTTATTATAAAAAATTATTTAAATTAGGTTCTTTTTTTATTTTACTTTAATTGGTTTGCTTATTTTTGTGGTATTTATATAATTTATCATAACTTTTAATTTTATTTAACAGTTCATCATTATTAAAAAAATTGGAAAATAATTCAAATAAATTAAAAATTTAAATAAATTCAGATTCAAATGACTAAAATTAACTTCATTTAATTCATATGAGAGATGGAAAAACAGCTATTCTTTAGTACATTTTGTGTACTCAAACATACGCGCCTTTAAGTTCCCAGCCACAAGTAGCATTTTCCTTATTATAAAAATCGATTTTCCTTAAAACATAGTCGATTTTTGCTCCACCAAAGAAAAAATCGATTTAAATCGATTTAAAATCGGTCCCAGCACTAGTTTGCAGGTATTAATAGAACTATCGATTGTGAGGACAGCGTGTAAGGGATGGGACTCGTCCTGAAGATTATTAATGTTATTCCGGGAACCGTTTTAGATTTAGTTTAGATTTGGTTTGGATTTCGCAGTCAGCTGTTCACAGCTGCTCCATACAAATTTTTCAGTGTGCCCAGAGCAAATCAGGGAAATGTGGTCTTACTAATTGATTTTGTTCAGCTCTGAGGCTGATTTCGTTATGATTTCGATTTGGTTTCAAAGGAAAAATGTGACATCTGTTCGCCCAGGCTGTCAGCTGTTTACGAAATCTAAAACTAATCAGCGTGCAAAAAGGGTCGTTCCGTCAACTGATTTAGATTTGGTTTAAAATAAACTAAACCAAATGTAAAACGGTTCCATGAATACCATTATTATGGAGACCTAAAAAGATTTTAGCTGCGTAAAGTGCTCAAAAATTTTTTGCCAACTAGCAGAAAAACTGTGTTGCCTGTGCACTTCGAAAAAATAACAAAAAGTTGAGTGGTAACACTGTTACTCAACTGTGGTTTATTTTAAATTGTAACATGCAGAACTGATTTGGATAAAATCAGGAGAGAATAGGAAATGAAATATGTAAAATAATATAAATACACGCAAGCACAGGGCGAATTGGGTGCACCTATCTCTTTTGAACGTCCTATATCGTTTCTTCATTTGTATTAATAAAAGAACAACATTATTAAAATTATGTTCGCAAAAACAATGTCAGAAGTAAGTTTTTCAGTTTTCGTTCATGCTTATAATCTATCAATATTGTCGTCGTTGTTGATCAAATTAAAATACTCTTCTTTGTTCTCACTTGTTTGCCAAACATTTCTGTGCTCTAGGCATACAAAAACTCTAAACAGTTCGATGTTCTTCTAGCTCAACTTTAATCAACTGTGCTGGACAGCGGCAGTTCCTTATCTGGCAACTTCGTTTGTCTGGTAGTCACCATATCGGCTAGCGGAAAGAATTGTCAAGTTCTTTTTTAAGCCGAGTATGCAGTAGCTGAAAATATTTTGAGCGCTCGAATTGCTCAATAGTTTGTTTAATTCAAAATTAAGCTTTAAACAAAAATTGTTCGGTCATTTATGCATATACTTAACCCATTCTTTTTTAAACGTATCGCTAATTTACTGTCTTCAATGAAGAATTTTTTTTAAAAATATTTAACAATGTATTATATTTAATTTTTAATTTTAAACGTAAGACTACGAAAATATCTACACGCAAAAGTCTGCGTACAGTTTACTTAAACTTAAAAGTAGACCCTTATTAGATTCTCGTCGGGTATCCTTTTCTCTGCAAAACCTCCACAAGGCATCTTGGCATAGAATCAACGATTTTTTTGTATCCTCTGCAGTTATTTTTCCCCATTCCTCCACAATTCCATCGTTGAGAATTTTTCTTTTTTGATGTAATTGTGTATTTTCGGATATTTCTCTCAAGAAGATCCCACAAATGCTCAATAGGGTTGAGATCAGGACTCTGGGGAGGTGTTCGTAGCTAATTTTTGACATTATACAGCAGCTAAAGCTTTCTATTATGTGTCGTGTGCTTTGGGTCGTTATCTTGCTGGAACCAATATTCATGTTGCAGCCCCAAAATCTCAGCACTTTGCTTCAAACTGTTTTTTAAAATGTTGATATAGACTGCTTGATCCATTTGATAAATGTAAATTTTCCCACGCCGATTGCTGCCATACACCCCCACACCATTATTCTGCTTCCTCCATGTTTTACCGTGGCAACTAAGTTTTCTTTTTTGAATGCCTTTCAGCTTTTCCTCCATTTCAAAACTTTTCCCTTGATTCCGAATATGACGAATTTACTTTCGTCGGAAAATATAACTTTATTCCAGAAGTTTGGGGGCTTGGAATGTACTCATTGGAAAAAGTTAAGCACTTTTGCCTATTGACTTCTGAAATCAGAGGATTTTTGCAGGCGACTCTACTGTGGTACACAGCCTTTTTTTGACACGGCGTACAGTATCATCGGAAACTGTTTTGGAAAAACTATCCTCGATCTCAAGTTGTGCCTGATGAGCTGTCATCCTGGGATTAAACCGAATAGACTTAATAATAGTCTTCTGCTCGCGGTTCGTTAGCAAAGGCGGACGGCCAGAACGAGCCTTTGATAAGATGCTGTCAATAAAGTTGTAATTATTTATTACTTTTTTGATGGAGGATTACCAACTAGAGCACCGATTTCTCTATAAGATCTTCCATCCAAGGAAAATTTTATAATAATTTTTCGCTCCTCAACAGAAATTTCTTTGCCTTTTTGTTCCATGCTGCCCGTAGACACAGGGTATGTTCCTACGGGTGATCGAGCATGTCGCTGCAGGTGTGCGCTCCCTCTCTCTCTCTTTCTGCAACGTTTTGCCGCTCTGGGTTTTTACTGAAAAGAGCGTTCAGCTATTATCGAAGGCTCTGGGGTTGAAATAATTTTCAACTTCCACAAGTTCTAGAAGATAACAAAATAAAAACAAGTGAGAAAGGCTATAGTCGAGCTCCCGACTATAGGATAACCGTTACTTACTTAAATAAATTTAAAATTTTTTATTGCATGCTTTTAGACACCTATATTGCTTAAAAGCTTTAATCAACCATTACCACCTTTCTATTTGTCCGATCTTGTTTTGATTTAATAAGATGATAGCACTAAGCAAACAATACATAGAGGCGTCAAACAAGCATTTTTTTGAGCGCAAATGCTTTGTATGCAATGGAACCCCAGAGCCTTCGGCAAAAGGCGAACGCTATTTTCAACAAAACCCCAGAGCGGCAGAACGTTGTAGAGAGACAGAGCGCACACACGCAACAACGAAAAATGCTCAGTCTTTCTCGCTCATTATCGTTTCTGTGTGTCAGCATACGCACTCTTCTTAGTGTGCGTGAAATGTAAACATGCGGGCTCGATCACCGGTTGCAACATACCCTGTTTTAAATACAAACACTTTTCTCCTTTTTTTTTTTTTTAATATTCAATAATTTGGTTGTTAATTAATAAATACGCTGAAAAATTAAAAAATTATTGTTAAATAATAAAAAAGGCAAAGTTAATGAAAAAAAAAATGTTTGTATTTAAAACAGTGTATGTTCCAACCAGTGATCGCACCCGCCGTTGCTTGCGTGCGCTCTCTCTCTGCAAAGTTCAGCCGCTCTTTGGTTTTATTGGAAAGAGCGTTCGGCTTTTGCCGAAGTCTCTGGGGTTCCATTACATACAAAGCATTTGCGCTCAAAAAAATGCTTGTTTGACGCCTCTATGTATTGTTTGCTTAGTGATGATAGGTAATAATAGTAGCTAACGGTAATGAGTTAAAAAATCCTAATATCTTGAAAACTATGCGTGTGGTGGCTTTTCGCGAAAGCCGGCGGAAAGGGGCGTGTCAAAATTTTGAAACAAACTTGATCTGCGTGGGGCTTATAGAAATATGTGTGCCAAATTTGGTTGCTCTAGCTCATATAGTCTATGAGATCTAGGCGCTCACACAGACGGACAGACGGACATGGCTATATCGACTCGGCTGTTGATGCTGATCAAGAATATATATACTTTATAGGGTCGGAGATGCTTCCTTCTCCCTGTTACATACATTGCAACGAATACAATATCCCCTTTTACTTATTTTTATAAGTAACGGGTATAAAAAACAAAAAAAATGCTCATAATCAGAATTCCAAAGAGATGTAGAATTTTGTCATGCTGAAAGGTAAAGGGACAATAAAATGCACTAGCTTAGAAGAAGAATATAAAATTCAGCAGATCTTAGCAAGCACAAAACACTGTACAGCACGCCAACTAACGAGCTGATACTCCAGTTAGAAAATGAAGAAAGCAGCTAAAACTTTGCAACGAGATGCGCACAGACTAAGCTCAATTTATCGAGCAAGAGAACAAACGTGACCCCTTTACAATTGATTCTTGGTAAACGATTTTATTTGATTAAAAGCTAATTCGAGCGCCAGTATATTTTTAGATTACATACATATATGATATGTTATTTCATATGTACTACACACTACAACTAATTCTGTTACAAAGATTCTTAGGCAAGCGAAGCGAGCAACGGCGCGCCGCGGCGGAGATTCCTTGTTTTATTTAAATGTGTGAGTGCTCGGCTATAGGCAACTGTTTGGCACTTCTGGACAACAGATATGGTACCGATTTTTAACTGCCCATCAATATACTTATTTCTATTGCTCACAATCAAATCTCCATAAGGTTAAGAACAATGTAGCTTTAATTTTAAATGCCTTCGAGCACATGAAAATCAAGTGCAACATTGCCGTTTGTCACGCAGCATTCGCTTTCTCAATTCTAAAATTCATTCAGTTCAATTGAATGCTGGCGTTCAATATTTGCCGTATGGAATGGTAAGTTTATAGATGGATGGGCTGGCCGGGAGGAATTTGGGGCCCATCAGCCGTCACTTGCAGTATACCAAGCGATGGGCGTCGACAACATCAACGTTGGGTTCAGCAAAGCGTTAAAAATGACTGTCATAAATTAATGAGAGACGTCTGATCAAATGACGCATTGAAATTGAATTGAATTTCGCTGAATTGCATTCATTATTCATTTATATCTGATATGAAAGCATCTCAATTTGTTCTTAGGAGCTTGTTTCTCCAGTTCGATAAGCATGTGTCCCTTCTTTTTACTGCACACAGTATATACAGCTCCTGTGAAAATACTAGCACCCAGTCACGTAATGTGGGCTAAAAATATAACAATCGTAAGTATGGCATAATTAGCTTGTTAAAAAGGGGGAATTTTCTATTGTCATATACAGCTGTGGTCATATAAATAGCACAAAAAAATATTCAACTTGTGGAATGGTTTTTTTCATTAAAAAATATTTTTAAAAAATCAAACAACTTTGGCTCGTTATAGCTTAACTTATTAACTAATTAATTCATAAATAAAAATGTATAATTGTTTTAAAACAAAATAGTAAAAATTCAAAAATTAAAAATTGACAAAATATGTGTGGTCACAGAAATAGCACAATTTTAAAATATTCAAAATAATTCATGGAAAATAAGCTTAAAAGTTATAATTGTTGAACAAAATTAATATTTAGTTGAATATCGATGATTTTTAATAACGGCGTAACATCTCCGGCCAATACTTTCCACAAGCTTCCAACATCTCTCCTTCGGAATGGAATTCCAAGCTTCTTGAACACATGTCCACAAATCGTCAAGATTGTCAAATTTTATTCTGGATATCATGACTTTTACATCATTGCATAGATTCTCTATTGGATTTAGGTCAGGACTTTGAGCTGGCCACTCCAAAACTTCGGTGGATTCGTCCTTCATCCACTTTTTTACGACTCGAGATGTGTGCTTTGGGTCGTTTTGGTGTTGATACATACATATAACATGCATATTCTTAAATGTAAATGGTTCCATTTGATTTATGAGAATGTCCACATACATGAAACGATCCATTATGCCATTGATTCGGTAGAGCGGACCCACACCATGCCAGGAAAATGCACCCCAACACATAACACATCCGCCACCGTGCTTCACTGTCTTCATGGTGTACCTGGGGTTAAGAACTTGGCCTTTTGGACGACGAACAAATGTTTTGCCATCGGGTCCTACTTTATTTATTTTGGTTTCATCGCTCCATGGCACCTTTTCCCTGAAATTCAGACTCTTATCCCGGTGAGTCCGTGCGAAACTCAATTTTTGTTTGATGTTTCGTTTTGACAGGAGTGGCATCCTCCTGATGATGCGTCCAAAGAGCGAAGCTTCGTTCAGTCTTCTAGCCACGAGTCTTCTGGACACATTCCTACCACATTCATCATTAATTTCCTTCATAATTTCTCGAGAGGATTTAAAAGGGTCCGCTTTGCTTTTCCGCACCATGAGTCTATCCGTAGTAAAATCTGTTTTCCTTGGTTTTTTCTTACGATTTTTTTTATCCGTCAAGTAGGTTGGGCTTAACTTTACTACTATAAGTGCGTTATACTCCAACTTCCTGGAGAAATTCATTATTTCTGCTATTTCAGAAGGTTTTTTCCAGATTCACTAAGTATGAATATAATCTTTATTTCTTCAACCGAGCAAAGCCTTCCACGACCCATTTTAAAACGTTTTCGACCAAATTTGTTAATTATTAATTTTAAATATTAAAAAAAAAAAAAAAGTCTGCGAAAACAACTTTTCCTAGAAATTAGCTATGGTACCATCAAAATGTGCTATTTCTATGACCATGCAAAATAAGTGGTCGCGATCGAAAATCAAGAATAAAACAAAAGAGAAAAATGATAACGGTAAATTTTTTGCCTGTATACCATGTGAAAGAGTGCAATAATCGTTTGCGATCAAAATTTTTATAATCGGATGTAAAATATTGTCCAAATGATCGATCCAAACAGTCTGTTTTGGTTTGTGCTATTTATATGACCACGGCTGTACATACTGACCTAATTTGGTTCAATTCGGTTCACAGTTATGGTTTGACCAGCCTCCTTATATATAGATGTATTTCACACTTTTCTAGTATAAGCGCTTTTTCCAAAAACTTGATTATTAATTTTTTTACTAGTTTAAGAACAAATAATTACTTCATTTAATTATTTAAGTCAATATTCTGAAAATCATATGTATATGTATGTATGTAGTATTAGCATGTCAAGATTCAGGGAAAGACTGACTTTCAAACTTAACATTGACACAGGTCACAAGGTACTTGATTTTTGTATATTCTGATAGAATAAATATAATAGTTATTCTAATGTAGTAAAGTTAAATTTATGTAAGATAGTTCTTAGCCGATGCATTTTCATTTCCTGTAGCCTTATTTTAATATATAATGAATGTTTGACATTTTTGCGGTGATCTCTTTCATGGGCTAGCTCGCCTAAGTGTAATATTATAATTATTTTATTTTATTGATGCAACTTTGGAATAGTACTGAAAAAATCATTACTTTGACAGAAAATAAAAATTGGTCAACAGACATTTATTGTCTCGGTGTGGATCACTACATATTTCATGTAGTTTTTTTTATTTATCTTAGATACGCACTTTAAATGGAATAATTCATGTATTAAATTTAATATTACAATATACAGCTGTGTATATGATATAGTGGACTGATTTGGATCAGATATCACCAGAAACACCAAAATTGTTTATACTTAATCCTTATTTTTGACGAATCGTTACAAGGACAGTTATATGATAGACAGCCACATGACTTTTAGCCTTGCTAATTTATGGGTTTCAGTAGGAGCTGTCTTCAACTTCATTTTCCTGCTAGATAAAATTGGGGAGACCGAACAATTTATTTTCAGTGCAATTTTCCGGTTGGACATATCAGTAACCTTGTAAACAAGGATCTAAGCAACATCTTTGGATAGTTTCGTTTTCTTTCCCATTTTGAATTTGGAATGAAAGTCTTCTTTTTTTTTTTGTTATTTTTCGGTGATTTTTCGATGTGATTTTTGGTATCGTAAACTCGTTTCCCCCTTAATTAAATTTCTCATCAAAAGTTGCAACAAAACAGAAATTTCTGCGTAAACAATCTGAAATATAACGGTAAATAATTTTTTCAAACTTATAATAGATTTCGAATAAGAATAATAAAATTTGATAAGGAATACAATGTACCGTTATGCCCAATCATAAATTTCCATGCAAAAATGAGGTGCCTTTTATTGAATTTCGGGGAGTGTATGCGTTACGTCCTCTGCTAAGCGAAACCACGACCGCTCACTTAAACTACTCGACTACTTATTTTGAGCGACATAGTTCCACTTTCTTAGTGGCTAACTAGCCCTGGATGTATTTATTTTTTTTGCTGCTTGCCTTTTGCTTTTTTAATTAAATTGTTAGTATATCCCTTTTGAAGAAACATTAAATTAAAATAAGCTGCAAACTGTTAAAACAGTAGGGGAATAGAATGTCGATTGTTTTGGTGATTTTCCACCAGCCAGAAAGTAATTTTAATTAATTTGCGCAAATAACATTGCAAATACAATTAAATTGAAATCGCTTACCAATTTAAAAAAAAAAAGCTGCCAAAAGCTTTAATGGTCAAAAGGGGTGGATCGCATGGCATTTATAAATCAGACACATATTCAATAGCCCCAGCGGGAAATCGCGCATTGAGCTAAGCGCTTACGTAAAGCTTGTTGAACTTCCTTGCCTGTGTAACCGCCCATTACATCACAGCACAAGCACAATGTACATACATACATACATATCTTATATACAGAATGAGACTTCTCTGACCTTTTAAAAAATATTCATCCTTAATCAGCATCAAACAAATTTGTTTTAATAATATATACAGTTTGTCAAGTAATTGTTTGCAAAGCCTTAAAAATGTAATATTTCGACTTTAAATAAGAAAATAATAGCTTATTATATATATTTGGAAAGGTCATTTAATTTTCGTTCAAATGATGCAAAAATTTCCTTAACCCATTAAGTACCCATTAAAATATTCGAATTTTAAAAAAGGTCTACTTTTTCAACTTTTTTCCTCGATTTTTTCCAAAAAATGTTGGGATGCAAAAAAATTCTGGAAACAATTCTAAGAGTAACTGCAAAAAAAAATTTTCAAAAATATTTTTGCTAGTATTTTTTAAAATTGTTTGAAAATCCTAAAAATGACCATTTTAACCCATTTTTCCTCATTTTCATGCAAAAAGTGCCTTTTTTTCAGTTTTCAAAAAATTCTAAAAAATACTAGCAAAAATATTTTTGAAAATTTTTTTTTGCAGTTACTCTTAGAATTGTTTCCAGAATTTTTTTGCATCCCAACATTTTTTGGAAAAAATCGAGGAAAAAAGTTGAAAAAGTAGACCTTTTTTAAAATTCGAATATTTTAATGGGTACTTAATGGGTTAAGGAAATTTTTGCATCATTTGAACGAAAATTAAATGACCTTTCCAAATATATATAATAAGCTATTATTTTCTTATTTAAAGTCGAAATATTACATTTTTAAGGCTTTGCAAACAATTACTTGACAAACTGTATGTAAAACTTAATTTAATTCGACACAAAATTGGATATCAGAAATTTTTGGGGCATGAAAATGTTTTCGTCACTAGACTTTTACCTTTTTTTTTATAAGTTTTATAATTTTAAAATTTTAATTCTTGAGAGTTTATGGTCCGATTCTGACAAGCTTGGTGTCAATACTCTTGTTAGGACCAAGACTCTTAAAATTCAACAGAACCAAAGAACCGAATGTCCTTTTAACATGTCCTTTAACATAAAAAATTTGTCAGAATTAAAGCTATTTTTTGGCTCAACAATTGAATCTATATTTTTTATTAAAAGAAAATGTACAATATATTTTATTAAAGCATGTTCTACATCAACTGGGTTATTAATAAAAACAAGCATTTAAAAAAACGTAAAAAAAAATTTTTTTGTCCCAAGAAAATAACTTACTAGCTCAATGTCAAGTGAAATCAATCCGCAAAATCTTGCCGAAAGTGAAAACCGAAACAGGCCTGAATAATTTTGTTTGTTCTTTTAATTTTTTTTTTCTTTTTCCATGCTCTTAGTTTTAAAAATAAGCCTGTTGCTTTCTCTCCTGGCATACTTTGGAAAATTTTCTGTAACGAGCTGTAAAGTCTCCAAAAAAGTTTTGAAAATATAAAACATATTGCATAAAATTCTTAAACCAATTTTTTTGTCAAATGGAACTCAAAAATTGATTTTGCCAAGAGTTTTCGATAAAGGAGCCACAGTGCGGCGGTAGGTAGATAATATATGACCCCAATAAACCAAACTACAACTACACGCATAAATTAGTTAATTTTGCTATAATTTATTAAATTATTAAAATTTATTTCAATCATTATTTTCAGTGTAGAATACATATGTATATTTGCTCGCACCTATCAATCCGGACGGTGGTTGCTGTAGATATTGCTGTAGCTCTTGTTGTTGTAGTGATACTTCCGAATAAAAATTTTGTGCTTACCGCTGATTTACAGTGATAAGTACTATACCAAAGTGTAAGACCTTTATGAAGATTTCTGTCTAAGCTAAACTGTAAACAAACTGATAAGAAATTCCCCGTCACTGACCGATGTACATATGTACATACATACAATATGCTCAGATTGAGCGTGCTGACAGTGACAACGTTCATATCAGTTATGGATTCTGGGGTGCCTGACAAACGATAGACAAACATCAGCGTGTTAACTTTGAGCGGAACGATGCGATTGTTGCTTAGAGTGAGGCTGGGGATGTTGACTTTGGTTCTATTCTTGGGACTGTTGATTGTACCCCTGCTACAGACCAGCGCTTCACGTGTCATATACTATAATTCTCCAAACAGCGAAAAGAGTGTGGAAGAAAATAAAAACAGCACCACCTCGGTGGAGAGGGGCATGCTCTTGGCGGTCCAACGTAACCCTTGTAGGCGTGGCTATATGCATGATCACCGAAATCGTTGTCGCCGGGTGAGTGTCAACGAAAAGTTGGAAGATATTCAGCAAACAAATGATATTATTTCATTTCCATTGTGTTCCAGGTGGTATAGCGACCGTTGGACATACATACATAAGCGCGCGATAATTAATTGTTGTATCAAGAACAACAAGAATAGATATTCACGGCTGCGCCCCGACAACACTAGAAGATTGCATTGCTTGAAATGACGAAATTATTGAAAGCCTTAAAAACATCTAAGGGAACGAGTAAATAAGAAACGAGTAAGATGGCTCGAGTACCCGACTATGATACACTACAACATTCATAATTTTATCCACGAATCTTAAGCTCCAACCGTATACAAATTATTTAACTTAGCATATACTTATATGTATGGTCATTCTTTCTTGATACAATTAAATAAGAAGAGCATTCTACCTTAAAAACTGCAGACGTGTTCTCTATTTTTGCAACAAATAATTCTTAAATTTAACGTGCACAAATTTGAACAAATAATAACGCTTAGAATGCTGTAGATGGAAGATATATCGAGTCCTTTTTGCGGATATAACGTAAGCGACATTTTTCCGAAATTTGTTTTTTAATGCAAATGTGTTCATTAATATTAATAGTATCTACACTCAAAATATTTAACTTTAATTGTTTATATTTCCGGAGATATTGGCCTGTCAACTATAACGTAAGCGACACATGACACGAAGAAATCAACGTAACGAAACCTAAAAACCTTTCTCCTGTAAAATTTGCTTTTTGTCGCTTACGTTATATCCGCAAATAGGGCTCGATATGTACAACAAAAGTAGTACAACACACTTTTCTTAATCACTGAGATCGGCAGCTCACGCTAGTGACGAAACCACACCCCAAAAACACTAGGTACTTCACTTTGGGCAAAAGTTTGTAAATTTTGGCATAAACTCTAAATATGAAGATATGGACTTGAAATTTAGTAAGCCTAATTTGGAATTTTGAATTTTCACCTTCTCATCCCCCTCCCCATCCGACTATAAGAATAAACTGTAAAATATTTATATAAAATCTAAATATAAAGCTAGAGACTTGAAATTTGGCTAAATTTATATATTTTTTGCTATGTTTTTATTTGAAGTTGTCTTTTATTTATGTTTGTTTCAAAAATTAACAAATAAACTTTCACTTATGTTAAAAGTTGTAGAAAATTTCGCGTGAGTTTTCAATGAGCAAAGAAACTCGGTAGCCTGCAAAAATTTAAAAAAAAAAAATGGTTTCTCTAATCTTGGCGATTAAGTGCACTGGATAGAAGGGTTAAAAGATATTGATGGCGTCCACGAGCTGAGAGTAAAATTTAGTTTGTTGTTCTTTTTGTACATTGTATATTGTCCAATTCTAATAAACTCTTGCGGGAAATCGCCAAAAGTCGGCAAAAATTGACTCTTTTAACATTGTCACTAGACTTTTACCTTGGGTGGAGGTTTTTTTAGAACTTATCAAATAACAACAGTTCCCAAAATACTAGAAAAGACGTCATCAGACTCTGAGTCAACCCCTCATTCAGCTATGTATTTCGTTGCCGTTGCCTTGCTTACATTTCTTTGGTTATCTGTAGCGCATGGAGCTCGTGCCACTTCAGCAAAGATGTGACGTTGCCAGGGACTTCATGGGAAACCAATGACAATGCAAAGCAGCTGACTATATTAGGCATTTGGACTTTTGACTCACCCTGCGATTGTCTTTTTAAAGGGAATCAATCAACGAAATAACAACGTTAAGTATATAAATAGTTTCTGTCTGCCAACGAACATTACCCCCATTATGGCTGAAATCAAATTTTCGATTATGAAATTTTTTTTTTTAATTTTTGAGATATATCAACCAATCTAACAGAATATTTATGGGAGTGAATCTTATACATCCTGACCAAGTTTGGCTCAAACCGATCCACTATATTTTATAGCTGCCATAGAAACAATTAGTCGAATATTTAATGCAGCTTTATACAAGGGCATCAAATCTTCGGCCTGCTGAACTGCTTCGATGGTATACGTATTAGGCTATGCTCAGGCAGCAGAGCGTATGATGTAGTCAAATACACACTCCGCCCATCACGGCGAGCGAATGGAGAAGGGGGTAGGTGTGCAAGGCGAGCATTGGCGAGGCCCCCTTGCTTAAGGTTCTTATTGACGAGTTTATGTTATTAAATTAATAATAAATAATTTTAATTAATGATATTTTTGTACAATTTAATCGACTTACACCATTTCGATTATTTGACATATAGATTCTTATTTAAAGATTGACGGGTGAATAAAAAAATAGCTTAAACTTTTGGGTGCGTGAGGATTCAGCTCAATTCTATAAGATGTTGAGGAAGGTATGTACAAATACGTATTTAGTTAGCTGAGAACTTAGTCGCAAGGTATCTCCAAGTCGTGCACTCTCTACAAGAGGGCTCAAACTTGTTATAAGAGTACATCAATTATAAAAAATATCTTAACTTTGCTATGGTTTGTTCGCTGATTGTACTCACGTTGTGTTGTGTTTTTTTTCTTTCGGGAAGGGGAGCAAACCGAAGTAAGACATTCATTTACGCAGATTGCGGGTGACATAGTAGCGAGGCCTAGATAAGTTTTGTACATACAGGGTGCTTCGTAGACCCACAATTAGGCATTAGGTGACTTCGTTCTTTAAATTGCCCATACAGCCTGTATATTTTTATCAATTTAATGAGGCAGAGGTTACCTTTTACTTAAGAACTGTTTACCCTATACGAGTATGATTAGTTAAATGTCGGCATTTGAGCACGACAGTTAGTCGAAAAAAAGTAACAAAAAATCGTTAAGCCTTCACTGAAAACAGAATTTCATATTTGCACGAAACTGCATACCAATACTGATCTAAAGATCTTACACAAGAGACATCGAAATCGGGAGAGAGCAATAATGACGCTGCAACGTATTCGTATTCGTCAGTTACTTCTCTATGCGCTGTGCCTGCTGGCCCTGCTTGTGTTCTGTGCGCCGGCACAGAGCGAATCTCGGCGAGTGATCTTCTTGGCGCCCCCAGGTATCCATCGCGGTCAGATACTAGCTACTCATGGCGTGGGCAAGCCCTGCCAGAGATGCCATATGAGAGATCATCGTGGAAACTGCCGACGGATAATATCGTATAGTTCTGGTAAGTTCCAAGTAAGAAAGTTCCAAACCGAATTGAATATCGATCACAGTTACGTTTTCGGCTATGTTCTGAATTAGATTTTCGGCAAATTTTTGTGCATTGGTTACCCAACGGTTACCGCTATTTTGTATGTTCCGATTTTGCAATTCCGGTTTTATTTCAGTTCACAAATAAAACATATTCCAAAAATTTCATAAATTATAATATTTTTATTGAGATCAATATGTCAATTAGAAATAAAAACCGAATTTAATTTTAAAAACCGATAATTACACCTTAATTATAACTAAATTTTATGCTTGACCGAATTAAACCGTTATGCACGAATCAGTTTCTTAACGGTTATTTCGGTTGGAAAAAATTCGGATTTTCTTTATTGGCACAATAAAAGTTTTATTTCGGTTAAGTTTTCATTTGAGGTTACTAATTTGAATCGGCTAATACCGGCTAACGGTTACGGTTAAAGTAACGGTTTTATTCCCTGCTTAAAATAATCAGTTGCAAGACATTTATGATCGCTTTGAACCTTTTTTTAACATGAGTTGTACTCTTTGGGAATTACAGATGGACTGAACTGCTGAAATTAACCTGGACCTGGATATATTGTGGCTATCAACGGAATCTCTAACTCTTTCAAAAACACTAAAACAAAGGGCACCATTTATTATTTATTCGCTTTCGATGCACTATTTATTACATACATATATATTTAACTAGTTTTTATTTGCTATAATAAATGATTATGGATTTTTGCAAATATTGTAATTACATATCTTACCCATATCTCTCTACACAAGTGTGTAGTCGGAAAAAAAGACTTAAAGGACCCTATCAGGGGTGGCACAGATATACAAATCTCTGAGATTTGACCAAAAAAACAATTTTAGCTGGTTATAGTAGGTGACACAGACCTATGTTTAAGCTGTTTTTAAAATCTCTAACACTTATACTATATATGTATGTATATTCTCTCAACTTCAGCAATTTAAAACTAGTTTGGAATGAAAAGTGATTCGGTTTTGAAAAGGTCATGAAATTTGTAAAAAAAAAAAAAAAAACATTCGAGTTTTACCAATACTTAAATATATGATTTTCAACTATATAACATGTATAGAAAGGGTGTGCCACCTACTATTGAAATCAATCTATTTAATAATGAATAATTATTCGACAGAACATTTATTTAATATTAAATATTAATTAACATTGAATTTTAATATAAAATATTAAAATTATTTACTATTTCTTAAGTGTCGCCTCAGATGCACCGACTAGTATTATACTATGATGGCTATAAATAGTTTCAAAAATGCGGGCGCTGATATTGAGCGCGTTAGAAAACGCCGTTATTGGATATGCCTATATTTTGCACCGACTTTTTAAATTAGCAACTACTTCAGGCTAAAAATTGTGTATATATTTTATATCAATCCTGCAGAAACTCTGTATACAATCTTCAAGAAATGTAGGCATATAGTACGACTCATATCCGTTTGGCAATGAATTTTATATGGTAAGTTGGTAGCTCCAAGTGTAGTATGTACAAATCACTGCATACTTTTAGGTAGCGGAGATGGTGCCACGCCAAAGTCAAAAATGCCGTGTACTTTTAATAATTTTTTACTTGTAGCTATGAACCTAAGTACATTTCACAAAAATTTAATTTATTTTCATTCGGAAATTTAATAAAGTGACTGTAAGACCTGTGTGCAATGTTATGAAAATATTACAAATTTGAAAAACAATATCTTTTTTAACAGTTCTCTAAAAGTCTTAAATTTTTTATTTTATTCACTTAGCTTAACAAAAATATATGTCAGTTTCCTTTTTTTTATATATAATTAAGGCTAGTGATATGGCACATATTTTTAAGGTAAATTTATTCAATGCTTGTGATTTTTAAAACATTTATTTTTTCCAATGCCAAGAAAACATAAACTAAAAAAACCCGGACCGAACTCAACGGTTTTATTTAATTTCGAGTGCCAGGAATCTAACTACATTTGTATGTACATAATTATTTTTTTTTAGTCATAATAATGGTTTCATAAAAAATTTAATGCGTACATTTTTGGTCACGCTTGCGTCTAATAGTATTGATGCAGTTCGATTCGTAGGACCCGAAATAAGGGGAAACCGTTATGTTCGGTCGTTTCTATTTTTTCCGACTTCAACAGTGTAATTAATAAAAATTTCAAGAGTAGTTATATTTTGACAATTTGTATTTAATATATATTTTTTTTTCTTAGTATTAGTACCGATGTCTGCTGTACGATAAAGTAGCCTGATTTTAACCAAAGTGATCGAAATAATATCACTGCGGACGGCAGTCCGCGCTAGTGACGAAAGCAGCACGAAGGGTGCGAAGGCGATTAGCATATATACACAGGAAGAATGGAAAATTTGCTATGACTGTCCGATCAGGTCGAGTTATATACCGATCGAAAGGTATTAACTTAACTTACAAATGTGCATACTAAGACTTTTGGAAACTCACCTGGTTCGTGAGATAAACAGGTGTAAGTGGGAGGGGCAAAATTTAAATGATTGGAGCTAATGGGGCCGTTGGAGCCTTTCTGATAAATTTTTTAAACAAAATTTTTGCATTCGGCACTGCGCAAAACAGTGAGTTTTATTTAGTATTAGAATTAAAACATTTTAGCGCAATGTGCCGGGTGCCAAAATTTTGTTTAAAATAATTTATGTGTAAAACTTAATATTATTCGTCACAAAATTGGATATCAGAAATTTTGGGGCATGAAAATGTTTTCGTCACTAGACTTTTACCTCGTAAAGAGGTTTTTTTGTGGGATAAGATATTACCATACAATCTGTGAGATTGGTTTGATCAAAAACAAACATTTATATCTTTAGTTTAAATAATTATTTTAATGAGAATTGCGTCATCACAAACACTAACCACAAAATTGTTTGTACATTTGTTTATCTTGTATCTTCTTATTCGGTCAATGACATATTTGTCATTTTGCCAATGTCATTATCGCGCCGTAGCGCCGGTCGATGTGCGACAAACATAATTACCAGGATCGACCGTCACAAGCTCTAGCAACGAGTGGGAGAGAGATCTGAGTTTACATATGGTCAATAAAATGTTTTCTCACTCACTTGCCGTGGTGACATCTTTGAAACAGGGTCGCTGATTGCGCCGACTACGCGACTGCCTTGTATTTGGAGCCTTGACTTGAACCTCATCGTCTGAAGTAGAATACAGCGGCTCTCGACCGCGGTGCTGTGGCGTCGGGACCTGTGCGACGCTTTCCGAAGGGCTCCTGTCCTGCTGGATCAGAACATTCTCACTGGAGGAGTCCCTGCAACGGCGGCGGCGTTGTCGAACTCGACTAAAACTCTCATCCTTAATGACAAGTGTGCCGGCTTTGCTACTACGCAAAAAGTACTTTGGTCCATGTTCCAGTGTTTGTTCCTGGACATACTCCGGCGAGGAGAAGCGTCCACGCGACATACTCAAGCGTTCTAAAATCGAGTGATGTCCAGAACTCTGCGTGCGTCGGTATCGGCGCTTCTCCTGTGTTCCTGACGTTGACGAATTGGCTGTCATGGTCAGCGTTGAAGTGAACGGTGGTGTGGAGTTGCCCAGCAATCGTTGCTGTGACTGCTCCTTCTCCTGCTCCTGCCGCTGTTCCTGATCTTCGAAGCGCACCCCGCGCAACGAGCTGGAGCGCCTTGAGCTGATCGCGTCAAATGCCTGCCAATCTGGCAGCTCATGTGTACTAAAGTCAATGCAGCTGCCTGTCAGCTGTTGTCTTTTTTGGCTTGATATGGGTGTGATTCCGCTGCTGCTTTTATCCGTCTCCTCAATGCACAGACCATTAAACTCATTAAGCAATCGCGCCTGCTGTGAGCTATGGGTCAGTTTAGCCGGTGTGGTAAGTTTCCGTCGATTTGGGACTGTAGTGGGTCGATACGTTTGCTCATCTTGTCCATTTGCTTCTAAAATAAGCGTCCCCTTATGATCGTACAACAGAATGCGAGGCAGCGCAATGTTGCTGCAACTGCGAGAGGTGTTTAATTCCAAATTCCAGTGGGCGGGCTTGCGAAGCTGTAGACTGAGGAGATTCGCAAGGGGATCATACCGTTCATGCTCCTGATCTTCGTGCTCGGATACAGATTCAAAAAACTGATGCTGCTGTTGTTGACACTTTGACATTGCTCTTGGCTGATAAAACGTTGACAGTTCTTGCCCATAAGCTTTTGCTACTTCTGCTTGTGCTTTCACCTGTTTGCTGTCTATTGGATAACGCCGACGAAGTAGCAACAGCTGTTGCAGCCTTTCTTGTCTCCGTCTCAGCTATCTTCTCACTTGCCGCACTGGCGACTTGCCAACTTATTGTTTATATTAAATATAGTGTCAGTATGTCATGTGTACACACATAAATACGCGCATACATACATATACATATATGTGTATCTATGTGTGTTTATATATTCGACGCGTTCTTGATCGCTTTCTTTCACATTCGTTTATCTTTTGTGAGCTTTTAGTCTTGGGATCTATTTATAGTTGTCTCTGTCTTCCTGCCACACCCGCTTTCTTTTCCTCAATATTCAAGTGCGCCACTGTGCTACTTTTCCATATAACACAACCACAATTGTAGCAACACCAAGAATGACAACACAGCACAACAAAAGTTCTGTTTGCTTTATAAACCAATATCTTTCGCATAGCGACTCTCAGATAGTCACGTTTCGTATGCTTTCATTTTCACGCTCAGTTACATTCCACATATATGTACAACGGTGGCCAAAAGTATTTTGGCACCCTTTAAAGTTAGTTCTAGCCAAATTGTGAGCTTACTTCATGGAAAGTTTGGTATCAATGGAAAGGTCTTTTGAATTCCTTTCGAATGATGTAGTATTTTCCTTAACCCATTAAATACCCATTGAAATTTTCGAATATTTGTAAACGTCAACTTTTTCAACTTTTTTTCTCGATTTTTTAAAAAAAATGTTGGGATGCAGAAAGTTTCTTTAAACAATTTAATTAGTAACTGCAAAAGAAATTTTTCAAATATCTCTTCGCTAGTATTTTTTATAATTTTTTGAAAATGGCGAAAAAGGCACTTTTTGCATGAAAATGAGGAAAAAGTGCCTTTTTCGCCATTTTCAAAAAATTATAAAAAATACTAGCGAAGAGATATTTGAAAAATTTCTTTTGCAGTTACTAATTAAATTGTTTAAAGAAACTTTCTGCATCCCAACATTTTTTTTAAAAAATCGAGAAAAAAAGTTGAAAAAGTTGACGTTTACAAATATTCGAAAATTTCAATGGGTATTTAATGGGTTAAGGAAAATACTACATCATTCGAAAGGAATTCAAAAGACCTTTCCATTGATACCAAACTTTCCATGAAGTAAGCTCACAATTTGGCTAGAACTAACTTTAAAGGGTGCCAAAATACTTTTGGCCACCGCTGTACATATGTATGTTTGTATGTACATATGGCTGTCTCTATCACATTAACATCTTCTCTGTCGTTTCTGTGCGATCAGCTGCTCCGCATACTTTTGCTCGACCGCCTGCCAACGAGCGTCGTCACCAACTGTTTGGCTGCGGATTTCAGACGGAACCAACAAATCATGACGTTTTCTGGCGATGATCACCTTACCAAAATGAAATACAAGGGGCACCCTCCCCCTGCCCGCTTTGCACAGCGACCCACGGCACGCTTCGGAGGCTCGGGGGTCGACAACACTCGACTGCACGATACCCTGTGCCAAATTTGGGGTCAAAGTGCACACATCGAATGAATTGTTTAGTATGAAATACTTTTTTGTTTCTTAAGATATCTACACTAAACTTACAGATTGTATATTTGGGACTGTCCGTCACATCCGGTCATTTGGTCAACTTCGGAGTTTAATATCTTATAGCTGTAACCATTGGATGCAATTTAACCTTTAGTATTAAAGACTTTGTTGTTTTATAAAACACCTTACTTCTTGCCAAATCTAGACTCTTTTGCCAAATTTAGCTTTATGACCGCCAAATCTGGCTTTCTCCCGCCGAATCGGACTTTATTCTTATAAAATCTGACTTTTACCCAAGGTCAATTGCAGGAAAAAATGTTAAACAGCGGACTGCAGAAATTTTTTTATAAAAAATATCGTATAATATTTTATACGTTATATAAGATATTCAGTACAATCTTGATAAGCCGGACAAATTGCAAAAAGGTAAGAAATAACGAAAACTTGTCAACAAATATTAGACAAAAGAGAAAACTAAGAATGGAAAATATGCTAAGACTGTCTGATCAAATCGTGTTATATACCGATGTATAAATAACTAACAAACGTGCATACTTAGACTTTCGAAAACTCACCTGGTTCGTAAGATTAACAGGTTTAAGGGGATGGGGCAAAGTTTAAATGACGGCAGGGGTGGACCGTTGTGGCCTTTTGGTAACATCTCTTAATTTTTAATTACTCTCATCAAAAATACGCTTCGGATGACACCTCGATCATCACTATCCGTTCAAAAGATAATTAATTTTGAAATTTTTAGACGCTGTCCGAAAATGAGATGAAAAGTGAGTCCAATTGTTTGTTTGTCTATTTGTATCAAATCGTGTTATATGTAGCTTAAAAACTTGAATAAGGACTTGTTCCCGATCAAAAATCTAGAAACTTTTGTTCAACGACTTTTTCGAAAAATCGCTAGCTTAGCGGGAAATTGCTAAAATCCGCTAAAATTGAAACCCCCACAGTATCCAAACGCTAAAAGTCACAGATATGATCTAAATATCGTTGAAATTGTATTTCTTAGGGCTCTTGGGCGTACCTTTCAAGTTTTTATATCTTAAGTACATATGTAGGTAAAAAGCTACAGGTGAAATACTGTATTTCACCCCATATTTTTGACGGTTTTTGAGAAAACGCCCCTAACGATTTTTTTTAAATTCTAATATACATATACATATGAATATTTAATATAAAGCGTAGTACGTTCTAGCTGAAAACATTTTGGACGCTCGAAAAGTTCGATGTTTTGAAGTCCGGCCTTACAAACTTCAGTGTGACAGCATAATACCAAAAATCACTACAAAGTTGAGAGATTGTTGGTCTTATGCTGCTGTGGTCACACTGTTGCGTCAGCTGTGCACAACAAACAAATAAATAACATTGAGCACAACAAAATAGAAAAAATTGACCAAATAGACATGATGAGAGAAGTGGCTGCGACTAATACCCTAATTATTTAATTAAAAATTATTAATTATAAAAATCGGATACATTTTTTTTTGTTGGTCAAATCTCACAATATTGGCCTCTGTTGCACCTCTTCAATCAGTCTAATTCGTTTTTTGTGTTCAAAAAGCTCAATTCGGCTAATAATTTGTTGCAAGTTGGTCGCCATTTCTGTTCAAAAAGATTTCGACTAGTCGAAACAACGATTCAATCGATGTTTTGAAAGGTCGAAAAAAAGCTGCCATCTGTTTACCAAACAGTGTTGTAAAACGCCAGAAAATTTTCTGAGCTGCCCATATTTAGGTACAGCGTACATAGGTTTAGAAATGGCCTTACAAAATAATTTCGAGCATGTTTGCAACCCTTTTTTTTATATGGAGTTTTGGCCTTGCAAAAATATTTTCGGCTAGAGCGTACTATGCTTAAAAAAAAAACTGTGGGCTTAAAAGATATTACTCAGAATTGGAATAGAACAGCAGCAACAAAGTGTCGTAGCAGCTAGAGCTTGAGAGTGCAGACAGCTTTTGCGCTAGGCAATTGTGTTTGTAAAACTAATCTTTTTTACTTCTCTGGTCATGAAAACAAAAATATATTTTTGTTCTTGAGAAAGTGTATTATTTAGAATAATATTGCATACAAGAGAATTGACCTTCATACTTGTGCATTGCAAAACATTCCAGTGTTGCGAAACAGTTTGCTTTTGTTTGTAAGAGTGCGGGCTTTAATTGGTTCAAATTTGGGTTGTCTCAGCAACGCACTTTGACTTGATGTGTTCTTGTTCTCATTATTATCTTGGCCATTGTACTGTCGAATATTTCTACAAACACTAAACACATTTTGACAAAGCTATAATGTCAAATTTCTGATATATTATTGAAAAATTTTTGATATCTTTTAAAAAAACTTTTTTACGAGATTTTTTTTATGAGTTTTTTTTATATGAGCTTTTATAGTCTCTGAGATAGACGCGCTTAAGTTGACGGGCGGACAGACAGACGGAAATTGCTAAATCGACTAGACTGTTGGAACTGATCAGGTATATACATATGTATGTATGTAAATACTTTACTTGGTCTGCCACGCTTCCATCTGTCTGTTACATACAATTAACCCATTAATGGCTGCCCATAGATCGGCTGGTACGATTTTGACGAAATTTGGAAATGTGTGCCTAGAAGACCATAGAAGTTGAAAGAAACAAAAAAAAAATTTTTATCTTCAAATTTAATTTTTTCGATTTCCATACATTTTTCAGCTATTTTCGATAACATTTTGTATGCAGAAAAATAGCTAGATATTCACCTGTAAAAAACTACAAGTATAACAAGGATAACTAAACTGTTCAAATTTTATACTTATATTTTTATTATTTCTCTTTACTATGAAATAAATTTTGCCTCGATATCTCTCACATGCCCCGAGCTAGAATTTTTAAAGTGTCAATACTTTTTTGGGTATTTAAATACCCATTAGCCGTTAATGGGTTAACAAAACCATTATACCCTTTTCTGCCCATTTTCAATAGGCACAGGGTATATCCAAAGATCACATTGTGGGGGCTTCTAATTTAGTATCGATCCGACTATGCATGCTTCTCTAACTTTCACAACAGCTAAATTTGCAGCAGCACCGAACTGAGGCAGCAGTTTTCAACCAACACTTTTTCGCTTCGCTCGCGGTAAGGTGTGGAAAGGTTACAGACAGGAACACTTATAGTTACATATGTAAATGCTCAGTACTGACATTTCATAGCCGTCCAATTCAACGACCATAAATAAAATGATGGTAAAAGAAAGCAATGAAGAAAATTAAATATTTAATATATGTAAATCGATCTAAAATTATCCAATTTTTCCAACACGGTCTGCGCACTAACAAAACAAACAAAAAGCAAAGCACACACGCTCTTTCACTGAGCTGATACCATTTTCTCTTCGCTTCGCATTTTCGGCACAGCAAAACGAACGAAACGCTCTCACAAAAAGATTTCCAAAAAAGCATCTGAGCTAGCGCACTTTACAGTACTTTGCAATGAGGGTCCGCAAACAGTGCCTTTATCTGCTGTGTGCGAGAAAGAGAGAGGAATACCCCGAACAACACAACAATCAGAGCTTGCAAAGATCAGTCCACTTTTTCCAAGGTTCCAAAAAAGGTTCCCCTACGACCGCTTTAAGGCTAGTACCGACGTGAGATAAATTTTTAGCGGCGGAAAATGCTCAATATTTAGCTGTCGACGAGCGTAAAGCCAGAGTTGCCAAAGCAACACGAAAAAATAACAAAAAGTTGAGTGGTAACTCTATGCGTCAACAGCGGTTTATTTTAAATATGAACATGTTAAACTGATTTGCATGAAAAGAGGAGAGAATAAACATTGAAAACTGTATATTAATGTTAATAGAGGAGAAATATGCGATGGCACGCAAGCACAGCGGGTTTTGGGTGCACCCATCGCCTTAGAACTTTTTACGTGGATTCTCCCTCTAAATTAATGAAAAAATACAAATATTGGACTCTTTTCCATCTTGTTAATCAGCAAAATTTTGTCTGCTATTTCAAAAAGAGTCAATCTGCTGTTTTTTGTTAATTTCCCGGCCATTTCTTTTGAGTTATTGTGAGAGAGTGAGATAGATAGATAGCGAAACTCTAAACAGTTCGATGTTTCGCTAGGCCTGTCAGCTAAATGCAAACAGTGCTGGATAACGCCCGTTCCTTATCTGGCAACTCCGTTTTTAGTTTCAGTTTAGTTGACGTCCGGACCGACAAGCGGAGATAAATTTCGCTTCTCCTTTTTCACTTTACGCTAGCGTTTTTTTTATATGGAGTTTGACATACGCTAGGCCTTTTATCTCACGTCGGTACTAGGCTTTAAGAAGAAAACGTACCGGGACCTTCTCTTTTGTTGTCGCTTAAGCTTAGTACGCAAGCTAACTAAATTTTACGCGGCGTAAAGTGCTCAATATTTAGCTGTCGACGAGCGTAAGCCCAGTGTTGCCAATGCAACACGGAAAAATAACAAAAAGTTGAGTGGTAACACTATGCGTCAGCGGCGGTTTATTTTAAATTTGAAGATGCTGAACTGATTTGGATGAAAGAGGAGAGAATAGGCAGTGAAAAATGCAAATTAAAGTTTATAGAGAAAAAATATGCGATGCCCCGCAACCACGGCGCGTGTTGGGTGCACCCATCGATTTTGAACTTCTAATGAGGATTCACCATTTGTGTTAATGAAAAAAATACCAAAATATCTATAAAAACCATTTTAGCTTACGTTCTTGCCTATAATCTACCAATATTGTCATCGTTATTGACCAAATTTAATTAGTTTTCATAGTTTTCACTTGTGTGCCAGACATTTATCTCCAGTATACCCAGCGAAACTCTAAACAGTTTGATGTTTCGCTGGGCCTGTCAGCAGTGCTGCCCATTCTGTTACTTTACTTAACAGCTCTGTTATTTTATTTAGTCTGCGGACACCCGAGCGTAATAAATGTCAAGTTCTTCTTCTTGATTTTACGCCAGTGTTTTTTTTATATGGAGTTTGGGCTTACGCCAGCCCTTTTTTTTGAGTTTGCGTACTATGCTTTAACAGCGAAGGCCCTCAGACAAAAACCTAATGCGCAATAACTTCGGAGAACTTTAGATTTTTTATGTATGCGTGCGGGTGTGTGCAGTGATGCCAAATATTTTCCGAAAAAAATAGACAAAATGGACAAAGAAAACAGGGAAAAAAGCTGAAAAACTAAAAAAAAAAGCCAGAAAACAGGTAAATTTTTTTTTCTTCAATATTTTTATTACACTAGACGGCATATTTATTTTGACAACATTTAAAATTCTTCCAACAATTCAAATAGTGACTGAAAAAACAATTTTTCAAAAATCTCTTCGCTAGTATTATTTATAAATTTTTTAAAAATGCAATAAAGACACTTTTTGTATGAAAAGGTGGAAAAAGGGGTTAAAATAGTAATTTTTAGCAGTTTTCAAAAAATTATAAAATTAACATTTTCAACATTCTCCCATTTTTAAATGTGAATTTTGGCGTACTGGGAAACTAGACTTATCTATCCGAAAAAGGCCAAATTGGCATCACTGGGTGTGTGACGTCTGGGCTTCAGTCGCAATTTCAAATTGTCTTGTTCTGTGTATTCTATTCTCTTTCTCACACACTGAAAATATAGGCTTTTTGCGGTCTCTCATTTCAATTGTTCGCAATTCATTTTGTGAGAGCCGTTCGTTCGGCCGGCTGCGACGAAAGTACGGAGCGAAGAAAAAAAGCGAAAAGAAAACGGGACCGATGAAGTGTTTGTTTTTATACCCTGTGCCCATAGAAAATGGTCAAAAAGGGTATATTAGATTTCTGTGTTGTATGTAACAGGGAGAAGGAAGCATCTCCGACTCCATAAAGTATATATATTCTTGATCAGCATCAACAGCCGAGTCGATTTGGCCATGTCCGTCTGTCTGTCCGTCCATCTGTTTGAACGCGTCAATCTGAGAAACTATAATGGATAGAAACTTCAAATTAGGTACACTGGCGCACATATTTATTGGCACAGCAAACATTTTGAGATTTGGGGGCTTTATTGTTCCCCTATCGTTAACATATTGGTATCAATGGAAAGGTCACTTAAATTCCGTTTGAATGGTATAAAATTTTCCTTAACCCATTAAGTACCCTTCGAAAATTTCGAATTTATGTAAAAGTCAATTTTCGAAACTTTTTTCCTCGATTTTTTACCAAAAATATTTTGATGCAAAAAAATTCTTTAAACAATTTAAGGAGTGACTGCAAAAAAAATTTTTCAAAAATATTTTTGCTAGTATTTTTTATAATTTTTTGAAAATTGCTAAAAAGGCACTTTTTATGTAAAAAGTAGGAAAAAGGGGTTAAAATGGTCATTTTTAGGATTTTCAAAAAATTATAAAAAATACTAGCAAAAATATTTTTGAAAATTTTTTTTTGCAGTCACTCCTTAAATTGTTTAAAGAATTTTTTTGCATCAAAATATTTTTGGTAAAAAATCGAGGAAAAAAGTTTCGAAAATTGACTTTTACATAAATTCGAAATTTTCGAAGGGTACTTAATGGGTTAAGGAAAGTTTTATATCATTCAAACGGAATTTAAGTGACCTTTCCTTTGATACCAATATGTTAACGATAGGGGAACAATTAAGCCCCCAAATCTCAAAAAGTTTGCTGTGCCAATAAATATGTGCGCCAGTGTATGTACATGTGTAGGTTTCTGAATACCGGACGCAGATCAAGTTTGTTTTTAAACTTGGATCGGACCACTATATCATATAGCTGCCGTAGGAACGATCAGTCGAAAATCGAGTCTCAGTATGAACAACTTTTTTGTTGTTTGAGATATCTCAAACAAACTGACAGAATATGCATACGGGATGGTCCTAGGCATCCTGACCAAATTTGGTTGAAATCGGACTACTATATCATATAGCTGCCAAAGGAACGATCATGCGAAAACCATTTGGTGGCGTACATTTTGATTTTGATTTTCCGCAAAATTCGTCCTGTTTGCATCAGCTGCACTGCTAGCGTGGGCGTTGAAACAGTGTGGCAACTCTGCTATCTCTTTTACTCCCAATCGAGTGATGCAATATTCTGATTATTCTTTTAAAAAAATAGGTTAAAGGTACGCCAAGGAGCCCTTCAAAATACGGTTCCAACGATATTTAGAACAAATGTATCTTTACACCCCCTTAACTCACGAAACAGGTCAGTTACCAAATGTCTTAGTATGCACATTTGTTAGTTAAAACTATACCTTTCGATCAGTATATAACTCTAATTGATCGGACAGTCATAGTCTTAGTTATGTTGTGTGAAACGTTCAGATTTCTAGGCCTATCCGTTTGGCCTACACAATGATCTGTCAGGACAAAGAATTTTATACAGACAGATTATTATTATTTTTTTTTATTTAAGAGGTGGTGAGGTGCTTCAATTCTTTTAGTTTCAGAGATTAAAGTGTAATAAAAAAAGCAAAATAACAACTGCCTCAAATCAAACAGCTATTGTACCCTTTTTGGGTTCCGAGCCAAAAATGAATAGCGACATGCCCACTCTTCCTAGAAAACTTCAACAGGCTATGCAAAGCAATAAGAAAAAAAGAGAATCTTGGACATAAAGCCCCATTGAAGCTATAAAACCTTATTAAATGTCAGAAGTATGGACAAATTCCCCACCGTTGCTAGCAAGGGTGAGAAGGTTATCGCACTTTAGGCATGAGGTTCAGACATTGAGTTTAGTGTCGACAAACAATCAGTCCATTTGCATGCTAGTGGCGCTACCAGAAACGTCTATATCAGTCTCTCACACACAGCGAACAGAGCGATGAATAAACTAACAACGGCATGGAGTCTTTCTCTTTCCGTGCTGATATGCTGCGGAGAATTGCTACAAGCAGCGCCATATCCCACCGAAGTGCCTAGTAATCCTGTATACTACAAACGTCTCCACCGTAACCGTCCCTATCAGTATCGAGATATGGACGTGTACGAAGTACGAGAGCTTTATTATGTGCAACACACTACACCCAAACCGAAGATACGACCACTGACCGATGTAGAAGTGGACCAACGTATTCGATGCGATTTTGAGCCAATGTTACCTGAGTGTAAGTGAACTGGTGATGTAAGCGTTGACCATCAGATTAATGTCTTCATTTGTATTAAAGGCACAAAATTGGTTCCTACACCAAGTACCAGCAGACCGTCAACAACGACAACTACGACAGAAGCCACAAGCACACTTCCAACCACCACCAGCACCATTGGCACCACTAGTACCATTGGCACCACTAGCACAGATCTTCCACTGCTGGAAGTGCTGCCGCAAGACTCAAGTGATTTCCATGAGGTGACTGAAACAACAACAACATCTCCGGAGGATGAAGAATACCTGATGGAGTCTGATGATGGCACAGATGAATTCGGTGAGGACGATGATGAAAATGTCGAAGATGACAATGACGAAGCTGCCGAGGCAGAAGGCTTCTTTGGCGGCAGTATCGGAGGCAACGATCTGACTAACTAGAAAAAGTTCCAGACGGTCCGAGACTGAAAGTGTATACTATAGCAGTTGCTATTTAAAGTTCAAGCTATCTAATTATACACAATAAAATCTGCCAATATATGACAATTCTCATAGTATATGCGATAATTTCCAGCATACTCTCACTGGCCCGACGGCTGCTTCAAAAGATTTCACCTTTTTTAGACCAGTGGGCAAATTTTATACGAGGGTCGGCTGATAAGTCATAATCATGATAATTTAAAGAAATTATTATTTTCTTGAAGAGAGTAATCCATCATCTGAGAGCTGATTAAGTTTCATGATGAACTGCAACAATGAATTACGTCAACAATAATACAATAATCCGTTAGATATGCTCGCTAGCCCAATTGAAGGAAATCTGAGTATCTCAAATCTCAACTATACAATGCAGTTTAAAGCTAAGTTTCACAAATATCATTTGTATTTACATTTATAAAAACCTTTACAACAAGTGTACATTTTTAATTGTATGACAAATACAAACAATATTATAAACAATGTACATATGGGTAATTCTCTAACTCAATTGATGCTTAGGTTGATTTTGGGAAATTGTTGATTTTCAAGCTAATTTAAAATAGCCAAGACATTCGCACGCGACTCAGATAGAAGTGGTTTTTTCGGCGACCAGCTCCAACACTTATTTCGGCAAAACGTGATCGAATATTTTGATCCAATTTATTTTGAAATGTAATGCAATCATTTATCTAAAAAATGCATTTTGTTTGATTTAAAATGGTAAGTAGTTTTTTTTAAAATTTGATTTGAGTCACTGTCGCACGTGACAAAATATTCCACAAAATATTTAGGTTGCTTCTGTCTCTCCTTTTTAAATTATATATCGAAACCGCTCGAAAAACTTGTTGCAAATTAAAATTTCAGTATCAATCTTACTATCCTTCTTAGTGTAATCGATAGAATACAAACGGTCCATTTTGGAAATCAATTTTTAAGATAATGGGCAAAAATATAGAAAAAGTGAATTTATTCCAATGTAGAATCTATATGTTCATCCTATTGAATTTCTTCTAGCGTATATTGCTTAAATAAATAGCTTGAATACATTTTTGAAAGGAAATTTCACGAGATGTGAGTTTTTGATCAAATTTTTGTTTTTAGCCTCGGTTGACATTTCTGTGGAAATGCCCATGTAAATATTAGCATAATGGTATCTCGATACATTACTTTTATATTAAAGTAATATATAAACACTGTTTATCATATTTACTATGTATATTTCTTATCATAAAATTTAATTTTAATATTTAATTTTCAACCAAAATTAATCAGCTTGATTTTATAGAAGTTTACACTTTAAACTTGGTGCGTCTAGCCCTAACCATCTCTTTGTTTTGCTCACAAGGACAGACGGAGAGGTTTTATCAAACTTTATTTAACCGTTCTGGGTATAATAAAAAATTTTCGGCCCACTCCGCGCAAAACTACTACGCTCATGCTAAGAAGCAATTGACGAGCTCGTGCATAGTTGTTATGATGATTTTAGATAGGTCCATCCGAATGCTTTATCTGATATGGGCAGCAGCTTTACCCGTTACTAATACCAGTACTATATCTCTGTGCGTACTTATAAAATTGAAATTCGCCAGACTGCCCAGTTTGACAATTGAATGTCGTTGTCGTTATTGTTATATTCCTATGATCTTAAACTGAATTTAAACTAAGAAATCTAGAGAGCACACGACCTCTTTACTCGTGACGTTGACTTCGACGTACATATGTACGTAGAGGAAGACACAAATTGAATTAAGTGAAAATTTAAAAGCATCAAAGCAACAAAAAGCATAAACCGAGAATTTTTCTTAAATAGCGAGACTGTCTTATAATACTTACGATACTCGTATAACAATGTCGCCAGCCCAGGGAACGCATAAAAAGCTTGAACAGTTCCCGTCTGATTTCAGTCATTTGAGGGCAACGTGCCAGTTCAAATTGGAAGTCTTATAGCTTTGGACAACCCGAATATACTTGAATAATAAACATGCGTCAATTGCATGGAACTTTGGTGTTGGCGCTATTGCTGCTGGGAGCCTCCTGGAGTCAAGCGGATCTAATAGACTGCGAGGAGAAGCTGCCAGCCGTAATATCGGAGATTGGCGATAAGATGTCGGAAATTACTGGAAGTAGCAGCAGCTCAGAGCACGAAGTTCGCGATTTCTTCAAGAGCGTAGGATGCCAAATTAAGAATGGTGCGAAGAAGCTGAGCGAAAAGGCAAAGGATATAGGCACCGAAATCAAAGAGGGCGCCAAGAAACTGGGAGTACGTGCAAAAGATTTGGGCAGTGGCATTAAGGACCGATTCGATGATTTTCGGGACAAGCTGGCCAAGGACTCTGCTGAGGAAATGAGCAAAGATCGGGGATTTCTTGCCAACGTTGAGATCATCAATCCAGACATTTTAAAGGGTGAGCAGCAGTGTGGACACGGCCACATTTTAGATGCATTGGGCAATTGCAGCAGGCTAAGGAAATGATGTCAATCTGCTCCAGCTGATTGTGTTTTTTTTTTATATCTTATTTTTCATAATTGTGGATTTATGATTTCCATATACTTTATAAAATAAACCAAACTGCTACGCAATAAGTATTAGTAAGTATTGGTTCGAGAAATTTATTTGTTGCTTGAGATATGTATCTCAACCAATCTGACAGAAATCCGTCTGGGATGGTCCTATGCATCCAACCCAAATTGAGTGGAAGTCGGACCACTTTGTAGCTGCCATAGGAATGATCAGCCGAAGATTAAAATTTAGTATAAACATTATTGTTACTTCTGGAGATACCGCAACCAAACTCACAGATTGAAAATCTTCTTAAGAATACGTCCTGACCAAATTTGGGTCAAATCGGTCCACTATATAATATAGCTGCCATCGGAACAATAAGTCAAAGATTTAATGCAGCCTTCTATAAGAGCGGTAAACCTTTGGCGTGCCGTACGGCGTGGAAATACGTATTAGACTAACGGAGTGCCTGAGCTCAGGGTATCTTAAAGTCGAGTACACTCGACTGTAGTCGCACCTCACGGGGTAGGCGAGCGAAGTCCCCTTGTTTTTATAAAAATAAATAAAATTTAAAAAATGTTACCGAAAGGCTCCAAAGACCCCATCCACTGCAATCATTTAAATGTGGCCCCTCTCCCTTTCATTCCCTTTTCTCACGAATCAGGTAAGTAACCAAAAGTTTAAGTATGCACTTATGTTAGTTAAAACTATATCTTTCGATCGGTATATACTTAATCTGATCGGATAGTGGAACCTAATTTTTCATTCTTCCTGTTCCCTCCCACTTACACCTGTTTATCTTACGTACCAGGTAAGTTTCTAAAAGTCTTAAGTTGGTACCTTTCGATCGGTATATAACTCGACCTGATCGGACAGTCATAGCGAATTTTCCATTCTTCCTGTATGTATATATTGCTAGTCGCCTTTCGAGCCCTTCGTAATGCTTTCGTCACTAGCGCGAACTACCGTCCGCAGTGATTTAATAAGCCACTTTTTAGAAATCATAAAATTCTCAAACGTACTTTATTGTTCCACTTAGTGTACAAAACGCAATCTGCGCGATCTTCAAAGCAGAGACACACACACTGGGTCTTTACTATGTTGTTGTTGTTAATTACTATGATGGTCATATATTAACGTGTCAAAAATGCCTCGACTCAAGCTAATAAATGAGTGCCCTTTCCAAAGACCGATGATTATTGTTTCTTTTCTATTAAAATTGCTTGCATTTTGTATTTCTTTTTGTAGGTAATCCTGTTTTGTGTGCCTGATTTGATCATGATGTAACAGACAGTTCCAAACATAAAGTCTGTGATTATGCTGGATCGTAGCCTTTCCCACTAGTGAAGTTAATTTTTGGTCGTTTTGCTTAATTTAATTATGTTTTTTTTCTGGAAACGGATTACAATTTTTTTTTTAATGTCATATATATTCTCAAAAGTATTAACATTTTTTAACATTTTAATCACTTAATTAAAAAATGAAAATACATACATACTTAAATTCTGGACTATAATAATAAAAACTTCACTACCACTTTAATATTTTAACCACCCATATTATCATGAGTACCATACCGCAAGCAAATCAGGCAAACTTCTAGTACTCTTTTACTTTTTAACGTAGTTGGTTTAACGATGGGAATAACTACATATATACCAAAAGCACAGCACTTAATACGTTTAGGAATGCGATCATTTTATTGTATTATCAGACTCTTTAGCTTGTTCTTCTTATTCACGGCCAAACTGTTGGCAAACTGTTTGTCCGCCTCCGCTTTATACTCCTTTAAATTGTAGTGTGTGGCCTGGAAACATAAATGAAACATTGAGCAAAAGAGTTATTAAAACGACATGATTAAAATCAGGGACCGCAAATAAGAGTTATGAGAAACTGGATAAATTTTTATTTTCAATTTGTATTTAAAAATTATAGAATAAAAGTTACTTTTCAATTTTTTTTTATAAAAATTTAAAATAAAAGTTATTTTTCAATTTTTATAATAAAAATTGAAAATAAAAATTATTTTTCAATTTTTATTTTAGCAATTGAAAATAAAAGTTATTTTTCAATTTTTATTATAAAAATTTAATATAAAAATTATTTTTCAATTTTTATTATAAAAGTTGAAAATAAGAATTATTCTTCAATTTTTATTATAAAAGTTGAAAAATAAAAATTGACTGCAAATGTCTTTTGAACCGGAAGGTGTATTTCATTCACAAGGGGGTGGTGAGGGGTGGGAGGGTATAGTTGCTCCGACTCTCCTTGGCTATGACTTTGTATATACATGTCACTGTTGGAAATACGCCTTCCAATTCAAAAAACATTTACAGTCAATTTTTATTTTTCAACTTTTATAATAAAAATTGAAGAATAATTCTTATTTTCAACTTTTATAATAAAAATTTAAAAATAATTTTTATTTTCAATATTTTTTATAAAAATTGAAAAATAACTTTTATTTTCAATTGCTAAAATAAAAATTGAAAATAAGAGTTAAATTATAATTCTTAAATAAAAATTTAGATTTAATTATTATTTTACAATATTTTTATTTAGATCGAAAAATAAGAGTTATCATTTAATTTTTTGGATAAAAATCAACAAATAACTTTTATTTAATAATTTATATTTTAAAAATTATAATAGTTACGGTCCCTGATTAAAATGATTACATTAAGAGAATCTTTAAACTCAGTCTGGGCCAGGCGTTGTACGCCACGGAAGTTTCGGCCCAGAATACGGCCCAGTTCATAGCGAGAAATGCTGTAACTCTCAGTGGTTGTTGTGGGAGGATCACCGCCGCTATCCTCGCCACTTTTGACCTGTTGACGAGCAGAATAAGTAATAAAATTATAAATTCTCAGTTATTAAAACACTCGCGAAAGTTTCGCATCTTGTCAGTGGACGAGTGAACAGTGGGGAATAATCCGATTTTTTTTTTGGCATTAACTCTAAATATAAAAATAGGGACTTGGACCTTAAAGTAACTTAGAATTTTTTATTTTAGGGCTCGGAGTTGATTACTTCTCGCTGTTACATTAATTTTAACGAATACCATATACCCTTGTACTTATCCCCTTGTACTTATTTTTTATAATAATATTAATATAGGTTAAGTAAAGACGAATAAAGTATTTTGAATTCAGCTATCAAAAGAAACGGTCTCCTTAAGCGTTTTTAATAAATATACAGGCGTGCCACAGAAATCGCAAGCGAATTAGAATTCCGCAGAAAGCATTTCCGCACGGAAATTTCAGAGGTGCCACAGAACCTCGAGAGATTTAACTTTTTTTTTTTAGCATTTTCATCAACCTTTTCGAAGTAGGCTGCTTAGGGTTGACACCTTCTTAGATTAAATTACCCAAGGGTTTGTTTAGCAACTTTTTTAGGTATTTCATTGCAGAACACCAAGTTCTTCATATTTTTCTTATTTAATTTATATAATTTAATTCATTTATATAATAATTGACTTTAAATTTAAAAGCAATTGGCGCGACACAATAAAAGTTACTCGACGCGACTGTCTGCCACTAGTCTGGCAACCCTTCGTGACAAATGTTTTTACAAATTGCACAATAAGTTAAAGGTTTTTTTTGGTAAAACTTGATTTACCTCAAAAGAGCTATTTTTTGAATGCTTAATTTAAAGAAAACAGAAGTGGTTCCATAGATATATTTTAAATACCTTACTTCGAATTCTGACTAAAAATGTGGCATCGCTGCCCCTGACTTCGAGAATCTAAATCGGACTAGGTGGCAGCATCGGACTCCAGCGAATTTAGCGCTAGTTTATTTCGCCTACAATTATTCTGCGAATTGACCTGTGGCACAGCGATTTCTGTGGCATCCCTGATACACTTGCGACAACTGCATACTTTAACAATTAAACTACATATATTATGCCTTAACCTTGAGAGCCCTCATCCGTCTTACCAGCGTTTCTGTTGTTGACCTGGGCTGACTTGTTGGCTTTACTGGACCCGGATCGCTGAACTGCTCATTAACCGTATTGTAGATGTCATTTAGAGTGTTTTTTGTGTCGGTATATTGCTGAAATGTATAAGAAATTAGCAGTACATACACACATGTATAAAGTGGGCAGAAATACTTACGTCAGCAATAAGATTTTTGGTTATCCCAATTTTTTGGAGGAAGTCAAAAAAAAAGGCGCGTTTTGTGCGCACGTGTGGCAATGAAACCTTTAACTGATCTTTGTGATCATTAGCAGCGACCTGCAGCATTACCAAACTGACAATCACAAGCAGTCTCAGTAATTGATGTGATCTTAAAATCAACATTTTACGAGGTTAGCGTTACACTAGTATAAAAAAAATGTTTGTCATTATTATTTTAGCATTGAATTTTGCGTTTTATATGAAAAATAGCAAGTTAGCTAACTACAAGTGGAATCTATGTAGCTATGTACTCCGGTAAACTTCGTAATATTATCTTAATTGTGCCATATAAAACTGACTTAATTGTAAGAATTGAGAAGTGATGAATTTAAAATCAAGAGATATTATATATTTTTAACCTCTGGGCAAAAAACGGTAACCACTGATGTAATTATAATGGTTTGTGAAATGTATTTATCAGTCCGTATGCTTTAACGCATCGATCTCAGAGACTGTTAGAGCTAGGGACTTGAAATTTTCGATGTAGGTGCCTGAATACCAGACGAATATCAAGATTGTTTTAAGATTTATATCGAACCACTATACCATATAGCTGCAATTGAAAAGAATGGTCGAAAATAAAGATTTTGTATTATCATACTTGTGTTGTTTTTAGAGAAATCTCATTCAAACTCGCAGATTTGGCATTTTTTCTTGTCTTATATATCCCGATCAAATTTGGTCAAAATCGTATTACTATATCATAGGAACAATGTTATGTTGTATGAATTTTTCATTCAGTACAATCTTGATAAGCCGGACAATTGAAAACCAGACAGTGTAGTTAAGGGATTGTCCGTATTACCGAAAAACTGGCAAATAAAATAAAGACTGTTTGTCATACTGCATCAAATATTGCTGGAGACCGAGCAATATTGGTTAAAAACTAACAACAAATTTCATCGATTCCAGATTACAGAATATATTATAGAAACTGCGGGTTGTCCGAATTAAGAAATGTTGAATAATCAAGATTGTATTGATTGCTCGTATTACATCTGTATGACGTAGTAAACCAATTTGAACAAAATTCGATCATAATGTATGGCAATAGTAAATTCCCAGTCTATGAGTTTTGTTAAAATGTCTCCATAATATGAAAAATATTCATACTTAATCTTAATTGTTCGATCTATCGATCCTATGGCAGATAGTACAGTACATAGATGATACAGTGGTAGTATATGATATTTCTATGGAATTTCAAACAAATTTGGTCAGGATGTATAGGACCATCCCAGATGCATATTCTGTCAGATTGGTTGAGATATCTCAAACAACAAATAAGTTTCTCCTACTAATACTTGATTTTAGACTAATATTTCTATGGAATATGATATAGTGGTCCGATCTAAACATAAATATATATCACATACCAAATTTGAAGTCTCTAACTCTTATAGTCTCTGAGAGACGGACATGGCTCAATCGACTCGGCTGTTCATACTGATGAAGAATATACTTTTTGTGGTGTCTGTCATGCCTTCTTCTCAAACAAAACCATTATACTCGTTTTCCCATTTTCAATGGGCACAGGGTATACAAATATATTTCACACTTCAATTCCATAGTGACTGTATAAATTTCCCAAAATTTCAGAATGCATTCTGAAGTGTGTTTACCAATAGAAATCATGTGTTGTAGCTCCCACGAGAGTGTGGTTATACAAACAAGTAAAAACTAATGCTAAAAGCAAGTTAACCATCTTCCATCCGCACATCTTGTCTTCATTACCCTTTCTCGCTTCCAGTGTGCAATGCAGCATTGTTGTCGTTATCATCCGCGCCGTCCGTTGTCATTATTACCGGGTTCTTATTCTCTTTAGTTGCTTCAACGGCAGCTTGGCGCTCTGCTTGAGCATTTTAATTATGCCCTAATGGCACATAATAGCCACCTCTGAATCTGCCTCCTTCTATACTTCTCTTTATCCGAAAATACATACTTTATAGCTTGAGCAACGTCGAGGTCCCTGGCGAACTTCATTGGTATTAGAGTCCCTTTGCTGCTGGGACCCTTCGCAGCTCTAGATATTTTTCGAATTGACCATCTGTCCGGCTGACTGTCTTCAGGTAAGTTTTGCACTGGCCTGCAGTTTTCCTAATGCTTTATCTGCACTTCCTTTCACAAGTGACTTTAAGGGTATATCGAATGGATGAAGAGTCGAGTCAACATTCTCATTAATTCATCGCATGTAGAGTATTACACCGAACGAATATCGGTTTTTTGTATCGGTTTCGTCACTGTTACCTTATTTTTATATACTGTTTCAAAATACTGTTATGTTTTCGATTTCAAAAACAAAACCCCGAATTTATAAAAATGCTTAAGTTATATTAATAATTCAACAGTAATTAGGAGACGGCTTTTGTTTCGGCTACAAATTTTAATTATTAGTATCGTTAATCCATGTACTTGTAGCGTTAGGATGAATAATTTCAATTCATATTTATAACCATTATCGGTTACGACTTGATATATATATATTCTTTTATATATTCTCTTTCATATTGTTGATACGCATTATAATGCTTACCAATTAACGGATTGTAGCCTTTGCGGTAGAATTGTAAATATGTACAGTTTGTCACAGTAATTGTTTGCAAAGCCTTAAAAATGTAATATTTCGACTTTAAATAAGAAAATAATAGCTTATTATATATATTTGGAAAGGTCATTTAATTTTCGTTCAAATGATGCAAAAATTTCCTTGTAACCCATTAAGTACCCATTAAAATATTCGAATTTTAAAAAAGGTCTACTTTTTCAACTTTTTTCCTCGATTTTTTCCAAAAAATGTTGGGATGCAAAAAAATTCTGGAAACAATTCTAAGAGTAACTGCAAAAAAAAATTTTCAAAAATATTTTTGCTAGTATTTTTTACAAATTGTTTGAAAACTGAAAAAAAGGCACTTTTTGCATGAAAATGAGGAAAAATGGGTTAAAATGGTCATTTTTAGGATTTTCAAACAATTTTAAAAAATACTAGCAAAAATATTTTTGAAAATTTTTTTTTGCAGTTACTCTTAGAATTGTTTCCAGAATTTTTTTGCATCCCAACATTTTTTGGAAAAAATCGAGGAAAAAAGTTGAAAAAGTAGACCTTTTTTAAAATTCGAATATTTTAATGGGTACTTAATGGGTTAAGGAAATTTTTGACATCATTTGAACGAAAATTAAATGACCTTTCCAAATATATATAATAAGCTATTATTTTCTTATTTAAAGTCGAAATATTACATTTTTAAGGCTTTGCAAACAATTACTTGACAAACTGTATATAATACATATAATATATAAATTAAGCTACATTTTAATCTAAGTAAGTGTATAGTATAATCTATGCTATTCAAGGGCTTTTTGCCTTTTGCGTTTCGATGACATTTGTTACCAGTTTTTCGGCAATTCTCGTTGCACTTTTGTGCATGCTTTGGCTATTTTATTGCCATCCCCCGTCAGAGAAGCCTGCACCGAGCGTTGAAACAAACTTCTTTTTTAAATTAAAACTTTTTGGCCAAACGAAAAAGCGGCCATGGCAATCGCATTCTTGATTTTGTTTTCAAAACGACTCATCAAGTTGCAACAAAACTTTGTAATTATATCACTGAGTGTCTGCTGTTGGCCAAACAACCGCCGGGTGACGACCGAGGTCTTTAGCAGAACTTCTTGAAAGGGGTGTGTCATATGTATGCATATGGCAATATAGTAATAGTAGTAAAAAGTCAATCATATTACTAAGCTCCATTTTTGCATGCCATTTCAATTAAATTTAAGTGGCTTGCGGATGTAAGATGAAGTAAATAACACTCAAGCAAGACCAAAGCAATTTGTGCATTTGTTTGTTTTCAAACTGCACAAAAATATCGATTTGCATTACTATGTACATATGTATGTATGTATGTTTGTACGAATGTACGAGCACACGTTCACCGTACATGATACGTGCACATACATATGTATGTACTTGCATATACCAATTCATAGCTTACTTTAAACGTGAAACAGCAGAAACTGAATATATGTACGTATGTATGTTGTATGTATGTACATTGGGAATTGTTGATGGATACTAAGTCTGGCCGCAACACCAATGTAATTTTCTAACGATTCTTTCCACTGCGTGTCCGCTGAGTAAGTGCTAATTATAAAATAGGCAGGTTCGAAATTGTCCATTGGAAATGGGCTAAAAAGGGTCTAATGGTTTTGTGAAATGTGTGTAACAAGCAGAAGGAGGCGGGGTGAACCCCATAAAGTATGCAAGTATTTTTCTTGACCAGTATCAACAGCCGAGTCAATTTAGCCCTGTCCGTCTGTCTTTCCATCCGTCTCTATGAACGCGTCGATCACCGAAACTATTAGAGCTAGATACTTCAAATTTGGTATGTAGGCTTTTTTTAATTTGGATCGGACCACTAGCAGAATAAAAGCAGTTTTTATTTTATTCCATAACTCGAACTTTTATAACTCTAATTTCTCTCTAACTCGAGCTAAATGAGTGGCAGTAAAATTAATAAACTCAAGGAAAGATACTCTATAAGTCGAAAATCTTCATAGCTCGAACCTTTTCTTTGGTGATTTGAGCTAGGGAAGAGCAAGACATAAGAAATCATATCCCGAAGACATTTTTCTTGTATTTGCACATTAAAACATAATGAATATTAAAATTCCCTATGGTTTTATGAAATTAAATAAGTGCATGGTAAAAAAATAGACACCATATATTCGACATAGAAAACATCAATATAAGAATCTATACCTTACATAAAACCGTCGATAAATAAAGCCCTGGTGAGAGTTAGAAGTTGAAGCACCCCACATACATACATAGAAAACCCGACTAAAATGGAACGGACCAACTGTGATTCTAGGGCCCATTCATATAGGTACCCATAATGGACCAAAAAATAATGAAATTAAGTCCTTTGTAAAGTTAAAATGCTTTATTTTAAGTTTACTCGGACTCGCCGCCAAGAGAGGCCCCAGAGACACTGAGGGAGGTCCGACGCACACCGGGTCGCTCATTTATAGGCGGACTAGAATCGCATCGGCGGTCCCCGGTGGAGAAGGCGACACCGACCTGAAAGCCAGCGAGTCCAAGGCTGGAAACACCACCCACTCAAGAGCAGGGGGCCATACCCCCAGGCCAGAAGACACAATCCATTTTTGTGGAGTTGGTGGGCGTCGCGTGGCCCAGCGAGGTGGCGCAAGAGGCGTGGAGGACGAATTCTCAAAGGAGACGAGTCCACCAGGTGTGGTATGAGGGCTGCCGTCATAAGGTAAAGACTGACCAGGGGCGCATCCGGGCTTTCAAATAAAGCTAGAAAATATAATAAAAACAGAGGGGAGTCCCCCCTTTGATCTTCTAGTTGAGGCTAGAGTCGGGTGGATTCGCCTGTAGGATACCCTGTGCCCAGCTACTTCGAAAGTCTAAAAAGGAGCACATGTACATACATATTCAAAAACAACAGTAAACAGAAGCCTATTTACTCAGAAAAGTATGCCATCCTGTAACTGATATTGGTTTCGGTTTAATATTTACTTTTTAATTTGATAGTGTGGAGGAGGTAAATTCTTAAACAAACTTGCACAGTAAAGGATAATTGTCATCAAATTAATTTTAGCTTAATTTTAGCCTCTTTAAAGCACATTAAATAAACAAAATAGTTGTATTAATTAACACAAATTACCAATTTTTTTTTTCGGCTTATTTCACTCGGTAATCCGGTAATTTGGTCACTGCCCGGTCATTAATTGTCTGAATTATCGAAATTTAGCTTTATGAAAACTGTATAATCTATAATATGTATTATTTTTTCTAAAAAAGAGAGTTAATTCCTCCTGACCGCTGTTTGCAATATTTGACTTTGGGCAAAGCAAATTAGAGCATGATACATAAATCGCAACCTCTTAACAGCAGCTTTAACCAGGGATTAAATCCGTAACCGTTAACCGAAATTCACCCTTTAAAATGTAGTGTCGGAACCGGAACCGAAACAACTTTTTTTCAAAAATATCGCGAACTGTAACGTCGGGAGCTCGACTATAGGCTTTCCCACTTGTTTTAGTATTTACAATTGTATTTTTGTACCGATACGTTATAGGGACAAATGCAGGAACCGAAGAGGCAAAACCGAGATAAAACCTTTTACCGAAACACTTGTTTCTGCACGTACCTAAAGCGGAACCAATCGGGGGTGCCACGGAAATCGCTTTCGCTTGAATTTCACTCGAATTTGTATGAAATTTAAGTGAAATTCATGCGAAAGCGAATTCTGTGGCACCCCGAAATATTTGTTTCAGCTTGAGTCCCTGGCTCTAACAGCTGTTAAGGAAATATGTTATGCTGCAGCCCTGCGTTAATTTGTTTTTATTTGATTTAGTGTCAATTTCTGCCGCAAAATGCGAGAGGATTAACGAGCGCATAAGCAATGAAAACAAACAAAAACTTAATGCAAAATGTATCCGAATTTCTTTTTATTTGCTGCAAGTAAATATGAGAATTTTTTTCATCTAAATAGATTTAAAAAAGTACAGGGTCTAAAAATAAAAATATTTCCTTGCCCCCACCGGGATTTGATACCTCGTCCACATCTTCTCTGCCATTGCACACTTGTCGCGTGCGGTGGCCAAATCACATAAAGTTCATTATGAATCTAAATGCAAACTTTGACCGTGAATTTGACCTACTTACAGGTCGCAATTGTCTTAGCTACAGTGGTTCACAGCTTATTTCGTGCAAGGGTAGGGACAAACTTTAAGATCAAATAACTCCTAAACTATTAAAGATATCAACAACATTTAAAAGCAGTTATTTTCAGCAGTCTTTGCTTATTTGTTGAGATATTTTACGGTATCTGTGTAAATAGTCCTTAAAACTAAGAGAAACTTAAACTTTTGACCTTTTTATGTCACAGCTTATTTCGTGCAGGCACTTGAAGCGACTTTAAAGCTTCAATTCTGATTAAAATTTACAAAAATAGAGTAACCGTGAAATATCTAAGCAAATAAACAAAGACTGCTGAAAAGAACAGCACTTAAATTTTGTTGATATCTTTCAGAGCTTGGGAGTTATTCGATCTTAAAGTTTGACCCTGCCCTTGCACAAAATAAACTGTGAGTCACTGTGTTGTCTCAAAAATTTAGCTTTCTAGGTTTTATGTTTGGCCCACACAATGATAGAACACGTCCTATTTCCACCGGTTTTTTGTGTCAGTCAAAGGCTTACTAGATGAAGGCATTTTTGTATGAAATCGTTCAGAGTGTGACCAGGTTCTGTGAAAACAAATACCGATGGTATTTTTGCTTGACAACCGACGGTGAAAGTGTCGATAAAAAAAACTCCCGTGTGACAAGGATATAAAAATGCGATAGCTGTTATGGTTTTGGGATCGGCGATTTCAGCGATTTTGGAGGGGTGATGCAAAAACAACGTAACATGCTTTATTTCGATGGAATCCATCGTCTTCGGATCTGCATCCTTTGAATTTTTGCATATGAGATTACATGATGGACAAATTGAAGATTTAAAAAAACATGGAGTTGGAGCAGTTCAAGAGTCTATTACAAACATTTTGAGAAGAAATAGCCAAAGACATCGTCCGTGCCACTTGCAACGGACTTCAAAAGCGTTTAAAGCTGGTAAGGAAAGCTAAGGAGAAAAAATACAATCTAAATATGTAAAAACAAAAGAAAATACTTCATCAATTTCCTGAACTTTGACCCACTTAAGGTAGAATTTCACAAAACGCCTTAATATTGTCATTGGTATGTTATGTGCAAATTTCAGCTTTCTAGGCTTAAACGTTTGGCTTAGGCAATGATTGTCAGTCAGTCAGTCAGAACAAAGAGTTTTATATATAAATTTACAGATAAAATAAAGATCAGCATGATTCACCGATTATTTCGATTTTGTTTGTTAGAGGGCTAACGTGTCCAGATTGCAAAACTAGCAAAATTGCGTATTGTCTGGATAACAGAATATTTAATAAAAAACAGGGTTGCTCCTCCTCCTGCTGCCTTCGCAGCCTATCCTCGGCTCGGTTAACTGGCGGTGAGGTGCGCCTAAAGTCGAGTAGTCGACTGTAGGATACCATGGACTCAGGCACTTCGGTATCCTAATACAAATTTCCACACACATACATACACACATGTACAAACATAAGGATTCGACTAATTGTTTACCTCACAACTATGTGAAGTAGTTAAGCTATTCAAGTCAAATTTTGTCAGGATGTTTAGAAATAAATGGAAACAATATCAATCTGTGAGTTTGTTTGAGATATCTCCAGAAACAACAAGCCTTTTTATACTAAATCTTAAATTTCGAGCAAAAAAAGTTTTTCACATTTAAGGTTTATTTTCATCCGATCGTTCCTATGCCAGGTATATGAAGGAGGCGTGGCATCCAAAATGTAAAATAAACTAACAATTTTAAAAAGGCTACAAAACCAGTATACCCATTTTTCTAATTTTCAATGGGCACAGGATATAACAACATCAAGAGCGATTCAGCAAAGTGGTGACGGCATTAAACATGCCGAGGTCAATGAGTTTTTTTGTAGACATTGTCATAAAAACTATAAAAACTGAGCGAATGACGACAACGAAGAGCGTAAACTGTTTGCAAATTGAGTAGACAAAACATATTTGACCAATTTGTGCCTCTATTTGATTATGTTTTTCACGTCTTGCTTTTATGTACATTTATATGTTTGTTTTGATCGTTATTTTTGGTTGATATTTTAGAGGTCGACTACGAGATACCGTGTTTGGATTACCTCAACATGTGCTCACAAACAAGGGCGCATATACATACATACATATATTCATTCACATTGCTTCCTTACCATGTTGTTATTGATTGAGTATTTTTGCACAGAAGTCGGCTGTCGATGCTGCAATGCCAAACTCCAAACACAAACACGTTAAATGAAGCTTGTTTAGTGGGTCAACATTGTTTACACGCCAAGCCGAGGTCGATTTCGACGTAAACGTTCGAGCAAAGTCTTGCGTAATCACAAAAATAAATTAAAGGTTTGTTAATTATTTTAACTAGTGGAAAACTCTACAGTCGAGCTATCGAGATTGTGAGAGACCCAGTACTTACTCAGAGTATAATAAAGCAAATTATAATACAAATCGAGTTGAGTAAATGACGCATTCGAATAGGCTTAAATACATGACGTTCCAAATACACAATTAAGATCATATATGTACATGTGTATACGAATGTACATACATACATACTTATGTTCTTATATTATCATCAAAACACTAACATATTTACGTATCAAAGACGGGCCCAATTAACTGCTATTTAGATTCATTTATGATTTCACTTTCATTGAAAAAAGTAGAGCTAATGAATTTGAGGGCGATTTGAGCCCTGTTCGAATTACAAATAAAAATATTTTAAGAGTGCAAAAATTTAGAATCTCGAAAAAAAACGTTGACCCAGGAATCTTTTTCTTTTGAGTTTTTGGCATCAATGGAAAGAGCATTTAAATTGCGTTTGACTAATGCAAAACTTTCCTGCCGACCCAGTGTTAGTGTTTAGTAGGACAAGAGTCAATACGTATACATATATACACAGACATAATGCTCTATGGGTTGCTCTCACGGCTGCTCTCTTGATTTTGGCTATTCCTTCATTCTCTCTCATCCTTGCAATAAGATGTACATACTCTAGCTTGTAAGAAACAGCCGCGAGTCAGTCTTGATCGAGTGGTCGAATAAAGCGCATCATTTGTCTTCTACAAGTGCGAACATGGTGTGCACGCTTTATGTCAACAGTTGAAGTCATAATTGGCGCGTTGACAATAAACATTTAAATTGACTTTATGTCCATACAAATGAAAAATAAAATAATTTTTTTTATTTATTTTTAATTTTACAATCACTAAGAAAATTGTAAATTAAAAAATGTTCTTCTGTTACGCCCTTGCACAGTGGTTGCATCCATAACCCAAAAGTCAAAAAAATGGTCACAAAATATTTGAGCATAATGTAAACAAATTGACTCTAAAATGTTCAATCTTCTTAATAGCAAACCAAACCTGCTGCGCCTAGTATGCTTTTTGTGAAATCAAAATCTCACTTGAAAATAGTCTAAAATTAATAATTTAAAATTAATTTTGAAGTTGAGGGCATTTACTTTATTATTTAAAAGAAATATTAATAATCAGCTTATTTGTGAAATTGTTCTTGTAAAGTAATTTGTTCTTGTTAATTTAATGGAATTATCTCTTGTTTGAAAAGTTTTTGAACATTTTTTTTATGTTTATTTTAGTTTTAGTTGTGATCCCACAAAATTCCACTATTGGTTTGTATGTCACTGTATTTTTCTTAGTTTTAAGGTAGTAATGTGTTAAAATTAGCTACACAAATTTGGAGATGTGGGTATAATCGTAAAAAAAACTAAAGCTGTCTTACGTTTTCCAAGGGCAGTTTTGCACAACAAAGTACACTAGACGGCATATTTATTTTGACAACATTTAAAGTTAAATTTACTGATGCAAAATAAGATTTAACTATAAGTCGACTAGAAGTATTTTTGGCCGCGGCTCCATACAAGCCCAATCACTGTTCCACTGTGCCTTGGGACCTTTAATTAATAATTATAATAATAAACTTTTCTTAAAAATTTCATCGTGAAGCAATTCTTTGTTTTCAAACTTTTTGGGTTGGTTCGGCCGTCCCTTTTCCACGAGCTTGAAATCACCACTCTTAAAGAGGCCACAGTAGCTGCGACACCACGTAATTCCACATGTTCGAGGCCATATATAGTTTATTTTTGTTTACGTTTCAGCCAAATGACACAAGTTGCCAAAGACGATTATTGACAGTATGTTTTAGCGGCATTGAAAACTGGAATAGCGGCCTCTTGTGTGTAACACTTATTATTAATTCAAGTACCCAATTTTTTAAGAGCGTATCGTTTTTGAAAGCATAAATGATTGTTAAGAATTTAAAAATAAGAGCAAAATACTAGCTTCGTTCTTAAATTAAAATCATTATCCTGATTACAAATTCTTTATAAGTTCAGATATCAAGTTCGTCTCACAAAACAAGTACATAAAATCATATATAAAGATCTTTAATTTTTATATACTTTCTGCGCTCGCTTGCTTAGGACTCCCAAATGGTTCTTGTTTACCGTTCCTGGCACTCAGAAATTAAGACTATTTAAGAGGATAACTTTTGTAGTCAGTCGTCTCTGACTTTCCCATTAACTAAAAGTTCTTAAGACCCAACATTATGATATTAGGTAGCATAAGATGTTCAATGTTGCTCATAATACTTATTTCACTTATACTTAATATTAATTTTATACTTAATATATTCTTCTTCTTCTTCTTAATCTAATTATTTTCAATGTGCTCTGGGTATAACAAAAAACCAGTTAATTTTCACACCATAACAAAGTTTACAAATCTTACATAGCACTGATGATTTTCATATACCCACTGTCAATATAATTGCACTGGCGCGCTAATCATTCAATTTAGATATTGTAATAATTACAAAAGCTGGTATGTAACTGAAAATCGGTTCGAACTCCAAATAATTTTTGGCTACTTTGTTTTAGCGCACGTTGAAGGGAACTGACCGGCATCAACGGCCAAATTGTTCAAGCCGTATGCATTGAGTAATATTGTACATATTTCAAAAACTAGCAGACGACGGCGCCCAAACCGGATGAAATACAGTGGCATTAGGTCTATGAGTTTACTTCAAAATTCAAACTCAATGTCCGATTAATAATAATATTGGCAAAGACTTACTTGCAAATATCGTTTTTTTGTTTGCAAACAAGACACTTAAAAAAATTGGACTCATGTTTATCAATAAGAATATGGCGAAAGATATGCTTTAGTATTTTATATACACTTTAAGTTAAGCGCTGCATGGAACTTAATTTTATTTTAAGCGAAAAATATAGAAATGTTCTTTTAGAAAATGTGATTCGAAGTCGTGCCCTGTCGACTAGAGTGATCTTATTTGTTCTCCACATTATAGAAGTCTGTAAGCCAAATTTGGTGTCTCTGGAATTTACCCACGGACAGAAGGACATTGCTATATCGATTCGGCTGTTGATGGTATTTATCATTTTAGTATCAGATATACATAAGCAATATAACAATGGTTGTAACTTGTAAAACTAGGATGTTAAATAAGTAAGCATTAAATATTGAAACATTGTTGGTTAGATTGATTTCTTAAATTACATCTTATTTCAATGAAATTCAATGTAAATTTTTTATTATCTTACCACTGTGCGGAGTCAATAGTGACGACGACGACGGCAACGTCGTGTCGCATTGAGGTACTCAAAGTGCACTTGAGCAACAACAGTATGACTTCGCCGAAGCGACTGCGCAGCTTATGCTGCGGCTGTGTGACGGCATGAGCTGGTTTTTTTTACTGCTCTTGCATAAGAGCATAACGCAATCAATACATTAATACTACATGCAGTATTATTTACATACATATGTACATGTGTCTAAAACTCTTTGACCTGACTGACTCACTGACTGACTGTAGCCCAAACGGTAAAAGATAGAAAGCTAAAATTTTCACACAACGTATCATGCAATAAGACGGCGTTTTGCGAAATTCGACCTGTAAGTATGTAAGATTCGGGGTCAAAGTTCATGGAAACTTCGTATGAAATTTTTTGTTTCTCAGATATCCCAACAATTTGCAGATTGTATGTATATTTGGGACTGTGTCATACAGTATGAAAAACTTTTTTGTTTCTTAGAATATCTCAACTAAACTTACATATTATATCTTAAGGACTGTCTCTTAAATTCTGAACAAATTTTGTCAAAATCGGATTATTATATCATATAGCTGTCATAGGAACAATCAGATGCAAATTAACTTTTAGAATCAAAAACTCTCTTGTTGTATGAGATATCCTAACAAAACTCACAGATTAGCCACTAGCAAACAATACATAGAGATGTTAAACAAGCATTTTTGTGAGCGCAAATGCTTTGTATGCAATGCGACCCCAAAGCCTTCGGCAAAAGACGAACTCTCTTTTTAATAAAACCCCAGAGCGGCCGAACGTTGCTGAGAAAGCTCATACCGGCAACGGCGGGCTCGATCACTCGTCGGAACATACCCTGTTTTAAATACAAACGTTTTTTTTTCTCATTTTCTTTGCCTTTTCTTTTTTAATAATTGTTTTTTAAGCGTATTTATTAATTAACAACCATATGTTAGTGGCATATATATTGAATTATAAAAAAAGGAAACGAAAATGATAAAAAAAAATGAACGGATGAAGCGTGCGCATGTTCACACACAGAAATGATAATGAGCGAGAGCTGCTCTGTGTCGCTGCTCGCTCATTATCATTTCTGCTCATCGTTTTGGTGTCGATCCAAGCTGAAAATTATTCGTCGCTGCTTGTGTGCGCTCTCTCAGCCAGTGCTACCAACTTTTGATAAAAAAAATAGCCAAACAGACACTCGTTGTGGATGCATTGGCTTCTTCAAGACGACGTGCGGGTTTTCGGAGCCCCAAATGCGGCAATTCTGCTTATTGACGTTTCCACCGAGGTGGGATTGATCTTTATCTGAGAAGATGATTTTTGGTAAAATTCGGTAAAAATTCTCATATTCACTTTGGAAGTAAGCTTTCAGTATTTCCCAATTTTCTTCGAGCGTAAAATTAACCATTTTTTAAGCCGCGAAGCTTTTACTAAATATTTGAAGCACTAGCAATGTCATTTGAGCTGTCAAAGTCGAAATAATAGAAATTTAGTTGTAATTTCGGCATTTTTACCTACCGCAGTGGTACCGGTAGCTGTCACGAAAACTCTTTCATGCCACCTTGCAATCATTTACTGTAATATAAATGTTTTATTAAAAAGCATTTCATTGACTTGCCAATTCAATAAACTTAACGTTCCTTTGGAGCCTCTCGGCCACACTCTCCCAGGCACTTTTTATAAAAATAGCAGAGCTGACGGTAACGGTAGCTGTTTTCAGTCAAAGAACTCGAAGGATGTTGAATCGTTGCGGTGCTTCCTGGCCTCTAGTTTTACAGCAAGGATCTCCTCCGTCATCTTTCCTATCATTTTAGAGTTTTGCTCTTCCAAGTTTCTCTTTCTCAAAGATCTCAGCTCCTCCCAAGTGAGCTGCAAAAAATTAGGTTGGGGAACGTTTTCCACTAAAAAGAAACAAATAAGTATAAATTTCCAAAAAAAATTAAATTCATTTAACACTTACAAATCTGCAAATGAGAGCTTCCAGCAATAGAATGGGAAACGTTTTCCACTAAAAAGAAACTTATAAGTTTATATTTAATTAAATTTAAATTCATTTAATACTTACAAGACTGCAAATCGGAGCTTGGCTCATAATGAAAATTACTCAATGACATTATTAAGAAGTGGCGTGAAATAAAACGAGTTGTCTGTCGAATCACGTAAACATACGTACTACTCCATAGTATTTCGATTTGCTCTCGCTACTGCTCTCGATTTGAACAGAGCGGTAGCAGAGCCTTAGTCGACAAAAAATTTTTTTGTTGTTTAAGATATCTGAACCAAACTGACAGAATATGCATATGGGATGGTCCCATACATTCTGATTTAATTTGTAAGATGGGACCACCGTATCGTATAGCTGCCATACGAAACAAACTTAAAAATTGTTAAAAACAAATCGCGCGCGATTTTTTTTTTTTTTAAATTTTTCGCCTGCGACTAGCTTTGCACATATCACTAACCACGGTTGCATGAGCGTCTTCATTGATTTGGGCTTCTCTTTAATGGTCATAGAGTCGCCCAATGGCCATAAACAACTCATGAACCCCTTGCATATGGTTCTTATATGCCTTGAAGAACTGGAACTTAGCCAAGTATCCATGGTAGTGCTCTTTCTTTTTTCCAACGAGGAATCCTTCTTCTCAACACGCTCATTTCTTCTTATAGATCTTGCGATCCTCTTTCTGTACTCACGCTCAGTTCGCAACTCGATCCTACGCTCGATTTTTTTTCTTTGACCTTGTACATAAGATGGAGATGACGAGTCTGGAAAGTTTTATGTTTATTATATTGAATTGTTAAAATTAAAAAATTGTAATGGCGGCGGGCCAGAGCAGGCCCTTCCTTCTCCTTACCTTGATATGCCTGAAACAATTGCCGGTGTTTTTATAGTGAGATGCTTTCAATTCAATGTTAATGCTAATTTTGTATGCTTAAATAAATTGCATAATGCTGATAGTTCAGTTTGTTCAATGCAATCTTTTCGTGGGCTCCGAGAGCAAGGGACAGGAACCTTTTGCACTACTGCGATCCTCGTACTACTGCACTGCGTCTTGCACTGATGCCTCTAATGGTGGTGACGCTGCTGCTATTGGCGGCCCCTGGAGCTTTGTCTGCGGATGTAGCCACACTGCAGCCGAATCTGGTGCTTGTGCTATTGTACATAGACAACACCACCTGTGTTCCCAGCACCATGCTTGTATCACGCCTATGAGCGACCAACAACTTTTTTTCTTTGACTTATTTCTTGGTGGCATGAGCCACCAGTCACACACATGGCAAAAAGCAGAGAGCTCGAGCTTGCGTAGTCCGGTCAAAATTTACATATTTTAATGATACATGGCTGGCTGGAAGTCTGGGGAGCTGCGGACCTGGGATTCTGGGTGGATGTGTAGGCATGGGTGATTGTTGCCCCCTTGGCACTCGGAAATGTATGCAAAGCCGTATCCAAAAATCACGCCAAAATTCAAAACGCGCGGTTTACTGTCCGCATATTTTAATTTCCCTTTTGTTTCGCTGCCTGGTCGCATCCTGCAACTGCTGCCCTTAACATCCGGCTGCCAAATCACCTGCATGTAGACCTCCGTTCCCAATGTTAGCGTTCCCGTTTTTGGTTGTAGACCGGCTAGACAACGACAACAACACCTAAACAACAACCCTGCGATGTCTTGTTCACTCGATCTGGTTTTTGTTTTTTGTGGACTTTTAATGAAAAAAAATACATAGGGTTTATTAAATTAAAAAAAAAAAAAATGTGGGTGACAGGCTGAAAGATTCCAGCAGACCCCACAAAAAAAAAGCAGTATATCAAGAAATGGTTTAACAGTTTTAAAAAATTTGTCTGTTATAAGAGCAATAAGCAACTACAATAAAATAAGAAAAACAAGGCCCAGGTCGCTTCAGTCGGAGGAAGGTGTAGAAAACCTCGATTGTTGGAAACCCTGCCAACCACTTAGAAAATCTAATACGATATTGCACACACATACATACATCTATATAGATTAGCGAAAAGTCCAAATTTAGCGAAGATAGTTAATTTGTGAGTTTTGTTAGGATGTCTCAAACAACAAAAGTGTTTTTTATACTAAAGGTTAATTGCATCAGATTGTTCTAATGGCAGCTGTATGATATAGTTATCCGACTTTGACTAAACTTGGTCAGGATGTAAAAGACATTCCCAAATTTACATTCTGTAAGTTTGGTTGTGATGTCTTAGGAACCAAAAAAATTTTTCAAACCCAAGGTTACTTTGCATCCGATTATTTCTATGGCAGCTATATAACACTAGGTTACAAAATTAAAACTTTTTTTTGCAAAGTGATTCAAAGTATTTTTTTCTTATTGACTTTAACGAGATCATAGCATGGATAAATTTTTGGACTGACCATTTTTGTGTGCTGACGTAAGGTGTTGTATTGGTGCATTGATAACTTCATGTCCACCATTAACGCAAGTGCCTGATCTGATGAAAGACGTTTTGACTGATCTTTACGTAATCTGGTTTTATTTATGGTTGATCCCCTAGATGGTTAAGCATTTGCCAACTCATTTATTAGCCTCGCCGAATCCCTTTTTCCGCTCTACCGCAATTTCAGCTGTGTCGCTGAAATCAATTGATTTTCATCAATTTTTTGCAGCAGATCTTTACTTTTTCTTTGCTGTGTTTTTGGGCAACAATCAGTAAATGCTTTTGTAGCTCTTCCGCTTCGGTTTGAGGTTGAAGGCGCAACTTCAACTTTATAGTCATCGTCTTTTATTGTGCCCTGAAGCCAAATTTCATTATTGATCATAAATCACGATTTGTCTTTCCTAGACTTAGTCCACCTCAGCTCAAATTCATGGCACAGTTTTATTAAGTGCATCTTTAACTTTTTGTGATCAATATCATTACCAAAAATCAATGCTGCGTGCTCTAGAAGTGAATCAAGCTTCACAGTTCTTACGTTGCTTGACCAAACCTCGAAAAACTCTGCGCGTGTTATTGCAGTCATTGCTAAATTGAACTCCTTTGGGCAAAATATGTGCAAAATTTTATTTAAAATCGGTGTGGTTTAAGAATTTTTTGTTTTGTTTTGCGCTTGTTTTCGAAACATTTGAACATTTCTAAATCGACTTCTAAAACCTTAAAAAACATTTTTTTTTCAATTATGTCCCCCTAGATTGGCAAAATCTTACACTGTACGGCGTAAACGACTAATGTCGAGAACATTTTCCCCTGAAGAGAATTATTGCTGGTTATAAGCTCTTGAACATTCGCTTTGAAATAGTTTTTTGAGCTTTTGGTTGTTGTTTAATATTGGCCTTAAAAATAACAAATATAGCAAATGTACGTCATCGCAGTACAGCCCTGTAATATTTTAGCCTTGTGGAAGTTTTCTTCGGTAGGAGCTAAAGCGAAGTGTAACTTTAATTCAGTCCACTGATGTGTAATTCTCGATACAGCAGGTTCTATTGAACGCCATCTGGTATCACAAACTCTGGGTATTTTTTAAGGCGTCTGCAAGAACTAAAGTAGTCAGTCAGTATAACCAATATATGCAATCGTAAATCAAACAATACAAGAGTTAATAAACAAACAACAACAATTAATCTACTAACCACAATTTATGACGAGCACGGGAGTTAGATGTTAAATCTTCTTGGACATTGTTTCGACAAACACGACCTACAATTTTACTGCACACGTACATATCGTATATGCTTGATCACTGTGAATTAATAGTTTATATAAACATATATTTTTTTATAGATCATTTGGCGTTGAGTATTCTTCGAAAACTAGGAATGAGTGTCCGATATTAAAAATTCCAATAAGTCCGGTATACTACCTTTGCGAGCCTATTCCGCAGCCAATTATATGGAGTGACACACACATTTTTTTAATATTAAAGTAGGCACACTTTTTTTAACTTTGTGTGTACGCTCTTCTTGGATCCTATCATTACGTAGGCGTTGTCTGTTCCAAGTCCAACCATATTCGAAATATCTAAATCCTTTTTTCCAACTTCTGTTTTAAAATGTCGGCTACGGATATAGCATCCCCAGACTCAATATTAATTAAGCTTTGAAAGGTAGAATCTATACATTGTTTTCTAACACTAAAGTAATTCATCAAGATTCCTAAAGGTTTTATGAACCTATACAAATAAAGAATTAAAGTAATGTTATATTAACCAATAAATGTATTCACATATTTTGATGATCCAATATCCAACCGTAAGTCTTCCATGAAGTGGATTGCCAACACATTAATAATGGTCTGCGTGCATTTCATCCGCCCCAGCTGTATTTGTGCGGCTGCACCAAATGCTTTTAATTTGTTGACGCACAGTCGCGACACATGATCGACAGGTGACATTGCCGTGCGCTTGGCAGTGTACATACACAGCGCGGCTGCCTGCTTATGTGTCTTGCAATATTTTGCAGGAAAACATATTTTTTGTGATTGAGCTATTGGATCGATTAGACGACAAATTCACGATCATAAGAATAAAATTCCCGTAACAAAGAACAAGATCCGATATTTTTATGCCGTGAAACGCTTTAAATTTATAAAATATTTCGTTGATATCACGAAAATATTTATTGCTAGAATATGCTATATAAACTTTGGAATATGCTAGATTTCCGGCAATAAATTATCCCATAAAAAACCTCTTTACGAGGTAAAAGTCTAGTGACGAAAACATTTTCATGCCCCAAAATTTCTGATATCCAATTTTGTGACGAATAATATTAAGTTTTACACATAAATTATTTTAAACAAAATTTTGGCACTATTCAATTTTAGCGGATTTTAGCGATTTCCCGCTAAACTAGCAATTTTCGAAAAAGTCGTAGAACAAACGTTTCTAGATTTTTGAGCGGGAACAAGTCCTCATTCAAACTTTTAAGCTAAATCAACGATTTCATACAAACAAACAAACAGACAAACTGACTTTTCATCTCATTTTTGGAAGACGACTAAAAATTTCAAAATAATTTATCTTTTGAACCAGTAGTCGGATTTTGATGATGAGGTGTCATTAGAATAGTAAAAAATTAAAAAATGCTCCAACGGCCCCATTAGCTCCAATAATTTAAATTTTTCCTCTCCCACTTACACCTGTTTATCTCACGAACCAGGTGAGTTTTCAAAAGTCTTAGTATGCACATTTGTAAGTTGAATTGATACCTTTCGATCGGTATGTAACTCGACCTGATCGGACAGTCATAGCAAATTTTCCATTCTTCCTGTGTATATATGCTAGTCGCCTTCGCACCCTTCCTGCTGCTTTCGTCACTAGCGCGGACTGCCGTCCAGTGATTTCCAAATATTATAAGCTTTTTCATTTTAAAATATGCTAGATCTTGCCTGAAATAAGCTAATCTGGCAACACTGGCTTGCACTTGCAGTAAAAATGAGAGCAGAGCGCGGAGAGGTCGCGCAACATCAACAGCGAGCGTGTACGTTAATAGAGAGCGAAGTTCGCTCAGCGAACAACGGTGAGTGAGCAACAGAGCGCGGGCTGCAGCTAACAAATAAAAACTTATGCTTTCGTAGCAACTCTGCTTAAAATAAGTAACAATTGTTTTTATTTTAGTTATGCATTCACTAACAGACTCGCTTTGAATGGCTGATCGTGCAATTAGATTGAGAGTGTGCGCAAAGCACTTTAGGCGTTTCTGACGACTGAATGCTATGTCAACGGCTTTGACAATATTTGCTCCACTGTCAGTGACAACGGCTGTAACACTGTGCCTTTCGATGCGCCAATCTGAGCAACAACTTTCCAGCATTTCGCTTAAATATGTTCCTGTGTGACGCTCGCTTAGCTCCAAAGCTCCAATTGTCAATGAAGACACAGAAAATGAGCTGTAATGCCCAAGAAGCTGCGCATTGACATTTTATCGCTCAACACATTCATTGTCAAGGTAAGCGTCTTGTCATTTAGCCGTGTTTTCCAGTATTTTTCATCTACCCATTTCATTAATTTGTACCTCGAGGGTATTTCATAACTGTGTTCATTAAATTGATAAAGCCTGGATACTTGGGCATTGCAAAAATAGCGTATTGAAGATGAGACAACTGACGATAAATACGCAAAATTGTGAAATTAGGCCGTTGTTTTTTCAAAACATCGATGAATCGCCATGCAACATCGATACATCGGCATCTGCAAAAACATCGGAAAACATCGAGAAATATCGCCAAAAAAAATCGATGTTCGATGCATCGATGTTTTTTTACATCACTAAACCGCACTGGCAAAACGGGCACTTTATTTTTCGATTTGGTTCTTTTTTTCATCAAGCATAGTACACTCTAGCCGAAAATATGTTTGCATGGCCAAAACTCCATATTAAAAAAGGGCTGCAAACATGCTCGAAATTATATTGTGAGGCCATTTCTAAACCCATGTACGCTATACCTAAATTTGGGCAGCTCAGCATATTTTCTGGCGTTTTACAGCACTGTTTGGTAAACAGATGGCAACTTTTTTTTTGGCCTTTCAAAACATCGATTGAATCGTTGTTTCGACTAGTCGAAATCTTTTTGAACAGAAATGGCGACCAACAAGCACCAAAATAAGAGCCAAATTGAGATCTTTGAACACAAAGAGCGAAGAGGCCGATATTGTGGGATTTGACCGAAAAAAAAACATTTTGATGGGATTTTTATAATTAATAATTTTTAATTTAATAATTCGGGTATTAGTCGCTGCTACTTCTCTTATCCTGTCCATTTTGTCCATTTTCTCTTTATTTTTGTGCTCAATGTTATTTATTTGTTTGTTGTGCACAGCTGACGAACAGTGTGACCACAGCAGCATAAGACCAACAATCTCTCAACGTTTTTGTGATTTTTGGTATTATGCTGAAACACTGAAGTTTGTAAGGCCGGACTTCAAAAAATCGAACATTTCGAGCGCCCAAAATGTTTTCAGCTAGAGCGTACTACGCTTCAGTTCAAAATCAGTTATTTTGAATAGTTTTAGGTTGAAGTACATATTTATTTTTATTTAATAACATAATCACTAAATTCAGATGAAAATGTAAATATGTGTTATAGCTTTAAGTGTTTGTGAACGAAATATTTTTTAATTAATTAAGTGCAAAAAAAACAAGTTTTGGCTCTTTTTTAGTCAATTTGGCTAATTTTTTGTTTGTTTTTGGCTCACTCAGATATTTTTAAGTGGCAACCGTGCACACAGCGATGGCACCACACACACACGCCCACAGACAGAAGAACGAAAGCTGGGAGCAGTGTCGCCAACTCTTGACAATCAAGATTCTGAATTTTCAAACAACAAGCGAAAATCCAGATATGGCGGCAAAAAGATAAATTTAGCGGAATAGTCGAGATTTGGCAAGAAGAGTTTTATACTAAAGGTTAATTTGCATCCGATTGTTCCTTTGACAGCTATATGATATAGTAATCCGATTTTGACCAAATTTGGTCAGGATGTAAAAGGCAGTCCGAATTACACAATCTGCAAAACGCCGTCTTATTGCACGATGAGATTGTCTCAGCTATGTTGTGTGAATTTCAGCTTTCTAGCCCTCACGGTTTGGCCTACATGTTGATTTTCAGCAGTGGTCGGCACCAACACATTCATATGTTTGCATTGCGTTAGTGTGCAGTTTTGTTCGCCTAACAGCGGAATAACAGCGACGTAACAGAAACAAATCACAGCAGCGACGCATACGTGAGTGTACGTGAGCGGCAGCGCAGTATCTACGCAAGTTTCCTATGCCTACGGGAGAGGGCCGTGCCGATAGCTGGTCTACGCATACAGTGGCTCACAGCTTAAACTATGCACCCTTATTTTTGCTTTAACTGCTATGTTAGTCAAGTTATCACAATAAAAAAAATATATTTGGAAAGGTCGCGTAAATTCCGTTTGAATGACACAAAACTTTCCTTAACCCATTGAGTACCCTTGGAAAATTTCGAATTTATGTAAAAGTCACTTTTCAAAACTTTTTTCCTCGATTTTTTACAAAAAATGTTGGGATGCAAAAAAATTTTTGGAACAATTCAAAGAGTAACTGCAAAAAAAATTTTCAGAAATATTTTTGCTAGTATTTTTTATAATATTTTGAAAATCCTAAAAATTACCATTTTAACCCATTTTTCCTCATTTTCATGCAAAAAGTGCCTTTTTTGCAGTTTTCAAAAAATTATAAAAAATACTAGCAAAAATATTTTTGAAAATTTTTTTTTGCAGTTACTCTTTGAATTGTTCCAAGAATTTTTTTGCATCCCAACATTTTTTGGAAAAAATCGAGGAAAAAAGTTTTGAAAAGTGACTTATACATAAATTCGAAATTTTCCAAGGGTACTCAATGGGCTAAAAATAGTTTTGTGTCATTCAAACGGAATTCACACGACCTTTCCAAATATATTTTTTTTATTGTGATAACTTGACCAACATAGCAGTTAAAGCAAAAATAAGGGTGCATACTTTAAGCTGTGAGCCACTGTACAAAGCACAAACAAACATAAGAAGACTGTGTACGAATACGAAAGACAAGATATGCAAGGAAAAACAACAAGATGTAATATACCAATCAAATGAAAGGGCAAAGAAGGAGAAACATGCAACAGAATATACATAGGAACAACGAAGAGAGCGTTGGGAACGCGGATAGCGAAACATAAAGGAGATGCGAGCAACAAAACGAGGACAATAGCTCTAGCGCAGCATTTAACAATAACAAAACAATGATTTTCACGATGTTAGAATTTTGGACATTGAGAGAAGAGAGAGAGGGCCTCAATGACGCAAGAGAGTTTACGGATACAAGAACAAGGAGACAGAATCATAAACCATAAAGAAGACGTGGAGCAAACAAACTTTATATACGCGGCATCTCTCACAGTGGACAAACGCAAAGTTGAAGGTGGCAATAATAAAATTAAATCTAAGTTAAACAAACAATTGACGATGAACTAGAAAGGATAGTGCAATGATAGGATCGGAATTGACGACACCAAAAGTATGGCGAAAAGTAATTTCCGAGCTGGAGCCATAGAATATGATGGGCACAGTCAAGCACAGTGGCGGGTCTGTACTTGTCTGGGGTTGGCTGACAGCATCTGGAGTCGGCAAGCTGGTATTTATCGATGGGATAATGGATAAGTTTGGATATTTTGAAGAACAGTTTACCCCAAAGTACAGAGAAACTTGGCCTTGGAGACTCTTACGCCCTCCAACAAAATAACGACCCCAAGCATTCTAGGTGTATTTTAAAGGAGCGGCTTCTTTATAAGGTGAAAAAACAGCTCGAAACACCACCTCAGTCCATGACTTGGACCCAATCGAGTATATGTGGGATCACCTTGACCGTCCTGCCTGCGCCAATAATATTTCTACATAGATATCCACCAGAACCGTTACTTTTTTTTATGGCAAGCTCTGTTTTTTTTTTTAATTTGTGCTATTTCATAATGATAAGATTTAAGCCTGTGTTTAAAAAAATGTTTAAGTTCATTAGCCAAACAGCGTTAAACTTTTAAAATCGGGCTTAACATTCTCGAGTATAGGTGAAAACCCCACCTCTGCTTAATTTTAAAAACTACGAAGAAATGATACTATTTAAAATCGACTGAAGGGGTCTTCAATTATCGTGGTGGTCTTCAATTATCAACTCTTCTTACAGAAATATATAAATTTTGTTGCATGGCCTACTTTTTAAAAATCGATGATATTTGGGGCATTGTTTTAAAAAAGTTAATAGTGGCTTCTTGATATGATCTAAGTTTTTGCAGCAAAAACCATGATCCAGAACAATTAAAAAATCACGGATAAAACCTGCTGTCATATCTCCGGAACCCGCTCCGCGGCGCCATTTTTCAAACAGACAGTTACATTTAGTTGTCTACAGATTTTCATAGCCTGCATAGCTTGAGACGTGCATATTATTTGCATTTATGCAAAGGCGCTGGCCTTTACGTCTTGGTACCCTCCATCATATGCTATACAAATAGCTAAATGGAGCGCAGCTTGCAACGCAAATAAAAGGCGAACCAACTACCAAGCCCACTGGGAAAGTTCAAACTTTCGTGTTGAGTGCGGCTTTTTGTGACATTTTCGTAGATTTTGCTTTGGGCCTTTTGAACGAAGCGGGCCATTCACAATACCCCAACCACCAACAGTTGTATTTGCTTCACACAGTATCCAGCTGGTATCGTGTGTTCTGGCTTTATGAAATTCTTGACTGGCTGTCTCCGTTTTTGAGGTCGCCACTCGCCGAACAACTGTGGTTAATGAATATTTCTTGAAAACCAAAAGAAAACTGGTATTTTTAGTAGTTTGGCCATTTACAAAAGGCAATGCAAGCGCTGGGATGACAAAGTAGCCAAGGAAAGATGTCGCTGTGAGAGCAATCTTGTAAGCTTATAAATGAAATGCTTTGATTGCTGTAAGAAGCAAACTAAGAAGAATATTCGTCTAAATTAAATTAAATCCGTTTTTGAGCAAATACCCAAAGGGTGCAAAAGGATTGTAAGTTTGCGGTTATTTATGCAACATTAATAACCGAATCGATACACATAAATATTACCGTCTGCTTGAAAGTTTAGTTTAGTGACAATACTTTAAGTGTCTACACGTGCCATGTCCGTCTGCCTGGACACTAAGTTTAATGACAATGTTTAATTTTTTATTTTCTTTTGCTCATATTATCAAAATAATAAAAATAAATAAACAAAAGAAGCTGCAATCTATGCTCGCTTCGCTCGCGAGTGTACTCGACTGTAGGATACCGTGTGCCAGCCATATACTTATGTACATATTTAACCACATAAATATCTGCAACATCGGCACCGTTCGGCACGCCGAAGATTTGATGTCATTGCAGAACGTACTAAATCTTGATTTTGACTAATCTTTCCTATGACATATAATTGATATGGTGGACCTTTTCAACCAGACTTGCTAAGGTTGTTGAGGACAAAATTCCTTAACTGCGAGTTTGGTTAGGATATCTACAGAAACAACAAACATTTTCTTAATTTAAATAATTTTTTAATTAATTAATTTTAATTTTCGACAAATCGTTCGTATGACATACATATTTGATACTCTTTTCGAGGTAAAAGTCTAGTGACGAAAACATTTCCATAACCGAAAAGTTCTGCTATCCAATTTTGTGACGCACGATGTAAAATTGGTGTAAATTTTAACGGGTTTAGGCGATTTCCCGCTGAACTAGCCGGTTTTTTTTATAAGTCGTGTAACAAAAGTTTCTAAATTTATGATTGGGAATATGTTCACAACCCAACATTTAAGCTATCTCAACGCTTTGATACAAACAAACAAATAGACAAGAGGACTTCCTTATAATCTAGTTTTCGAAAGGCCATTAAAAATTTAAAATTTAATAACCGTTTGACACAGTGGTCAGATCTTGGTGATTTTTTTAAATCAAAAGACTTCAACGACCCCATCCGCTGCAATCAATTAAATCAGTGGTGGGCACAAAATCTGAGCTCGGGAGCTCTAACACAACAACTACAACAACAACGACCCTATTACAGTCTGTCTGCCTACTTTGTCGATCATCCAAATGTGCGATCAAAAAAAAGGTCTGCACACACTGCGCCTTTGCTATGTTGTTGCTGTCGGTTTTTATGACGGTCATAAAATTTGAGAGTCAAAAATGCCTCGACTCAAGCAGCTCCTATGTTGTTGTTGTTAGCTTGCTCGCGAGGCTTGTGTGTGTTTTTGTTGTTGTTTTTTATGACGGTCATAAAATGCCCGACTCGAGCTGAGCTACATATGTTGTTGTTGCTATTTGGCTCTCGAGTCTTTTGTGCGATTTCATGGCGCCGAATAAGCAGAAATTAAGTTGCAAGCTGCCGCATAGCTCTGGGAGTAGTGCTGGAACCGATTTTAATAAAATCGATTTAAATCGATTTTTTCTTTGGTGGAGTAAAAATCGAAGAAACGGTAAATGCGAGTGTTGGAAAAGGATGAACTTACAGTGTACGAATAATTGCTTGGCTTCTTTTCGGATCATTTTTTGATATTAATGATGATGTCCTCCTTGTGCATATGAAATTAAAGGTTGTCTTTTCTGTGCATATTATTAAAAAAATGATTGTTTTTCTTATATTTAACAAAAAATTGTTCAACACCATGTTAACCTGACCTACAATAGCTATTGAAGTACTAAATACTATGTACGTGTAAAAATAAATGTTGAGCTGACTGTATGTCGTGGACTCCCTGGGCTGACTCTGAGATATTATTAACGAAAGGGCGACTGGTCTGCCTGTGCCTACGCAGGCTTGGAAAAGCCTCTGCATCCCCTACATTTGGCACTTGTTTTTCAAAAAGAGGGTACCTTCTTTTCATATATACTTTATGGGGTCTGCCACGCCTCCTTCTGCCTGTTACGCACATTTGTTTTTGTGAAAAATTTAATAGATCCCTGTATTTTTTTTAAGTACGGGGTCTAAAATCATTTTATAGTGGCAGCCGCATTATTTTAACTCTTATCTCAGATCTGTTGTTCCGGTCAACCGAAAATTTTGGCTTCGAATGGCTAGACAAGTTTCGGTAGCTACGAAATGTAGACGGACGGTCATTTTGTGCGGCTTGTGACAAAAGTCTATTGAATCATCTGAACGGTCTTCATAGGTATGAAAAACTGGCAGTGCATGTTAGAAATCTGCAATCCAAGGAGAACCAGGTTAAAATGGACGCATTCGCAAAGGAAAAATCATCACACAAACAGAAATGTGCAAAATGCAGAATACGCGCTCATTATGTTTCTGGTGATGCATAACCAACCATTTCTTTTTATGGATTTTTTGCCCAATTTGCTGCTGGGTGCTGTCTGTCGAAACAGTTAACTAAGGAACTTGGCAGTAAGTCGTTTCGGAACATTGTTAGTGAATTAAAAAGTACAAAGATCTCGCTAATTGTGGATAAGACAACCGAAGTTTCCAACCGAAAAGCACTGGTGCTAGTGACAAGTTACTTCCACGCTATAAAATGCTTGGTGATACGTTTCTTACCCTGATAGAGTTGGAAAAATGTGACTCAGAGTCGATATACCAAGCCGTAAAGTCGTTCTTTTTAACAAATGGAATACCCAAAGAAAATTTTATCGGCCTAGTAACTGACCGCGCCAATACTATGGCTGGCAGCATCAGTAGCCTTAAGACCAAACTTTGTGGAGACACCAATCTGTTTTATTTAAAATGCACTTGGCTTTCCTTGCACCTCTATTCAGGCTATGCATGCAAGAAACTACCATCGAGCATTAAGCCTCTATGTCGAAACATATATTCCTATTTTGCATGGAGTCCAAAAAGGACTCAGGAATTAAAGAAATTTCAGGAGTACTGCGAAGTAAAGCCTCATACAATTTTGAGAATAGCCATAACAAGATGGCTATCTTCAGAAAAAGTAATTGAGCACATCCTGGAGCAATAATACTAGGGTTGTTGATATAATATCAAAATATCAATATATTTGTTTGGTCATGTTAAAATTATTAAACTTTTGATACATACAAAATATTAAAACCATACAAATTTAACCTTTTCAAGCCCCGCGATCAATCCAATACTTTGGCACCTTCTAAAAGTTCCACCGGTTCGATAAGGGAGGGCATGATGCTGCGCTGGAGGCTCACAAATCGCCGGAACTGTGTGAAAACGACGAGTTAAAGGTTTATTTAACTATGCCACCAATAGATAGAGGAAGGGATCCCATCCAGTGTTGGCATAGCCAGTCGGAAACGATGCCAAACCTAGCGAAGCTGGCACTTCGATATTTAATTGCTCCCGGTAGCTCTGTTCCTTCTGAGCGATTGGCGTCAGCAATTAAAGTAGTTGCAAGCGACTTTAAGAGCAGGATGACTAACTCGCACATAAGGGAGCGAGATTTTCTTAAATCGTTAACTTCCGATTTATGGTAGATAACCCCATTAAGTTCAAAACAGTATAATTACCCTAAATATGGATGAAAGGGAATCCTAAAATAAAAAATACTTGGTAAACAGAGCAAACTATTCAATATATTTATTCTATCTAAGCTAGCTAATTGAAATTGTGGATAAACGGCTTTTTTAAGTTCGCGCCCAGATATTTATATCATCGATATTATCGATTTTTTTTTTTTTTGTCAAAAATATAAAGAAAAATTATATTTTTTTCATATCGAAATATCAACGTATTGATATTTTTAAAAATATCAACAACCCTTAATAATACGCTCTTAAACTCAGTCTGTGCACATTCGTTTACCTTTTCTTTATGTACGATTGGAATCTACTATAAAAGTTCAGAATGAATTTTGTATCACAAACTTACGTAAAGAATTTGAATTTGTAAAATTTTAAGGTAAGCGAATTAGAATCGAATTTATTGTCCGCTGAAAAAGTGTTTATTGGTGTTAAAGCCGAACCGTGTATTGAAGGCAAGTGCGTAGATTTTTCCACGATTTTAAAAGTTAAGGAAACAGTGAGGAATTTTTACACTGAGCTCGTTCTGCAAATACTTGTGCAGCGCTTTGACTTTGGTCCAGAGGATATTAAGTCAATGATAATAATCACTCTGACTAATGTAATTTCGAGCGAAGAGTCAGACATTATGCCTCTGATAACATTTTTTGATTATTTGTGTGACTCTGATCCTGATGCAATTATTACCATTGGGTCATGTTTAAATTAACTGCCACTAAATTAAAAAAGAGAGGATGTATCCTTATTTTGGGAAGAGGTTGCTAAACATAAAAACGGTCTTAACAATGAAGTGTTTAAAGATCTAGTTGGCTCTATGCGTAACCGCATAGCTTTGCTGCGGCAGAGCGTAAATTTTTTGCAATAAGCTAGATAAAAACAAAATTAAGAAATAAGTCCATAATTTTAAGTTTCTTTCCAGACTTTCCATCTGCAATACAAAATCGAGCTCAAAAAAATCGAGCAATCGAACACTCGCAAAAAACAGCGAAATGTTACCAAGAGGATCGCCAGATCACAAAAAAATGAGGATCAGGATAAGGATAAGAAGGAGGAGGAATAATTATAATACAGTAAGTACCACCACAACGTTGTCAATTTCCATAAATATTCATATAATCATTTTTTATTATTTGCAGAGTATAAAAAGTTTAAGTTTAAATTTTTAAGGCATCCGGCACATGCCGGGCAATGGAGCCGCCTACATTATTTTCAATTATCTACTGCTGGCGTCGGCGAGCTGGTGTTTATTGAGGGAATAATGGACAAACACATTTATATGGATATTCTCAAGCAAAACATGAAAAAAAAGTGCCAAAAAGCTTAGCCTACCCGAAAACTTCACTTTTCAACAGGACAACGATCCTAAGCATACGGCCCACGATGTCAGAATGTGGATAGCCTATAATGTGGCACACGTTTTGCCACACAGAAGGGTTAAGAAACGGGCCATTTCTATAAAAATTGAGCTAAGAAAGGCTTTACTTGAGGAATGCCAGAATATTGGAGTGGAGACAACTAAAAAATTAGTTTCTTCCACGCCAAGACGCTTAGAAGCTGTGATTAATCAAAAAGGCTTGCCAACCAAATACTAATATGTTATATTTTTAAGTTTTTTATAGTTAATAAGTTAAGTGTGCCAAAACTTTTGTGCAGGGAAAAGTGACATTTTTTTTGTTTTCAAAATAAAATAAAATAATTTTAACATCATTTTTTTTTTTTTCCTGATTTTGGTAGTAACTTAGTTAGCTTGTCAAGGAAAAATTCGTTTTATATGAATATGTCAGCGATATCGGCGCAAATTAGCCCCAAATGCAAAAACGCCTGCTGTGCCAATGTTTATGTGTGCCTCTGTAGATCGACACAGTGCACAAAGAAATGGAAAGCAAACGCGAAGAGCTGCGCACCATGGTCGGGTAAGTGACGGCGACGGCGACTCGTCGAGACTTGCAAGCCAACGCGTCATAATCATTTGTTTTTTGCAGGGAGCGCTGCTGAAAACATTTCAGTCAGTGACGTCTCTCTCGTGCTGAAGAACATGAGCAAAGAAAACGACGGGTGATTGAGTCCGCGTGCTTACATTTCACGCACACTAAGAAGCGTGCGCATGTTCACACACAGAAACGATAATGAGCGAAAAAGCGACACAGAGCGTGCTCATCGTTCTGGTGTCGATCCACGACTGAAGATTTTTCGTCGCTGCTTGTGTGCGCTCTCTCTCTACAACATTTGGCGGCTCTGGGGTTTTACTGAAAAGAGCGTTGGAGCTGCGCAAAAGTTGTAGCGGGCCAGCGTTGCCAACATTAGTCCGTTAAAATATAGCCAGATTTGAATACTCAAATTTTAAAGAAATAATAAAAATGATGGTACTACTTTTTTTAGCAAACTTTTATTTTATTTCTGAATTAGAATGGAAAGAATGTAGCGGGCAGACAAACTGACTTTTCATCTCATTTTCGGAAGGCCACTAAAAATATCAAATTTAATTATATTTTGACCCACTAGACGGATTTAGGTGATCGAGGTATGATTCAACGCGTATTTTTGATTAGAAAAGTAAGAAATTAAAAACTTTTACCAAAAGGCTCAAACGACCCCATCTGCTCCAATCGTTTAAATTTCGCCCCTCTCACTTTCGCCTGTTTATCTCACGAACCAGGTGAGTTTTTAAAACTCTTAGTAAGTTAGGTAAATTTTTAGTAACATTTTTTCCTTTTGATTAGTATATTACTCTACCTGATCGACAGTCATATCAAATTTGCCATTCTTTCTTGTATATAATGCTAGTCACCTTTCGCGCCGTTCCTGCTGTTTTCGTCACTAGCGCATTTTGTTGCACAGTTTTGTTTTAACAATATTTATCTGATTGAAAACGCGTTCCTCTTCCGCAATTGACCACTTTAATGAGAGCAATGACAGTGTCATTAATCTATTCCCATTTAATAAGATGAATTTGATCAATTATTGATTTCAAATAAAATATTGATTTCTTATAAAATATCAATTTATTGCTAGAATATGCTATATGAACTTTAAAATATGCTAGATTTATAGCTAAAGGCTATTTGAAAATTTCAAAAGCTATTCCATTTTCAAATATGCTAGATCTAGCCTGAAATAAGCTTATCTGACAACACTACTGCAAGGGCATCAAATCTTTGGCGTGCCGAAAGACTGCTATGTTGCCGGTACTATTGTTTGTATGTAAGTGTGTGCCTATACGTACATACATATGTATAAGGCTATCGAAGTGAATGGGCATCGAGTACACTCGACTGAAGCCGTAACTCCCTGCGCCGAACTGAGTTTCAAATGTTCCTTGTCATAACTTCAATTAAAAATTTTATTTCATCCACAAATTTTGGGTTTGAGTCCAGTATGGACTATTATTGCCTTTCATACTTGTCCTTAATGAGAAATTATAAACTTGTAGGCCATGTTTCCAGGACTACTGGAACGTAAACACAAAATGTAAACAAATCAAACGCCATATTGGCCGGCTACAAATCTAAACTCCCCTCGTGGTGAAAAACCAGAGACCCGGAAGGAAGCTGCCGTTTAACTTCATCGCTTTTGCTGGCTCTAACTTATACACATAGCGAAAAATCAAGTTTGAATCTCAATTTTTCTTAAAGTTTCTAAGCCCGAGTATATCTTTGTTACATATTTTAAGTTCGATATTTAAAGAACGATATTATAATATTTTAGCATTTTCAAACTAGAGATTATTTCAAGCCGTACTAGATTAAAGCTTAATTTAAGCTTGTTATTTATACTTAGATGGGTACAAAAACATCTTATAATACGAACATGTATTTTTTGTTGGTCAAAGCATTCGGAATTGCTGAACACGAAATATATGTACGAAATATATATGCAACTTATATAAAAGCATCGATCCAGACCTCAAGCTATCCAAAATCAACTCTATTCCAAGTGGAAAGGTCACCAAGCCAACATCTATGAACTTGATTCAAAAATTTACGAGCCTGTCTTATGAAAATTGGCTTTAAAACACCGAGCTCCTAATGTCCGAACATAAAGAATTAAAAAATTTGCATACCCATTTCATTGACGGCACTTGGCCATCATTTAGAATTTTTCATGCCCATTTCCAGTAACTCGCACTTAGATCAAGTATACATTTTAAGAATTGCTAATACTTAATTAGGGGTACTTCGATTAATTTAAGTACTGTTTTTTTTTCTGTGTAAAAACTGTTGAGTAGAAGCAGGTGCCGACGTTAACTTTCCAAAGCAGAAAGCTTGCCAAAAACTTTCCAGTTGGCACACAGCCAACGACAGCTCGTCGTGTGCGTACGAACGGGTCGTACATGCTCGGGTATCACGCGAAGGAACCGCACGAGGTATCCTTTCATTGTGGATGCGGACACGAGCTCGGTCGCCCGAGCTAGCTGGCTCGAGATGGTTGTTGAACTTACTAGGCAACAGTTTTGTTTAAAACGTCAACACATGCGGTCGTCATGGCTTTATTCGTTTAGTATTGTGGCCATGTTTATGTCGTGTGTGAAGTTTACGTGAGCTTAATGCCACGACTTGTACAAGTGCAATTCATTCATATCCCGAATTCTACGCGATTTGTGCAGATTGTTCCGCTTGTATTTATTGCATTTTTTCTTTAATTTTTGTGACAAGTTATCGCAAGCGTCAACAGCCACCAATGTAAACCAACTTTACCAGAACTAACTGCAGCTTCACAAATAATACAGCATTGTATAAATCACATAAAAAAGGTAAATTCAATGCAATTGTAGACAGTCAGTGAGAGATAAATATGCAACTTCAACGTCTTTATAGAATGACATTAAGTTAATCAAATAATTCTAGTTATCCGAACGGAATTTCTGCAAATCATAGTAAAGCCAACAGCCAAAATTAGCGTAATTTGCGCTCATTACAATCAAGAAGGCAAAACTCTTACGCACACACTTGACACGCCGCACATAAAAGAAATAACAATACAGTCACATAGTCTTATACACACCGCTCGTGGCCTGAAAATTTTTAGTAAGCGCCTTTAACGATTCCCGCAATAAGCGCAACAATACACGACAACCACAACACCAACGACGGCAAATAAAGGCGTCGCGACGCGACGCGACGCGTAGAGTATTTGACTAATCGTTTTTCGATTGCATTTTAAATGCTGGCGTCAAACATCGGAAGCAGAAGTGCATCCGCGATATTACCAATAAAAAATGCTATACTATATGTATAAAAAAAGACAACACTCAAAAATATGTTAAAGTCGAATAAAAATAAGCATTAGGGATTTCAGATATTAAAAGCATTTGGAATTTCAGCACAATATTCTTCTTAAACCTTCATTAAATAGTAAACAGTTTTGGAGCTCTCTGAATATATTGAACTACAAAAAAGTGTTTTATTCTTTTTTAATTAAATATATATAAAAAAAATTTTATGTTTTAATTGCATGGAATTTTAAATACATGCTTGAATTATTTTTAAAGTTTCGATTAGCCAACGAAGAAGACATACATTTTGTTTTTAAAAATTATCTTAAAATCCACCGAAATCTTGGAATAATTCAAAAACGAGAAATTTGATGTGGAATTTCAATCAAACAACAATTCAAAAAAATAAAAAGTTTCTTTATTTATAACCAAATTGGATGAACAATTGGTATTGACTACAATGCAGTACAAAGTACAGAAGGGAAATCCTTTCAAAATTGAGGAGAACTTTTTAATATTCTGTACAATATAATTAAAGTAGTCTTTGAACATATTAATTAACACATTCAATTAAAACATATTGACCGCCCTCTACTCATTTCGCTCACGTTGAAATTAAATTTTCGACTCATTATTTGGCTTAGATATCTTTAGAAGCAACAATTATTTTCCATTATCATATTTGTTGGGATTAAAAATCACTTGCAACCAATTGTTCCTATAACAAGAACATTCAAAACAAAATGTACGCATTCATACAGACAGACGGACGCACAGTGGGAAAACCGTAATCTAGCTAATTTTAACTTAGTTCTCCTAAAGCAGTAAATATGTATATCGTCTATCTGTTTTATTATGTGTTCTATGGAAGTCAAGGAATATATTTAAAATATCTAATATTTAAAAAAAACTGTTTTGCGACAGAAATATATTAAGATCAAAATTTTATTAAAAGACCTTTAAAATTTGGCAAAAAATAGCGCACGTTTGCGTACAAACATCGAACCTAAATAGGTCGTATATAAGAAATATCGCTAAATATGTCAAAACAATTTTGTTATTTTACAATCACAATGAGCTGAAATCCGTGAAGAAACACAAACTCGTGCAAAAAATACACACTCTGAGCATACGATATATTGAATGCTCTACTCCGATGCGCTATATTGGCGAAAACACAACTATTTTAGACTCTTAAATGCATACTTTTAGCTTTAGCAAATCAAATTTATTTGAACTAAATACGTGCAAGTAACAAAAGGTTATTATTTTTTGCTGGCAGCATTAATTGGCGCCAAAACTTTGCACAAGCTGAGAAATACGTCCCTTTCAAAATTTGATTTTAATATTCTAAAAAAACATGGGGGTCTTCCCCTTGCTCGCTTTACTCGCCTAGCCCCGATTTGCTTTGCTCGCTCAGTGACAGACTATAGGATACCCTGTGCCTCGCTTCTAATACATATATATAGCCTTAAAACCATTTGCACACACATACATACATATATATAGAACAAGTGGAGCAATGGAGTGCACTCGACTGTTATATACCCTGTGCATAGGCACGTATAACGCTGCGAGTTCTATTAAGATATATTTAAAAACGTAAGTAAGTTAAAAAACAATTAATATAGCGATAAAACAATTTAGTGCCAATCCAGGGCTTCGGAACTCTCATACACGGGCTCGTATCTCTAGCATTAGACCAATGCACTGATTGAGCTGATGCTGGCAAGTGCAGTATACATACATACATACATTCGGGCAGACAATTAAAAAAAAAAACTAAATATGAAATAATTAAAAAAGTTCTGCGGCGCCGCCTTAGATTCGAACTAGCAGACACTCGTGCTTCGCTTGCAGCTTACTTCGACCAATCCGCCGATTAGCTTGATGCTGCCAAATTCGGTATACATACATTCGTGCAGAGTTTATGTAAAATGAATTAATTAAGCATAAATTTCATTTGCTGCTGCACACACAGTGTCACAAAATTCTAAATATCTCCACTATTTATGGCTCAATCTTGTTGAAAGTTGTTGATTAGTTTCTAGGCATAATCCCACATCTGCCGCCATAAAAAACTTAACGTAGTCCCTGCAATGGGCGTGCCAAATTGTTAAATTATCTTATATTGCCTGACACTATAGGGAGTCTACATTCTAAATTTAGTGGTCCGAGCTCTTATCACCTCTGAGATCCTTTCTTTCATACGAACAAGCAAGCAACGGTATATCGACTCTGCTGTTGAGGCTGATCAAGAAAATATACACTTAATGGGGTCTGCCAAGCCTCCATCTGCCCTTTACAAACTTTGTACAAGCTTGATATACCAGCACAGGGTATATAAACAATATAGAGACAATAGAGAATTTCCAATCTGTGAGCTTGGTTGAGATATCCCCAAAAACAATAAACAAATTTTCTATGGCACCTACATATATGATATGTTGGACCGATCTTATTCTAATTCTGTATGTAACGGGTAGAAAGACGCGTGTCAACCACGCCCCCCATAAAGTATATATATTTTTGATCACCATCAACAGCCGAGTTGATATACTCTTGTCTATCTGTCCGTATGATCATATACGGCTTTTGCCGAACGCTCTGGGGCCGCACGGCATACAAAGCGAGTGAAACCACTAAAATGCCTGTTTGACGCCTCTATGAATTGTTTAATTAGTGGTACTAACTAGTCAACGGTAAACTCCATACAATTCGTATGAATTCTGCTGCAACTGAGGCTGAAGCTGAAAAGTTAGATTTTATGCTAAGATTCTCATTGTTTTAAGTTTTATGTAGAGCTTAGAGTAATGACATGAAATACTTAATTTAATTTAAAAAAAAATTATCATTAATATCAACAAATCAAATCAAATCATCAAATGAGTGAAAAATATTTGATCAACAGATCAGTTTTTTCTAGGGTGAACATTTGTTTTTAAATACTGGTCGCGCATATTCTACTCATTCTGAAGAAAGGCCACGTTAAGCTACGCGTCATGAAGATTCCTTAATTAAAAGGACTATCCAAAAGGATCCTACAACATCTTCACATCAAATACGAGACAGTTTGGATTTGCAAGTTAGAGCGAAAGAGCGATCCGAAGAAGTGTGGTAGAGGCCGGTTTATTCAGTCGACGATCAGCGAAAAAACCTTTCATATCGTCAAAAAACAGAAAAGCCAGAATTGAATTTGTCAAGGCCCATCTCAGCTGGAGTGACCAAAAGTGGAAGACTTTGCTGTTTTCAGACGAATCCATATTTAGTTTGAAGGATTCAGATGGTATGAGGCGTGTACGCAAACCAAAGGGGTAAAATCCCAAATTGCAGTATTTGTAAAGCACGGGGGAGTCAATATAATGAACTGGGGCTGCTTCTCTGGACAATCTAGATCAGCTTTGCAGCTATTTTGTCACTTTGCGACTTAGAATTCACAACTGGTTCTAGCGTCTCAAAGATGACACTAGGCTTGGATCGCTGGTCAGCGCAACTGTACTGATGATGGATATCGGCATCTCTTTAAACTGCTATATGTGATGTCCTAGAATCAATATTAAATGTTTAATCCAATGTAGTAGGCCTTGTAAAAATGTATCCCACATTTTTAAAAATACTATTACCAAAGCTTTTGAATTGTATTACACATATAAAAATGACCTCAACGCTTCCTGCATGATGAAAAACTGCAAAAATTTTGCAAGTTATTAAATAAAACAATGAATATAAAACATTTTGCCCTTTATAGGCAAAGTGCTAAAACATTTTATAGCCAGCCAAATATAATACTTGCTGGAAAATAAATAAATAATTGTATCATAAGAAATTCGGGATTAGAAAGAATAGAAGTTGCACCACTGCGATCTTTAAAATCACAGAAGACATTTGAATAAATTTAGAAGATGGGCAAGTAATTTTCTAACACTCTAAGATTATAGCAAAGCATTCGTTCGGCGCCTTCTCGTTATTTTTTGCGTGAAACACGTGGTGTCCCACAAGAGTCAGTTGTTGTTCCCTTGCCGTTTTCTGTTCATGCTAATACCTACAAACCGTCTTGTCAGAGTGTGATGTTCATATGTATGCTGACGATGTCCAAATGCATGCGAATCGTCCTCTCTGTAATATTAATGAATGTATTGACATAACCAGCCGAGAGTTAGCAAATATTGACGAGTGGGCAAGGAATAACGGATTGGCACTTAATCCCTCTAAATCTAACTATATTATTGTATACAAAAAGCCAATTAATATCAACAGATTTCCGAAAATAAAATTAGATAATAATTTAATAAAATATGTAGATCACTTTAACAACCTGGGACTCACCCTTAATAATACACAGACATGGAATGACCACTTAACAAAAATGTTTGGCAGGACATACGGACTCATTAAAACACTCTATATGACCCAGAGATTTGTACTTGGGAGACTACGATTACTTGTAATTGCTAAGAGCAATCTGATACCAACCCTCTTTCACGGGGTGGAATTATTTGCGAACTGTGGTACTTGGTGTTGGCAGAAACTTAGCGTGGTCTTTAATAATACTGCAAGATACACGTATATTTGCACAAAAGAAGGAGAGAACACATAACAAGCTATTCGAACAAAATATTTGACCATACCTTCGAAAAATTTACTTTTTTAGAGCACTTATTTTGCTACATAAAATGATGAATAGTAATAAGGAACCAACGAATATGTTTGTGAAAATTCGGTTTACCAACACATTAAAAAAAAATATATAAACAAAAAAGTCAAAAATTATAAAACAAATATTAGAAAATTAATTTATGTTTATAAAAGTTAACATAAAACCTTAAAATAAAAATAATAATAGCAGTAGTGGTAATAATAAGATTGATAAATAAGACTTATACTCATTTCTTGTCCTTTTTTTACATTGTTTTACGTAAGCTATCTCTTCTTATTTTTACTTGAAATTTTTAATTTAAATAGGACTAGACTCTAAAAATTAGCTTTTTTAATAAATTTAAAAAAAAAACAAGCAGAGACCCCTAAAAATTGTTTCTCAAAAATTCATCATAAATCGCCCTCCTTTTTTAGACACAAAGTAATTTGCTGAAATTTTCTTTAAATTTCAAGGATGAAAATTATGTTAAAAGGACATTTGGTCCTTTGGTTCTGTTGAATTTTAAAATTCCTGGTCCTCACAAGAGTATTGACACCAAGTTTGTCAGAATCGGACCATAAACAATCAAGATATAAATATAAATAAAGCGCGGACCAGGAATTCATTTTAGAGCAATGGTTTGTTCGTGAAAACGTCTTAAAAGTGACCATAGATTACGAAAATGGGTTACCATTTCTTGTGAAAAAAATCGATGCACTCTAGTAGAGTGACTCTACTGTATACCCATTGGGTACTCGTACTATATAAATTTATCTGGTTTACTATACATATTTTGCCAACTGAAAAAAGCTACATGAGAGCAACAACGACCATTCCCCAATCGAATGAGTCAAATTTTATATTTTAGGAAAGCTTTTGCCTTTTAATAAGGATTAAAATGTTCTGTCGAGGGCTCAAAGACTAATTTAATCTAAGGAAACGTCTTACCGGACTATTTTGATAGCATTTTTGACTCGTCGTTCTGATCTAGAATTTAAATACTATATGGGGTCGGTCACGCTTACTTTCATGCCTTACATTTGTCTGAACAAAATTATAAAAACATTGTTGGTTTGCATCTGCACACTCTCCACCTCCAGCCGATACTCTACTCCACGTATCGTTCCCAATTTAATGACATTTATTGTGGGTTGTTGAATCGGCACATTGCGAGTGCAGCTGCAAAAATCTGTCACTAGTCAAGAGGCTCTCTATACATATATTTTTTATTCACAATTTCAGGAGGAGGGCCATGGAATGGAATTGCAACTTCGTTACCATCCTTTGGCTCCGTACGGTTCCTGTTCGCTATATATGCATATGAATATTCCTTGAGTGTATTTATTTATTTACGTGGCCTAGGCTAGTCGATGAGCCAGGTCCAGTTCGTTGCATTTGGCCGACTGGGAAAAGAAAAATATTAAAATGGCATAAAAATGAATTCCATGCCGTTGGCAGCTTTATATTTTTGGCTGGATTTTTGCAATGTGTCAGCCCTGTCATGCATATTAAATTGTTAAAAAAACGCATATTAACTTTTGCATATTCATTATTTAAAACTTTTGGGGAACTATTTTTGATATTATAAGCAATAATAAATAAAATGTTTTTGCAGTTGGTTAAATTCAAACATTACACAGTTTGTGTTGTATTTGTCGTCTAACCTATCGAATAGGTTGAGGAAATGAGGCGTGGATATGAGAAACACTTCCTAAACTTTAGTCTTTAATCAACTTTATTAGCCAATAGCCTTTTTTTAAAACATCAGAATAGCGAAAGTTCGGACACTTGTTAGCTCTGACAACGCGAAAATTCTGACTCTTAAAATTTTCTGTAATCCGGACAGCACGCAATTCAGTTACTTCTGAAATGTGGACAAATCAATTTTAGGGAGGTAAGAAAAGAATGGAGCTATCAAAAATACAGTAAACGCAAATTATATAGTCATGTCATATTTTCAATTAAGCCAGTCTTGATCAGGTTGTACAGGACAACAGAAAATCCAAACTCTTTGATTTTGGCTTAGATACGTATCTGTAGAAGCAAGAAAAATTGTAATACTAAAGCTTAATTTTCGGCAGCTATATTATATAGTAATCCAGACTTGATCAGGTAGTTTAAGACAAGAGAAAATCCAAGCCCTGCGACTTTGGTAAAGATATTTCCAGAAGCTAGAAATCAAGTTCATACTAAATCTTAATTTTCGGCTAATGGCAGCTATATGATACAATCGACCGATTTGAACCACACTTTGTCGGGTTTTGTAAGACAATAAAAAATGCACAATCTGTGATTTTTACTCAGATATTTCCAGAAACAACAAAAATGTTCATACTAAATCTTAATCCAATCTGACACGTTATGAATCTGGGTTGGTCTTATATCCAGATCAAATTTGGTTCAAATCGGAACACCATATCATATAGCTGTGAAATGAACGATCGGTCAAAAAACAAGTTTCAGTATCAAAAACTGTTTTGTTTTTTGAGATATCTTAACCAATCTTATAAAATAAGCATCTGGGATAGGTCTATACATCTATACATATCATTTAGCTGCCAAAGGAATTAAGTCGAATTATGCAATTTTGATGTTATGCACGTGTCCGAATAAGATTTGTGCCTACCTGTGGCCTGTGGCCATGAACCTTACATTTTTACTGACTCACTACGAATCAACGTGTAAGCCAAACGGTTAAGCGTACAAAGATGAAATTTTCACACAACATAGCTAAGACAATTTCATTTGTGATTTTTTATCTTATTTTTTTAAAAGGAGGTTAAAATTATGTTATTAAGAGTGTGCAATCAAGAATGTTGTTAATTGCATATAATAATTCGCTTTAATTCAAATATTTATTTTAATAGTGTATTTTATAGTAGCACAGAGGATGTGCTCTAGGCTTCCACTCATGGGGTCTAGGGTTTAAACCCCGGTCGGTGCAAGGAAATTTTTAATTACTTTTTTAAATGCAAACTTTTGCTTTTGATTGTTTCGCGTTCTATTATTTTGTTTTTGCTTTTGTTAATCTCGCACAAAAACAAAATAAAAGAAAAGTAAACGAAGGACTGAGGAATAACATTTGTTTAACAGAAGCTTAAGCTGCTGTTAAAAGGCCACGATAAATATTGTTAATCGCATAGAGCATTTCGCTTTAATTCAAATATTTATGTACAATAAATTTCAAATTAAATCAAGCTAATGTAAACAAACTTTTTATAAATCGTATTCGTATCGATTTCATAATTTTCATCCTTACTTAAATATTTACCGTTTTCTTGAATAAGACTAACATTTTTTGTGGCGCAATCCATATCTGTGAAATTAAATAAAATAATGATTAAAAGAAACCTTATGCTTTATATTGCATTGAACGTTTTTAAGTGCACTTTGTTGCGCAATTTTGTTTTTACAATTTACATTTGACTGAAAACGCGACTATAAAATATGCTAGATTTATGGCTATAAGCTATTTTCAAATATTATAAGCTTTTCCATATTAAAATATACTAGATCTAGCCGGAAATAGGCTAATCTGGCAACACTGCTTCGCACCATTCGTGATGTGCCTTTTAATTCTCAACTGGTTTTAGCCGCACAAAGGTGACATCAAGCTAGCATCTTTTGAAACAGCTTAAACCCAGCGCTGCTCCTTGCACTGATGCAAGTGATTTGTTGTGTGTAACCAACAAAAGCCACTATTATTGAATGGAATTGAATTTAGTTGGGTTGTCGAAAATTCTTAAAATATCGTATGGACGATATTTGATACAGTGTTGCCAATTTAGCATATTTCAGGCTAGATCTAGCATTTTTTAAAATGAAAAAGCTTATAAAATTTACAAATAGCTTATAGCCTGAAATCTAGCTTATTTTAAAATTCATATAGCATATTCTAGCAATAAATGTTTTCGTGACATCAACGAAATACTTCAAAAGTTTAAAATATTTCACGGCATAAAAATATCGGATCTTGTTCTTTGTTATGATCATTACAATAAAGTTCACGTAACAAAGAACAAGATATCTAATCGGTGGTGTCATTAATATGTTGATTGGTGTGTTATCGCCGATTTTGAATTGTGAAATCAAAGTAAAGCTTGCAAAAATGCCGAAAATATTGTAGTGTAGTATGGAACGTAGTGAATTTAAGGATTGGCTACGGAAATTCCCAGCTGACGCAACAAAAGCATATTGCTGCTATTGCAAATCAACAATAGCAGCAAAAGTTTTTTATATAAGGCAGCATGCGACGTCCAAAAAACATTTATCATCAATTGGCTTAATAGTTCAATCACAAGAATATGTTAGTCATATTCAAAAAAACGATTAATATTTAAGTGAGGAAGAAAATAATGAAATCTATGATTTGTTAACCAATTTAGTTTCAGCGAAAACCTAATGTTTTTGTATGTTATTTTTGCATTTTCTTGCCATTTTTATTTTAAGCTTATTTTAGCTTATTTTTACTCAAAATCTAGCTTATGCGGGTGCTCAACTCCTGGCAACACTGATTTGATATATCACCTTGATCAAAAAGCTCACATCGTTCCGATTTGAGATCTGTTTTTATACCCGTTGCTTAAAAAATACGTTAAGGGGGAATTGTATTCGTTACAATGTATGTAACAGGGAGAAGAAAGCATCTCCGACCCTATATAGTGTATATATTCTGGATCAGCATCAACAGCCGAGTCGATCCGTCCGTCCGTCTGTGTGAGGGCCTAGATATCAGAGACTATAATAGCTAGAGCTACCAAATTTGGCACACAGACTTCTATAAACCCCACGCAGGTCAAGTTTGTTTCAAATTTTTGCCACGCCACTTCCCGCCTCCGCAAATCGCTAAAAGCCACCACACGCGCCGTTCTCAGAGCATTTAGAGTATTCCTTAAACGCAGCAAGATCGGAGTTTATTTATTTATTTAATATTTAAAAGTAAGACCAAACCTCTTGCTTAACGCAAAGGACTTTAAAAGGTGTTATAGGCTGATTTGATTTTCAAGCAATGTTAGTGCCTAAAAGCATGCAATACAAATTATTTTAAATTTATTTAAATACGTAACGGGTATTCTAAAGTCGGGAGCTCGACTATAGACTTTCCCACATGTTTTTGTTAAGTTTGTACATCTGTTGCTGATATTCTCTCTAAATCTTAGCGTCATACCTTGAAACTTGGAAAAGTTTTCTATTTTTTATAGTTTTAGAAATGGATTGAAATTTGCAACAGCAAACTTGTATTAAATTTTGCGTGAAAAACGGATCTAATGGTGCGCGAACGTTAAAAATGTTGGAAAAGTGTTTTGGCAACGATTCTCTAAAGATAACGGTCGTTTACCAGTGTCTTAAGCGAATTTGATTTATAAATTTTCGTTTAAAGTACAGTGAAGTCGCAAAAAACTTTAAAAATCTATATAGTTATTTGTATATGTAGCTCCCTCAATGTTTACCAGAGATTGCAGTGTAACCGTTAGAAAGGTGTTACTTTTCGCTTTTCAAAAACGTATTACAAATTATTGTAGGAAGGAAGTATAGTTTAAGAGGTATGCATTTTTAACTCTCTCAACCTCGAAAAACGGTTTTTTTTACCGTTATTTAAAATTTTGATGTGCACCAAAAAATTCTAGAATGCCACAATGTTACATTTAACTATATCTACAACCTACGCTACGACTGTTACACCGTGTTATTACACTCTAAAAATTATTTTTGCAGGTCTTCCCAAGATATGGAATTGTTCCAGCTCCTATGTTACACATACATTTTTCTTCTATCGAGGGTGCTAGGTAAGTGACAATGTACTTACGGTAAACTTTTTTTAAATCTTATAAATCTTTAAAGTTATAAATAAGTTTTAATGGTTGAATTTTGAAATGGCGAATTCTTGGGGTCAATGTCAACTATAGTATGTCATTGGTATACCAAGTGTGCATGATGAGCGCCTGTCTATCGTAGTTGTGTGATAACAATATGAAGTCACGATCCATAACTAACTTAGATAAATATTTGCATGTATGGAGAATGATTTACGCTATATTGCGCCTTATATTTATTATGCAAAATACATGAGTTTCGCCTATAATTTGATTCCCGGTCATCCGTATTGCATAGAACTCAATAGGCAATAGAATTTTAAGCAAACTAAAGGAAATGAGCAGAAAAATGTATCGGTACGCTTTTAGGCTGCGCGCACACCTCACGCTGAAAGCGGAGATTACAGCTGAGCTTATAGGCGAGCTGAAAAGTTCAGAACAAAACTAATAGATAAGCTCAGCTTTCAGTGTGCGCACGCTCATACAAGCAGTGTGTTTGTTTTCTTTTCCGCTTTCAGCTCCCAGTGTGCGCGCAGCCTAAGTGTGAGCATGTGAAAAGAAAGAAGAATAAAATAGTACAGTTAAGTCAATGAATCTTGATAGCTAAGCAAACAGAAACAAAAATTGGAATGGGCTATTCAAGTGAAATGCAGTGTAAGTTAGGTTAGAGCGGATAGGCCCGTTGTAATCCCGCGGATCTTAGATCCCAGCTGCCCACTATGAGACCTTGAAGCCGAGGGAGTCCAATTCGATGAATGGACAAAGTGGGCAAGTAGTGTTTCGGAGATTCTATTCCTTCTCATCCCTGCAGCTTCTGCAGAAATCATAGTAGGGAAGTTTAGTCTTAGTGCATGAATGTCTACCAGCCAATAGTCATAAAAAATCATCAAAGCGTCAAGTTGAAAAATACGTAAATAAATATATAAGGCATGAGAATAAATAGTGTATTCATTTTTAAGGAAAAACTTGAAGCACCAGGATGTTAGATAATAATAACTAAATGAAATGAAATATTTTCGATTCTTGTTTCGCATCGCTTCTCGTGCTTACTCCGACAACAGCATTAGACGCGTACCGGTTCATGTATTCCGAACTTAGCCTCAGTGGTCTGACTGTCATAACATCAACAACAACAAGATTCGATGGATTGGCTCATTCGAGACACGATTTCGTGAGCTCAGGCCTTTGCCATTTTAACCGACTGTTGTCTTACCCTGGTTATAATACACGTCATGTCACCAACGCCTTTTTTGTGTGGGTAACACAATATTTTGTTTATTTTTACGCAATTTGATTATACTCGTATTTATCACTATCACTACCCAAACCAGCTCGTGCTTTTATTACACGCTCCGTCGTTTGCTTTGGCGTCATATGCATGCATATTTATATTTTCTATTTAAGTGTGGTTGTTAAACGCCACTAATACAATCAAAAGGACACACCACCAGAAATACCATTCTCACTGATAAAAATGCTGATATTTATACGTATAGTGTACTATACAAACAGTGCCAAGCCGAGGCACTCACATATTTACGAGCATATCCTGCTAGGTATGTAAATGTTTGCACAAATGAAATATTTATTAAATAGGTGAAAAACGGCGCATTTCCAACCCTATCCTCTTTTATATATAGTATGCACACACATTTACTATATAGTAGTGTTTCAGCTGACTGGTTTACTCACTGTGTGATTGACAAACAATGTATAAAGCTGGGAAGTTACATTTTTCTGTAGCATTTCTTACACAATAACGCAAATATCCGTCAGAAACGTAAAGCTTTTACCGATTGGGTTACAGGTCGAAATTTGAGATGATGTTCTGCTGTATCAGTCAAATAGCCATTTTTGTTTAGCTTTTTTGAGTTGTTAGAGTGTAATTTATTTGCTCCTTTAATTAATTGTATCCTAGCCCACTAAATATGTGCAAAAGGGGTATAATGGTTATGTGTAGTCTCATATAAATATTAATAGATAGACCGATTGAATATTTACCTAATTTTAATCAAATTATTAGCATATTTTCAAAAACTGCAAAAAAGGCACTTTTTGCATGAAAATGAAGAAAAATGGGTAAAAATGGTAATTTTAAGGACTTTCAAAAAAATTTTAAAAATACTAGCAAAAATAAAAAAAAATTTTGCAGTTGCAATTGTTCCAAGAATTTTTTTGCATCAAAATATTTTTTGTGAAAAATCGAGGAAAAAAGTTTTGAAAAATGACTTTTACATAAGTTCGAAATTTTCAAAGGGTACTTAATGGGTTAAGGAAAGTTTTGTGTCATTCAATCGTAATTTAAACGACCTTTCCAAATGTATATAATAAGCTATTATTTTCTTATTTAAAGTCAAAATATTACATTTTTAAGGGTATGTAAAGTGTTTCTTGACAAACTGTATAAACAGGGATGCCACAGAAATCGCTTTCGCTTGAATTTCACCTCAGTTTCATTTCGCTGTGCCACAGCTCAATTCGCAGAATAATTTTACGCAAAATAAAGTAGCGCTAAGTTTGCTGGCGTCCGATGCTGCCACCTAGTCCGATTTAGATTTTTAAATAAATTAAATAATTTAAATGTAGACCTTAATATAATTCGTCACAAAATTGAATACCAGACATTTTAGGGGCATGCTAATGTTTTCGTTGCTAGACTTTTACCCCGTAAAGAGGTTTTTTTAATAAGATTTATAAGATACCCTTTAAAATTTCGCTTGAAAACAATTAAGCTTTGTTGATTACGGCCTTAGACCAGCGGTGGGCAAGAACTTTCTCTCATTCGTTTTTGCTGATCCGCGTTCCTTTCCCTTCTACTTTTACCGCTTGCCTGCGATCGACGAGGAGAAAACAAAATCATTATCGTTATTTTACGACGCTGCTCGCAAATTACTTAGGACCCCAATAAAAAGAAACAGCAGCCACATAGCAAATCCTTGTAAACTAAGTAAAGTAGAGTACGTTTGCTATGTAATTATTGTGTGGAATTTATTTTTGTTTTGGGCTCGCACTTTTGAAAACAGGTGATGGTTGTTGTTGTAGATAATTTTGTAGTTGATGTTGTTATAGTGCTCCCAAATAAAAATTTCGAGCCTATCGCTGCTTTAGAAAACAAATTCGATATGAAATGACATTCACTTTCATTTTGCTTGTTTTTTTCCTTACAGTTTTGCACGCAGTTAGCTGGGAGGAGTGGTGGACTTATGATGGTATTTCAGGTAAATTTTTGCATTAATTGGGACCGTTTTTTTTACCCAAAAGCCACTAAGCTTATCTATAGGCATTTTCAGAAACGCCCACTTGGCAATAACTTAAAATTTATCCATAATTAGTATCTGTAATCACTGTGGAAGGCAACTAGCATTATGTACAGGAAAATTAAAAAATTTTCTGTGACTATCCGATCAGAACGAGTTATATACCGATCGAAAAGGTTGGAAAAATGGGGGAATGTATTTAGATGAATTCACTTGATTACCAAAAGTACCATAATATGATATTGCCTCCAATTCGATTTGATGGAGTATAATGGTGTGTGGGCAATTTGCTATTATGGTACATTTGATAGTCAAGTGAACTCATCTAAGATGATCGCAGTTAGATACAAAAGACTGCACTAAAAAACTTCCCCCATTTTTCCAACCTTTTCGACCCATTGTCTTGGATGTTCCAACAGGATAATGCCCCAATCTACACTTCTCGAGTAGTGAAGAAGTCGATAATTGACCAAAATGTGTACTTAATGGAGTGGCATCCTTACTCTCGTGACCACAACAATATAGATAATTTATAGGGATCTCTTTCGCGTAAAGTCTATAGATTTGGTAGACAATTTGAGGATGCTTAATGACTAAAATCTGACATTAAGAACGCCTGGAGCGAAATGTCCTTGGACTATCCAAAGGCTCTTAGCGATTCAATCCCTGACCGAATTTATGAAGTGATTTCAAACAAAACTGGTTATAAATATATTGATACCAAGTTTTTCCGTAAATTTGTGATAAATATTAAATTTTAAGCCTTGGGTCTCTTTGGTTGATCGATAAAAAAGTGACCTGAGGTTCACTCACAAAACAAAATGTTAAAAATTTACTATTCAAATTAGAACGCTCATTTTTATTTTGTTTACTTAAAAATTGAATAGTTCATATTAGAAAAATACGTTTTCCAAATTATATTATTAAAATAATAAAAAAAAACTTCATTTTCGGAAAAAAAATCAGTGAGTCAGTTTGGTTGATCGGCAGTGTAGGTCATCTGTCATCCAGTTTGTGGCAGCAAAAATCTCAAATAAGATACGCAAGACGCACGTAAAAGTATAATTTGCAGGACATTTATGATATCTTTTGCGTACCTTGTTAAATATTACGAACGATCACTTACTAAAATTTAAAATATTGGGTACTTAAATTAATAACACTAGTTAACAAAATCAAAAAAAATTTTAATTATATTTAATTATAATTATCGGCTAATTAGTTCTCGTGGTATACTCTAAAATGTGTGAGCAACTTCAAAAATTCGGAAAAACATGAATATTTCAAAAACGCTTCCATAAAAAAATGTTTAAGTGCGATTTTCGTGTTTAGTGGGCCAAAGTCCATAAGAAAAGTGCATTGAGCGTTTCACACAAGAGGCGGCCATTAGTATATGAACTAATATTTCAGTTTCCAATTTCTTGACACTAAACCTATTGTCAATGAGCTTTTTAAACAGCTTTTACCAAACGTACACAGAAAAAAAAATTCGGGATATTTTGCCCGAATTTAACCCGAAACGATGTCAGAAGTGGGGTAATCTCGGATTTTTTTAAACCAAGTATGAAATACTTGACTTTTTCAATCCCAAATTCAATCCTAAAAATTCTTAAAACCAAACAAAACAAAAAAAGTTTTTTTTAAAATTTTTTTTTTGTTTTTTTTTTTATTTTTTTTTTTTAATTTTTAAACTTTTTCTAAATTTTTTTTTTTAATTTTTTTTAACATTTCTTATTTATTGTTTTTTTTTTTAAGCATTTTTTTTTGAAGACTATGTTTGACTGCAATTGACTGGGAGAATCGCACCCAGTTTTTTTCAAACAGGTCGGTGACTCTAGCCACTGAGCCACCAGACCAGTTGAAATGAGAGAGGCCGAGAGAGAATAAAGTAATTTAGGCTTATTTTCCCATTTTAATCCCGATATAGACTTGATTGCTTAGCTTAATTCTGAAAACATACTTAAAGAATGCAGTATTTTAGGCTTGATTTTAGAATGGCTTTTTTTTTCTGTGTAAAGAACAGTATTTAATATTGCCTCGAACCTGTCGATCTTTGTACCAGATAAAGTGTTTTTGCGGGGAGTTCTTCTTCATTACTTCAATATAATATAGTGCAAGCTTATGGCGAACATGCTCTATCTGAACAATCGTGTCGGAGGTGGTTTGGCCGCTTTAAAACTGATGATTTTGAGCTTCAAGACAAGGAACGGCCGAGTCAACTAAAAAAGTTCGAAGACGAAGAACTGGAATTACTGCTCAATTTAGACCAATGCCAAACGCTTCAGGAGTTGTCAGAATCATTGGGAGTGGATAAGTCGACAGTCAGCAAACGCTTGAAAGCCATCGGATGGATTCAAAATCAAGGAACCCAGTTTCCATACGATCTGAAGCCGCGCGACGTCGAAAGGCGACTTTTTGCTTGTGAACAGCTCCTCGAGCGCTGCGATGTTTCTGGTACTTTTGTATTTATATATGTATTTACATATTAGGCTATCTAAGTGGTTGGTCACAGGGTATCTTTCAGACGGGTTCACTTGACTGTAGCCGCACTTTCCCGTGAACAAAGCGAGCAGGGGGCGGAGCCTCTTTGTTTTCTATACGTTTATCGCCATCTCAGCGCAGTGACTTACACATGTATGAGTATACATACTATCCATATGTGTATGTGCTTGATTTTCTGCAATATCTTTAAATCTGCACTTCACTGCCTAAGCACTCTCTTAAGCGTCCCTTTGTTTATATTTTGAACCTGTTATCTATTTATGTTTTATGTGCTAATTTTACTGCGCGTAATGAATAGCAAACTCTATCTTATAGACAACTTATAAAATTGTATCCTGTTTTTATTCTCTGCATCTATCACTGTGGACGGCAGTCCGCGCTAGTGACGAAAGCAGCACGAAGGGTGCGAATATACCGGCTATATATGTAGCAATATATACCGGAAGAATGGATAATTTGCTATGATTGTTCTATCAGGTCGAGTTATATACCGATCGAAAGGTATAATTTAAACTTACAAAAGAGAAAAAGAGAGTTGCATAACATTTTTTAACTTTTTACTATTCAAATAAATGACGTCAAGTGACACTTCGATCATCAAATGAAAAGTCAGTTTGTCTGTCAGTTTGTATCAAAGCGTTTATAAAGCTTAAATGTGTGAATGAGGACTTATTCCCTATATTTCTACGACTTTTTCGAAAAATCGCTGTTTTAGCGGGAAATCGATTAAACTGACACCCCAACAGTGTTGAAGCGATTAAAGCTACAGATATGATCTATATATATTTGGAAAGGTGCAGGATTCTTGGACATACCTTTAAACTTGTTTTCCTGAGTACTATGGTCTGGGTTTTTTAATAACACGCGTCGATTTCTTTAGTTTCTTTTAATAATTTATTTTACAGATGGCGCTATATTATAATCGATAACTTAATTTTATTTACAGTGCGATAAATATGCTAAACTAATAAGGAGCAGATTTACATACTACTTATTAGAGGTGGAGAACTATCGATAGTCGGCACCGTCGATAGTCAGCGATATTATTTTTCAAGCCATCGATAACTATCGAAAGTTAAATTCCAAAAATTGTAGATTTTTATATAAAATTCCAACTAAAATTTGAAATTGGTATCAATTTAGGTATTATGAAACTAAGAAAATGTTCATACTAAGACTTGATTTTCGACTGATCGTTCCTATGGCAACTATATGATAAAGTGTTCCGATTTCAACAAAACTTGGTCAGAGTATATGTGACCATCATATGCACATTCTGTTAGTTTGGTTTAGATATCTCAAACAACAAAAAAGATTGTCCTACTAAGACTTGAATTTCGACTGATCGTTCCTATGGCAGCTATATGATATAGTGGTCCGATCCAAAACGGTATCCATGAACCTACATGCCAAGATTGAGCTCTCTAGCTTCTATAGTCTCTGAGATTGGTTGTCTCTTAATCTTATCTGCCTATTAAATGTACATAAGTATGTGTATGATATACCTTTTAAATGTCATTAAGATCATTATACAAATATATCTATATACATATGTATATAACTAGTGGCCTGTAGCCTAGCATACTTCACTGTATCTGTGTTTTTGTGTGTATTTTATCTTCTTTTCTACTTAAATATGCAGGTCCAGCCTTTTGGGGTCTCATTAATCCAGAATGGTCGCTCTGCAATAAGGGACGCCGTCAGTCGCCGGTGAATCTAGAGCCGCAGCGATTGCTCTTTGACCCGAATTTGCGTCCGATGCATATTGACAAACACAGGGTAAGCCTATATTACTTTAATTACTATACTTTTCTTAAATACTTTTGATGTTCGTTAGAATCAACATTAACAGACACGAGTGATAACTCTATTGTAGGATCTCCGTAAGCGGAATGAGAGTACGTACGGTAATAATGACGCTGTACGAGTATATTGATTATTAAATGGACAACGATCGATTGCTCGATCACTCTTTTTTTTAAATCAAGGGGCTCTGCCCCCTGCTCGTTTTGTTCGCCTACCCCAGGCTCGGTTCGCACGCGGGGTGGTGCGGCTACAGTCGAGTGTGCTCGACAGTAAAATACCCTGTGCCCTGGCACTCTGATAGACAATAGAAAATTTCCAATCTGTGAGTTTGGTTGCGATATCTCAAAAACAACAAATATTAGTTTTCGATAAATCGTTGCGATGGCAGCTGTATGATATAGTAGACCGATTGTTGTTTGTGTGTTTCCTTAGGATGGCAAGTGTGTCAGATCCATGCCATAGTATTTAGATGGAAAATATTACAGCTCCACATTGCTCCTAAATATTTAGGGTATTAAGAAACTATAATAAATTGATAAAGTTATAAATTTATCACACTGTTTATGATAATTTATCATATTTTCGTGATAAATTTTAATTCAAATTTTATTTAAAATATAAAACAAAACCATTCGACCTGAAGCATTAGATACGAAAATTCGTGAGATTTCCGATTTATCCATTGGCGCTGTCTATTGTCTACTCAACTACAACAAATATAAACAATAATTCCCTATAAAGACATTAGATTTTCACCGAAACTGTATGTAATAAGTACATGGACTTCATTCTCTCTTTGACAGATTAGTGGCATCATAAGCAATACGGGTCATAGTGTTATCTTCACAGCTGGCAATGATACTGTGGGCAATTACGATGGCATGCAAACACCTGTAAATATATCTGGAGGTCCTCTGTCTTACCGTTATCGTTTCCATGAAATACACATACACTATGGACTCAATGATCAATTTGGCTCTGAGCACAGCGTCGAGGGATACACATTTCCAGCAGAGGTAAATTTAGTAGTAAACATAGCCGCAACTTTGCTTACAGTACGGTACGATAAAAAATGCTAAAATCTGTTAACTATTTTTATTAATATTATAATGTGACCTGACTATGAGAAAAAAGAGTAAATTATAAATATAATATCTTAATATAAGGCTAGTTCCTTAGTAAAAAGGTACGACTCAGTAAAAAGGCAATTTTTTTTTTGTAAACTAATAAAGCAAGATACATATTTCAAAATGTACTTCTTTGCTAATCAGACTAAAGTAAAATTACAATTTGTTTTCGTTTATTCATTTGACCATGTTTTCACCCCCCTCCTCATCTGACTCCGAAAAAATCCAATTCTCTAGTATAAATGCACGCCGCCAACAAATTTAAAGTTCCGCAAGAGCCGCAAAAAGTCGCAAACAGGATTAATATTAACTTTTAAAACACACTTTCTACTTTATTTTAACATACATTACATATCGCGGAAACACGCAGAAGGTTAGTTTTTACTCCACAGAAGATTAGCACTTTGATTTGGTTTTCTCTAATTTTGGGCCATACAAAACAATACACATATTTAACATACTTACTAGATGGCTGGGCCCCTGCTCGCTTCGTTTGAAGAGTTGAAAGGATGGTCTTTAGCTGTCCGGTTTGAACTGAATAACAAATTTATGTAATGTTATACACAGGGATTAAAACCCTAACCGAAACCGTAACCTTTAACCGGTAAAAACCGATTGAAATTTAAAACCGTAACTGAAACCGTAACCGAAAATAAATATTTTCATTTGACCGAAACCTTAAAACCGAAACTCTGTAAACCAAAATAACCGTTTAGTAATCGTTTCATTTATAAGGGTTAATTTCGGTTTTTCATAAAAAATATATAATAAAAATTGTAAAAGTTTTGTTTTTGATTATTATTTTAAAAATTGCAAATGAGAGTAATGCTGTAACTTTGAAATACAATTTTAAAAGCATGTTTTATTTTCAAGTTTTATTATAAAAATTTAAAAAACAAGTTAGAAATAATTTTAAACGAACAATTTTGAACTGTTTTGATATTTTCCGACTCATAAGTCTTGTTTGCGATTTTTGATATTATGTTATTAGTTTTGTATTTTATTTTCTTTCTTATTTTTGCCTATTTAATTATTATTATTATATTATTAATATAATTATATTTTTGCAAAAAAAATTTTTTTTGTGAACCAAAACCATACCGGTATTTTAGAACTGAAACATACAAAAACCGGCTCACCGTTACGAAACCTTTATTCAAAGATTTTGCGTAACCGATAACCGAAAACCTAAATGCGAACATAACCGAAACCGTAACTGAAACCGATATTCGTTTCGGTTTTACACATTTTGTAAGAAATCGAAAAATTTTAATTTTCGCTGTCCGCTGTTTTCATATTTTTCCCTGCTATTGTACTTTGGCTAAAAGTCAGATTTTGTGTTTTGGCGGGAAATAAAGACAGACTTGGCGGGAAAAGGCTAGATTTAGGAGAAAAGTCCAGAATTAGCAAGAAGAGATAATTTGTGAGTTTTGTTGGGATATCTCATACAACAAGAACATTTTTCATACTTAAGCTTAATTTACATCCGATTCTTCCTTTGACAGCTACATATATGATATAATCCGACTTTAACCAAATTTGATCAGATTGTAAGAGAGACTACCAAACATACAATCTGTCAGTTTGGTTGAGATACCTTAAGAAACAAAAAAGTTTTTCATACTAAACAATTTACCCACTTTCATGACGAATTTCGTAAAAAGCCGTCTTATTGCACGATGAAATTGTCTCAGCTATATTGTGTTAAATTTTCAGCTCAATCGGAGTATGATAACCCGTGCAAACTTGCATCGAAAAGTTTCCGGAAAATGTTGTCACAGAAGTCAGTTTACTAATCACTTGACTTTGAAGCTCGATCAAAATTGCAGGGTTCCATTTTAAGCGAAAGAAAATTATTGATTCTTCATATATAAACTATCTATTTAAAATATTGTTGCGAAAAAACTTTCGATTTTACGCCAATTTTTTCGCTATCCGGCCCACTGTGCGATGGTGGACTAACTTCAAATTTGCTTTGTAGGTTGCTGAATACCGCGGCCGCGGATTTAATTAAAATGTTTATCGGACTACTATATGTTATAGCTGCCATAGGAAAGATCAGTCAAAAATCATGCTTTAGTACGAAAAACATTTTTTTTTATGAGATATATCAACCAATCTGACCGGACAATTAAAGAACAGACAGTGAAATTAAAAGATTGACAGCAGCTGACAAATTTAATAATGACTGCCTTTCACATTGCATCAAATATTACTACACTGATAATAAAAAGGATCTAAAATCAAGATTTTGGTCTCAGAACTAAGAACATTGGTCTAAAAAATGCGTCGAGAACATGAAAATCTTGAAGTAAGAAAACACATCTTGATTCTAAGAACATTTTAATTAAGACCAAGTTCTTATTTTTAAGACCATAAATTCTTATATTTTCAAGACTATAAATCTTATTATAAGAATAAAACTTATTATTTTTTTAAGATTATGTGTTCTTATTTTAAGACCAAAAATTTTTGAATACTCAAGACAAAAAATCTCAAATTAAGATTAAGCTTCTTAACATTTTAAGAAGAATAAAGTAATTTTTAGTTAACTTAAGGTCTAGTAATGTCGATATGACACTAAACAACAAAAACAATACACAAAACACTTGCAGAACGCAAGGAGCATGGCTCGGTATACAGCTGTTTCAAGACTTGACTTGACCAGCGATCCAAGCTTAATGTCACTTTTGAGAAGCCAGAGCCAGTTGTGAATTATTGGTCTCAAGAAGTGAATAACTTTTAAGATTTTTGTTCTTATTTTAAGAGAAAAAGATCTAAGATTTTTATTCTTATATTAAGAACTTAACCTTTTTTAGAATAATATTCTTAGTTTTAGTAATTTGGTCTTAAAATGGTCTTATAATTATAACAAAATATTTAAATTTGAGAATTTTATTCTTATATTAAGAATTTACGATTTTCAAGATTAATATTCTTAGTTTTAGTAATTTGGTCTTAACATATTCTTATTTCAAGAACAAAATGTTTAAGATGAATGTTCTTGATTTTAGAAAACGGTCTTTTTTTTCAGTGTAGAGAGAATATTTTATTTTAAAAGAAAAAATTGTTTGTTGTCTAACAAATGTCGAATAATCGAGAAGGCGAGTGAAGCGAACAGGTGGTTGGAGCCCTCTAGTCAAGTACAAACTTTTTGGGGATGAAACCTTAGAAATACAAAAGAAAATTGTTCTCCATATAACGAAGAAACATCCTAGTAAACAGATGCGAATCTGTGTTAGGGTATCACAAGGCTGCGCGTAGTCGAGCAGTCTAGATTCGAGCGTTTTACTCCTTAAAAATTCAATTGTGTGTGTCAATAGAAAAAGCTGGCGGAAGTATGTGTAAGGATGGTGGTGGGATATGCAGGAGGAAACTCAAAGTCATGTGTCAAGTTTCGAGTTTATCGTCGCGTTGACTTTCGCCATTTCTTTTGATTCTGTATCATTTGGGTTTATTGCGCTTGAGTCATTGTTGAACTTGCCCTAGCTTGTTAGCTCTCCTGCTTAAATATTTACACAGATAAACGAGCGGAAGTGTATTTGATTATGTGTTAACGTACCTAATGCCGATTTGTCGCCGCATATAGTATGTCTTAGCCATATGAAACAAGTTACGCATTTACTTGCTACTTCGCCAACGACAGCTGCTGTTGCAGAGTACACAGCAAAAAGGCTGCCTTTCTTTTATATCAAGAACTCCAGTGTGTTTTAACAATATGTTTAAGTTTGCTCTTTGTGCTTAGATTCTTTCAAATATCATTCGCACTCCATGCTCAGTGTTCCCAGTGTTTCAGAGGCACATCAAATACAGTTGTCGAAAGCTACTTCTTACTCTTTGGTCGCGAGCACTCCAGCTGACAGAGGAGCTGAAAGCAGAACTGAAATGTGAGTTCTCACTCAGAGCTTATTCGGTCCGCATGAGACAAAGAAAGAAGGCACACTGTAGCCTAGTTGAAAGTTGATCTTTAAAATTTTTATTTCTTTTTATTTCATGACTAGTTTCACACTGATTCACTTTCACTTTCAAACATGTTTAGTTGATTAAACAGTCAGTCTAAAATTCACGTATAGGTACATCTATATATATAAAACTCTTTGTCCTGACTCACTGACTAACTGACTGACTCACTGATTGAGAATCAACGTGTAGGCCAAACGGCTAAATGTAAAAAGATGAAATTTTCACACATTATAGACTGTTTCTTAGATCCTGACCAATGCAAAGTAGCCTTTAGTATGAAAAACTTTTTTGTTTCTTAAGATATCTCAACAAAACTTACAGATTATATTTGGGACTGTTTCTTAGATCCTGACTGAATTTGGTTACTATATCATATAGATGTCATAGGAACAATCGGATGCAAAGTAACCCCTAGTATGAAAAACTTTTTTGTTTCTTAAGCTATCTCAACAAAACTTACAGATTATATGTTTAAGAAGGTTTCTTACATCTTGACCATTGACAATTTGGTCAAAGTCCGATCACTATATCATATAACTGTTATAGGAACAATCGGATGCAAATTAACCTTTAGAATTAAAAACTCTGTCGTTGTATGAGATATACTAACAAAACTTACAGATTATCTCTTCTTCTTGACTGCAAAAAAAAATTTCAAATATCTCTTCACTAGTATTTTTTATGATTTTTTGTATGGGATCGTCTCAGAAAAATTTTGTATGAAAAGGAAAATTTTTAAAAAATTTTGCAGTTACTATTAGAATTGTTTAGAAATACTTTTTGCATCAAAACATTTTTTTTTTTTAAATCAAGGATAAAAGTTGATTTTAGCAAAAATTCAAAAATTTTCAATATTTTCAAATTATGAGTTGATATAACTTTAGTTTTCTGTAAATACTTCTGATTGGGCTTGTATTTTATTTAGCTGTAATTGAAGCTTTTGACTAAAGCTGCTATTTGTACTGGTTGAAATAAGCTGTGAGCCACTGTATATGATATAGTCGTCAGATTCAAATTGAATAACAAACTTGGTCTGCATATGGTATCCAGAAATTTGGTATCTAGGAGCCTTACAAACTCTGAGATCGACTTGGCTTGGCTGCAAGTAAGAGCAGTTGCGATTGTGCACAAAGTGCTCACTCCGTCAAAAAATGAAAGTTAAACAGATATCTAGAACTGATTAGTCACTGCTCACCACGATTTTAATAAGCCAGCTTACTTGATTGGATATACCTTTGTCCACTCAGTGTACTGAGTGGATTTATTTGGATACGACAAATATTCAATCACCAATATTGAGCGAAGTATGCGAACTTGTTAGAACTTTTATACTTTAGTGATACATATGTATGTACATACATATCTACCGCTTAAATCTTCAATATCGGATTAGCTATTACCAAGTTTACATTCACTTCTTGCTTTTCAATGACTTGGGATAGATAAGCACTTTCCCTTGTGCTTTGTGTAAAATAGCGTCCATAAGTTTCTTGGCCATCTTTAAAGACTACATCTCTGCTTCTAAGATTATATGAGCTTTCATTGCGAGCAAACTTCTGCTGAATACCTTGACTAGCACTTTGTCTGATTATCTTTCAAATCGGTATTATTTTAATAATTTATTTCAATTCCTTTATTTAAAATAAGAAGACAAAACACAAAATATAGATAAGCAGATAACAATGGAAATAATTAATGAATCTTGAAGCCAAGCATTAACATTATCATCAAAACAATGGCATTTAATTATTTGAGGATTTACTTTATCCTCTACTCTCCTTGCAGATACAAATATTCGGTTATAATTCACAATTGTATGCAAACTTCACCGACGCCTTGAATCGTGCTCAAGGCATTGTTGGCATCTCCATATTGCTGCAGGTATGCTGACACTGTCGTTGGCAAAATAGGTGATGAAGATTAATACATTCTTCCTGAAACTCATTCTAGTTGGGTGATCTATCCAATGCAGAGCTGCGGATGCTCACCGACCAGTTGGACCGCATACGTTACGGTGGTGACGAGGCCTTCGTTAAAAGACTCTCAATACGCGGACTTCTGCCGGACACGGATCACTACATGACGTACGATGGCTCGACAACGGCCCCAGCCTGTCACGAAACTGTTACTTGGATGGTTCTCAATAAACCTATTTACATTACAAAACAACAAGTAAGTCACTCCAATTACATTCAAGTTGTATTAGATTGCCCTCGAGTCTTTCCTAGAGTTGTGCCTACCAGATAAAATTCTAGTGACGAAAGTATTTTCCTGCCCCAAAATTTCTAGCTACAATTTTGTGACGAACAATATTTAATTTTATTTACAAATTCTTTTAAATTTAAAAAATAAATAAAATAATAAAATGGTTTCCTTTCCGTTCAGCCAATCAGATTGATATTGAACAAGTGAAGATTTTTTGCGCTTGTAATTTTCAGAGAAGGTTACATTTATTTTACAAATGTACCCAATAGGTTTCGATTGTTCGCTTAGTTCGGGAAAGTAGCCGTTGTTTTCAATGTTTCCTTGTACAACTTCAATCATTTATTTCAATTTTTCTGCGTTTGTTTCATTCTCTGTGCACCATAAATCAAAAATATTTAGGAGTGCAAACACACATTTATAAGAAGCGCCTACCAAAACCGAAAAGAAACCAAGTTAAAATAATTATAAGTTAATAACAGCTATATAATATAGTGGTCCGATCCAAATTTCGAACAAACTTGATGTGCGGCCGCAATCTCTGAGATCCTTGCGTTCAAACAGACGGACAAGTAGACGAGCTTCACAAAAATCCATTATACCCTTTTTGACCATTTTCGATGATCACAGGGTACAATAATCACAAAGGAATTCCAAAAATGTATAAATTCTACTAAAACGTAATATACGACTTATTTATCGACACACACGCCCAGTTCAACAACAATTTTACAGTGGTAAAACATAAACATGACCCTAAAAAAAAACTCCAACGCGGTACGTGGTTAAGCTTATGGTCTGCGAATTTTACAACAAAGGCTGGCGCAAGTTGGCAGCCTAATGTAACCATTTTAGAATCTTAAAAGGTTAACTAATAAAAAAAAAAGTGGAATTGCCGCAAATCGAGTTGACAGCTGTTTCGAATTCTATCTGCTATACTTAACATGAAATATTTGTCGATATGAAAAAACAAGACAGGCAATCAGCTGGTGACAAAAAAGCCAACCGGGGGTGTCACAGAAATCGCTTTCGCTTGCAATTCACTTAAATTTGTATGCAATTTCTTCTTTTTCATTGACTAAAACAGCTGATACGGTCGATGACTTACTGCTATCGAAACAATTTCGAAACCGAGCTCGAAAGGTAAAAACAAGTCCATTTCGGTAGGAATTGGGAGCTGCAATAAGTAAAACGTTCGTTTTTGTTTCGTTTTTACTTTTTGAAAACGTTCGGAATTCGGAACAGGCCCAATTACCTTTTCAATATTCGTATTTATGTTAAAATTAACAAATTTGCATTTCAACTTGCTTAAATTACTGTCACTTAATTGCGCGTTGTCGAATTTTTGCGGCTACACTCGTAAATTTGTTGGCAATTTGTAGATAGTTGACTTTGATCGAATTGATACTGCGTCTAGTGTAAATCTGCATCTGTATTAAATTGCAATTATTGCTTTTGTTAAACAGCTCAAATGCCTTTCTTTCAGTTGCATGCACTGCGCCGTTTAATGCAGGGAAGTCCCGACCATCCAAAAGCGCCATTGGGGAACAACTATCGACCGCCACAGCCGCTTCTGCATCGACCCATTCGAACAAACATTGACTTTAAGACGAAAAAAACGAGCGGCAAGATCGCCTGTCCCACCATGAACCACGAGGTCTACTATAAAGGTAAGTCACAGCCATCTAAGAAGAAGGTCAGAAGAGCATGCACAATAAATAAGGCAAGACGTGCCGTACTGTTTTTGGACAGAATGTGGCAACGACGCGTCTAGCAGGCGTGGCACTTTTCTTGCGCACTTGTTTCATAGGTTGAAGAGTTATCTATCATATGCCATTTAAACTATTCGATTATCTTATTTGGTTCAAAAGTTACGATGAGTTAAAAGAGCAATGGCCCCACTGTGAAGCGCTTCAACTCAGTGACAACAACAACACAAAAAGGGCGAAGTCAGTTTTTCAGTTATTTTGATCATTTTGCGCCGTAGAATTCCCAACTGTTTCGAGCGGATCAACGTTGACATTAAGCTTGGATCGCTCGAACAGTCAGCACAACATTGTAAGGGTACTGATGAGAGAGACTGGCATATGATATTTATAGTGGTCCCACCTAAATTTGAAAACCAACTTGATCTGCGCCTTACTAGGAACCAACATACCAAGCTTGAAGTCTCTATCTCTTATAGTCTCTGAGATCGAAGCGTTCAAGCAAACGGGCAAACAGGCAGGGCAAAATCGACTCGGCTGTTCATACTAATCAGGAATGAATTTACTTTGTGGGATCTGCTACGCTACCTTCTGCATGTAAAATACATTTCACAAAGTCATTAAAGGGTGCCACAGAAATCGCTTTTGCTATAATTTCACTTAAATTTCATACAAACTTAAGTAAAACTCAAGCGAAAGCGATTTCTGTGGCACCCCTGAATTTTCAATGGGCACAGTACGAAAAGTTGGTTTGTTGAATTTTTGAATCTGGCTCTTAGCGAATCTATGAGCGACTGTATGTCGAATCCTGTATATACTTTATGTTACCTCGCTCTGCAAGTGTATCAGATCTTCGGCGTGCCGAAAATTTCTTTTCTTCGATGTTAAAAATATGTTTGAACTTTAAGTTGATTAGCTAATCATAACTTATTTTTTTTCTCGTTTTCTTCCCATGCGCCTCTTATACAGCGACCAGTTGGAAACAAAACTAGAGGTCAATGCCACGACGTGCAATATAAATCGTTAGACGTTAGTAGCGTGCGGCGTGAAAAAGGAGCTTCCACTAATCATACATATATACAGTAATTTTGAAGAAAGATGAAACTGTGACAAAAATAGCAGAAGAAACACAAAAAAAGAGCACATAAATTAAAAATTGGCGTAGCATTGCGTAATAGTAATTAGACTATATATTCATATACCCAGACATATGAAAAACAAAGCCTCTACTAATAAACTAGTATTTAATGTGAATTTTTTTTACAGGCCAAAAAAGCTTGTATAAGTGTTGCAATTTTTTTTCAGAGCTCATAAAATATTATATGGGATTTGCATGATGTAAATGTAAGGTATTGACAATTAGCAATAATACCCATAATCGTAAAATACTGTATAATCGCAATAGTGGGTGCAACCCAGTGTTGCCCAAATTTTTATATAAATAAAGTAAATTTGAAGTTAATCTGATAACACACCATTTCACTCGCATTCCCTATCACATGTGGGCCAAACCAGGTGGCAACAACAGGAAAAGCATCAAAGCGAAAAAGGAATAGCCGATAATCAGAAAATGGTTGCGTGAGAGCGAGCAAAAATATTTCAATCTATGCTATTAGCGAGAAAGAGTGAGTGAGCATTAGGGCAGGCAAATAATTTGAGCATGTGTGTATGCATATTGCTGAAAAATTGAATATTGCGCAGCACAATTAAAAAACACAACAACAAAATACACAATTATTAGTGCATCCATTTTTGCCGACGTTAAACAAGCAACTAGCGCGCAAACCACCTTTGGCTAAGAAGTCTGCTTGCTTACTGAATCATTTAAGCTGGCCTCACACGAGCGTGTTTTCGCGTGTTTCACCGAATTTACCCATTCACACAATTTGCATCGGTGTTAAAACCAAAATCCCATCGGTTTTTGCTTTTCACGGAAGCTGGTCACACTTTATTCTTGCCGAAAAGCACAAAAAATACCAAAAAAGTGCAATGTTAACGTATTGAAGTAATGGCACGGTTTCACCGACGCAAAAAACCGATTGAATACAGAGGTGATGAAACATCGATGTGCGTGTCCATCGATCTTTCTAAATAAAAAACCATTACAATTTAAAACAGGGGTGCCCAAAGCCAGCATACGAATGAGTTCGCACCAATACTCACACAAAAAAACCAATACAAAGAAGAGAAGTGCAAACTTGAAGAAAAGACAACAACAAAATCACATTGAAATTGTTGTTGTTCAGTTTTCTTGCGCTTGCAAGCACCAATCAGAGAAGAGAACAAAACCGGTTTTTGTGCTGCGCATTGCATACACACGAAAATGTTTGCATGTGTTGGTATTTTGTATACTCGGCGCCGTGCATGTATACGATATTTTGTTTCCTATGCTTTGAGGAATTACAAAAACAAATGAGGCCGAAAATCAATGGAATGAGCAAAAGCTGAGCACCCCTGATTTAAACAACAAAATAAACAGTTTTTATTTTTAAAGCTCTTGTTTTTGTTTATGAACAATAATTTGTCCACAATACTAGGAGTAAGTATTGTCCTGCGATCTGAAATTGTTCGCCCAGCTTTGCTAAAAACCATCTCGGATTCGCAAGAATATGCTTGAACACATAAGAATTTTTTGGCCACAGTTTTAAAGGATTTGACATCAGTACTCATCTGTAGAAGAAAATTGTTATTAAAGATATTTCTCATAATATATCGAAATTCTTACCACCCAATATTTTTGAGGGTCGCAATTAACGGGGCTGTGTATTTTTTCCAAATGTTGCCTCATTGCAATAATAGCATCTGAATTTGCCGGGAAATTTTGTTTTGCATAAAGGAAAATTTACTTGATGGCTGATCTGTGGTTGGTGTTGGTTGCTATCGTGGAGTTTTTGACATTTTGGTCACCAGTTCCTGCTCCAAAGCCTTAGCTGATAGATCAGCACTTGTTGTTCTCATAAAGTCATATATTTTGAAGCGCGACATTTCATAAAATCCCATACCGATCTTCCTTTCTGTGCTCGTAATTTTGAATGTAATTGATTCACTTTATGCTGAATCTCGGTAATTGTTGGAATGATGAGAGACACGGAAACTTTCGTGTTAGTAGAACCCGATAAAGTCGCTTCCTCGAAAGGTGACAGCAATTCTGATAAATCATTTAAAATGTCGAGGTCTTCAGCTGAGATCGGTGAAGGAAATTTTTCCAATTTTAATGTTACATATTCATGTATTTGTAATAATATTTTTAGCATTGCATATGCACTGTTCCAGCGTGTCGTTATTTCTTGCAACAATGTAAGCGGCTTTCAGTATTCTGTATTTTTTTTTGCTTTTCAGCGGCTATTGTGCCTTTTTTTTAAAAACAAGTAACAATTCCCTTCCATTTGAAAAGTATTGAATCTACATCTTCAAGTTTTAGAACATCCTGAACCAGCACGCCTATCGTATGGGCCACGTAGGGCAAGTGATTGTATTCCAGAATCTCGCACGTTTTTTTTCATAGAACTGTCATTGTCTGTTGTAACGGTGACCACCTTAGATGAAAGACCCCAATCATCCAACACTGCTCGTATAGAGTCGGCAATATTTTTGGCCGCGTGATTTGTGATGGTTATCAATTGAGACCAGCTATCGGCACGGCCCTATCTCGATCTCATAGGAAATTTTCGTGGCGACTGCGCTGCCGCTCACGTACACTCACGTACACGTCGCGACGCGTCGCTGCTACGATTTGTTTCTGTTGCGTCGCTGTTATTCCGCTGTTAGACGAACAAAAATGCACACTAACGCAATGCAAACTTCTGAATGTGTTGGTGCCGATAGCTGATTGAGACGTAGATAGCAATGAAGAGGTAAAATTAAAGTTGTCTGTTACGAAATAGCATGTTATAGTTATATAGCCTTCGTTCAGTCTAGATCAGTGGTCGGCACCAACACATTCATATGTTTGCATTGCGTTAGTGTGCATTTTTGTTCGCTAACAGCGGAGTAACAGCGACGTAACAGCAATTTATAGCATGAGTTAAATTCGTGTACAACTACAACAAAACATTCATCACCAACATGACTGAAAGGTCTCACGTCCTTAGCTATCATATACATGACTTTTTGATCAAGTTTCTTTTTTCTCATAGAATCATTGCTATAGTTCGGTTCCTTGTTCAGAAAAATTTCCATGGATTTTGGCATTTGAACTTTTTCAGAATTCAGGCGACTCGGATGCAAGCGCTCAAGATGGTCAAAAAGGTTTGGTTGTCTTTCCAGCTGTCTTTAACCATTTATCACAGTAGTTACAAATACCATGAGTGTTATTACTGCTTTTTTAAAAATGATCCCACGCAACCGAACGCTCTCTCTTCCGCTTTGGATCTAACTCCTCTTCCTCCTTTTTCGCTTTCTCTGAAGGTTCCTTTCCCATTAAATAAATAAATAGAGCATGTTAGTATTCTGTATGCAATACACAATATTACTTAAATAAACTACATACTTATATTTGTACTTAATAATTATGCGTTGCAGCATAAGTTAATTTCGCGCCAAATTTATTAGCGTACGTAAAAATGTATGTACGTATGTATGTAAGTACACTGTTTCACTCGATGTTCCACCACCTCTAACCCGAATCACGGTATGTCTTTACATTTTTCAAATACAGACCATTCTTAATTCTTACCTAAAGCTTGGTACGGATGTGAGATAAAAGGCCTAGCGTAAACCCAAACTAAGCTAAACGTGTGTTGATAGCAGCAGCGTGATTAACGAAAATAGTCCGACTAGCTGTCAACAACAGAAATTTAAAAGACCCAACATGAAGCTGCAACCAGATAAACACCTGAACATCGGAGGAGGCAAAGAGAGTTAACCCAGATATTTGCGACATCTGGGGAACCAAGAAGGAAGAAGAAATCCCTCTCAAAAGTCGATCTGGCAACAAACCAATACGGGACCGTCCATAACGGTCGATCTGGCAACACGAAAGGAAGAAGCAGCAACAGCTCCTAACATCCCCAATGTATAAATTTATATTACCTTATGTTGAGCCAAATTTAGTAAAAAAAAAAAAACAGAAGTCAGTTAATAACAATATTAAAAGGAATTACATATATATTTCCTGTCGCAATATGTTTATAACTCAACACATAGTTCCATGTCGCAAAATGTTTGTAACTAAACATAACTCAAGATTCCGAGCGGCCTTAGAATGATTAATATCTCCCGCCGCAAAATGTTTATAAATAAATTTATAAGCATTTAAGTTTATATTGGTATGGATCTCAGAACTGTTAGAGCATTCCCTGCTCGAAAATAAGTAGTGAGCACCTTGAATGTGTTCCCAACATACATATGTAACTAAATAATGAAGGGTCAGCCACGAGAGTGAAAAGGGATGCGGCTCCTACGCCAACACATGTGATAGGTGGGAACGTGCTGATAACAATTCTTATCTCACAACAATTCGAGAAACTTTGTAAAGGAACTCAAAATGATATCAGCCAAAACTGGGAATAATATGGTTTTAGAATTAAAAAACATTGTATATTTAGCAGTAAGACTTAAAGGAGTCGATTCTCATATCATCTATATAAACTGATGTATTTCAATAAAGAAAGATAGTCTTGAGCTTGAACCCGATTCACGGTAAGTCTTTTCATTTCTCAACTACAGCTTAAGCTTGAGCCCGACCAACGGTAACTCTTGCCTTCGTGACTAGCGTGGACTGCTGTCGAAGGGATTGTGTTATGTGTGTTAAGGACTTGCGGATGCACACTGGGAAATTTTTCGATTTTGTTGGCATCATTTTTTAATTTATGGAATCTAAATTCTTCAAATGAATTAAAAATTAAAAACAAAAAACACGTTCAAAGTTATCGGTTTGAGTGATCGAAAATGACTTATTGAAGGTTGCAAAATTGTTTGTTAAGTTTGAGAACCCGTCACGAGCTCAATGGAAAATATTCGTACAGGTATGAAGAATTAGTGTGAAGTGTTTAAAAAATTTTTTTGAATCAAAAATTTTTTTTTTAAAAATCGAGGAAAAAAGTTACGAAAATTGACTTTAACATAAATTCGAAATTTTCAAAGGGTACTTAATGGGTAAAGGAAAGTTTTATATTATTCAAACGGAATTTAAATGACTTTTCCATTGATGCCAGTATGTTAACGATAAGGGACAAATAAGCCCCCAAATCTCAAAATGTTTGCTGTGCCAATAATTATGTTCGCCAGTATATATAAGGTTGCAAACATGATGCATAGAAGCCGTTTCACAATAAGAAGCATTATAAAACGGAAAGGATGTACACCCGATGACTCTCAGAAGAGTGTTTCTTTTACGTCAAAGTTTTCAGAGGGGAACCTTCGCAGTCAAAATTGTTCATTATTAGCCGTGACAGTATCGGGACCATAAACGTCTTTTACAATTTTAGCCCCGCTTGCACTTAAGCCCTTATAAAAAATAAATTGTAAATTCTAGCAAGTTTTTTCTTTGTTGGTCTCCAGGTTTAACAAAACTTATTTCTAGATACCTTTCAAAAAACGGACGACAGTGTGCTTTAAATGGGGATCCCACCTTTCGAAAAAGGTTAAGTGTAAATCAGTGTGAACAAAAATTAAAAAACTAAAGCATACCAAAGTTGATCTAAAATTTTTTGAATAAAAAGCTCACTTGGTTGCTCCTATAATCTCTGGGATCTAGAAGAATACATACTATTATAACTTTTAGGATTACATTAGTCTCTTTGGGCCTATTTTATTCATATACTGTCAATATTTGTTGAACTCCTGTACCCCTTGCGTACTAAGAATAAACATGTTTTGACCTGGGGGCTATTTTTCAAACCGTGTCCCAAGCGACGCTCCATAAGCGACGGAACAATAATTTCCCTTTGGTCATAAAAGTTTGCATTTCACATATTTAAACTTAACCGCAACAGATTTTGCGGTTTAATATTGAATTTTTTGTATGATAAATGGGCAACCAGAATGCAAAGCAACACGAGGCTGCAGCGCTGACAAGAACAGCGTATGCAAAATAATTAAGTGTGGGGAGTAGTGTACGATATGTTGTTACTGATGCTGCGGTAGTAAACATTTTAAATGTACGAAATGCATGCGTTTGCGGTGGTTTCCAAAAAGTGTATTGGCATGCTTTTTAAATTTTTATGTTCAGACCTTTACTTTAAAACAAGTTTTAACCTTCTAGTCCAAAGGTAAAAACTATGAAAAACCTTGCGCACAGGGTGCATTAAACGAAGAGGTCCCGCCCCCTGCTCGCTTCCCTCGCGGTGCTACACTCGAGCATACTCGAATTTTCGAGACCCCGTACTTAGAATGGAAAAAGTAAACACTGTTTAAAAGAAAGTAAGATAAAAAGCTACAAATTAAATGATAATTATGTACCAAATGTAGCACACGTGTAAATTTAAATAAATGAAAATGAACACAAAAAAATATATAAATAATTTTCCCAAGAAAATATTCTGTTTAAAATTGTATTTTACTGTACTGTAATTTCTCTAAATTTATTAATAAAAATAGAATTATCATAAAAATAACAATTCTTATTAATGTTTAATATTAGTAAGGTATCATTTATAATATCATAAAAGATACGCAAAAGATATCAAAAAGATCGCGAAATCGGTAGCTGTTACAAACTGAACGACAGATGATTCGTTTGCCTATTATTTTCGGAAATTTTCTGAGATTCGCATTGTTTTTACGCTTTCAGGCAGCCGTAGGGGATGAAGAAGGGAAGAATTAAGCTGAAGCTAAAATCACTGAATCAGCATTACCATTCTTGAATTTGCTAATAAACGATCTCAGCAGTAAAATGCGATGCTCGCAAGAAACTAGGACATGTGTTCGCTCGTAAACCCCCACCACGCATACCCGGTACCCCTACCCATGTCAGTAATTAGTTCAAGTGTGCGTCGCCATGTTGACCCAGTTGCTAGGCCGAGTTTAATAGCACTAAGCCCAAATTGTTAAAATAATATAACCTTAATGTTTACGACTACGTGTCGTGGTCGTCTTCGTCTTTGTTGTTGTGCCTCGTTTCTTGACCCCTCTGGTCGCCAGGGGGCGTCTTGTGGCTCCTACCTGAAGAGTTGCCTTCTTGGATTTCGATCTAGTTTTAGCCGAAGCACGCATTTTTTTTTTATTAGTTCTCATCTACGGATCCGTCATTATAATAAGGTATTCTAAAGCTCAAGGATAAGTAACAAGACTGCAAACTCTCAATATTTTAGAAAAGGTTAAAATCATAGAGCAGTATTTTGTTTCATTCGCGAGCACATGAATTAAAGGTTTTGATTCAAAAGGCGGTTCAATTTAATCCAAAAAATTTCGATTTTTTGTTTTCCAATCGATTTAATTTTCTTTGATTTTCTTAGCTGGTCAAAGGGACTAGCTTACTATTAATTAATATATATGTAATTTCTTGGTCAAAATCTCAAATAATCGCTCTTTATCAGAAAATGAATCAGAACTAAAACATTTTCTTAAGTTGCCTGAACCTTATTTTTAGAGCTTCGATTCAGAAGCGGTTTGCAGCCTTGTTGAAAAATTCTTACCGTATTGGCCAGGCGTTGTGCTAAACTGCGACTCTGTGTCGATGGGCGCGGCCTCTGTCCAAATAGCATAAAGACGCTTTGCTCAGCCAGCGATAGGATTCCCAGATTCATGCCCAGCTCGACGGAAAACTCAACGGCGGTTTGCAGTGACTCGAACGGACTGATTAAGTCCTCGCCATTGACATCCTTCATTTGATTGCACAACTCGTCGAGGGTTGAGCCTGCAAAGAGATAGGATCCATCAAATTGCGATAACAATGCTTGATCAGGGGATACTTACATAAACCAGGCTTTTGACTGAGCAGATCCAGCACATTTGGCAGCAAAGATGAGGTATAAACTTCCATTTCAATTTTTCTAAGTCTAATTTCGTTGTTTTTTGTATAAGCAGTTAGTTTTTCGAATAGTTGTTTACTGTTCAAAGTATGATTTGTGAATGAACAAATGTTGAAAGGCATTTACGTACTCTCACAGTAAGTGACATTTATTCTTGGGCCAGCTTGACTATTAATTATTTATTTTCAATTCAAAAGATTTTTTTTTAATAAATAAACTAAAAATAAAAATTAGTTAATTTATTAAATTATTATTATTTATATTTTTTAAAATTACATAACACTTTTAAAAAATAGTAAACAAATTTTAAAAACAAAAATTGTACCTCGTAGAGCTTTTTTTCAATTACACTAGCTTACAACCATTTTGCAAAGTAAATCTAAGTGTGATTTTCTTATGGATTAAAATTTTTAATTAACCGATTTGCCCAAACAAACACTCAAATTAATGGTTAGAACAATTTTGGCTAAAATCGGACTACTATATCAAATAGCTGCCATAGGAACGAAACCAAGATCCCGGTAAACCGTAACGTCCCTTACGTACCAAGGCGAGTCCACAATATGCCCAAGAATCTTGTTTTGGCAAGTCTCCATTCTTTTAAGGGAGGAGTTGCACGCCATGCCATAAATGTTGATGGGAGAAATCATGGCTGTAAGCAGCCGGACCTTTGCAGTCAGAGATAACCCACTTCGCGGCCTCAGGAGCCAGTCCATTTTCTTGCACTTGGCACGCACTGGCTTCCAGGTGAGGCGACGATCAAGGGTGCCCGGATACTTTTCTTCCGCGCGATGCTAGATCATATTGCCGTTAAGTGGAAATTTGCGTCGTTCTGCACGGTGTAAGCACTTAGCATACAATACATAGAGGCGTTTCAGTGGTTTCATTCGCTTTGTATGCCGTGCGATCACAGAGCCTTCGGCAAAAGCCGAACTGTCTTTTCAGTGAAACTCCAGAGCGGCAAAACTTTGCACACAAGCAACTGCATGCTCGATCACCCTTAGGAACATACACTGTTTGCTTTGTATTGTTTATTAATTTTTATTTTTAGTATTTATTAATTAAAAACCATATGTTTGTGGCACAAAATTATTGAATAAGACAAGACAAGGAATCGAGGAAGGTTCATACCGAGTTTGAAGTCTATAGCTCTAATCGTTTCTCAGATCAACGCGTTCAAACAGACGGACAGGACTAGATCGACTTGGATGTGGATACCGACCAAGAATATATACACTTTATGGGGTCTTCGGCGCCTCTTTCTGCCTGTTACGTACATTTTACAAAACCATTATACCCATTTTTAATGCCACAGGGTATGAAAATGTGTGTCTCCTTTTTCTTCTGGTCACCCTATATATTTTATGGCTGAAATGTCAAAATTATTTGGCATGCCTTTGAGTGGTACACGACAAGTGGACGGTGTCGTGGTCAGCGTGTAAATCATATTACAATAAAATGCACAGCATTGCAGCAACTCTAACTGCAATACAATACTTAACTATGACATCATTAATTTTTTATAATGACAATTTTCCGACAATAAATCACTTAACTAATACGACTGCGCGTTGTGTTGCTTGCAGACACACAAATAGTGGCGCAGTCAGGGGGCTGTGGCCTGTATACTATAAATGCATCAAAATGCGGGAAATTTGTAAACTTTGCCAATGTACAGGTGCATGTGTGTGTGTGTGTGTGTGTGTGTGTGTGTGTGTGTGTGTGTGTGTGTGTGTGTGTGCTCTTGTGGGTGAATATCCTTCTGTTACTGTTGCCTACCATCGGGCTGGCGATGGGTGAGAAAGTGGATAAATTTAATTAATCTCGCTACTGTCAGTTACACTTAATTGCATTTAACTTGCAATACTCAAATAATTACAGACGACCTCATGCTTTGCTACTTATCAGCATCAACATTGACCAGCAGCATTGACCATCATTGACAGCAACACCACAAATGCAAACAGCAAACAGCAGCGACAGCGACAGCAACACTGGCAAGAGCAGTAAAAAGAACAACACGCGACTCGCTTCCTGGCTGACAGCATTCAGAGCAAGTCATACTGTGGGTGTTGCCATTTGCACACATCTGGTGTCTGGTCCGTGAGTTTTTGGCGGGCTCATCGCTCATTTGGCTGCCACTCGGTTTGTGTTAGCAGCAGCGGTCGCGGTCATCTTCGTCATCGTTGTTGTTGTTGTCGAACATTGGTCAGCGACTCACTGCAAATGTTGTCTCTGTTGCGGCTGAAAGTAGGCAGCAGCGAACGTGGCTATTATCGTTGTTGTTGGTGCTGTTTTGTTAACTGTATCACTGCGGACGGCAGTCCGCGCTAGTGACGAAAGCAGCACGAAGGGTGCGAAAGGCAACTGACAATATATACAGGAAGAATTGTAAGTTTGCTATGACTGTCCGATCAGGTCAAGTTATATACCCATCGCAAGGTATAGCTTTAGCTAACAAAAGTGCATGCAGGTGTAAAGGGAGGGGCAAAGGGTTCTTTTAGTACATTTTTTTAAATGAATGACACCTCGGTTATCAAATTTTTTTTAAAATAATTTTTATGTAAAACTTAATATTATGTTTGTCACAAAATTAAACATCAGAAATTTTTGGGACATGAAAATGTTTTCGTCACCAGACTTTTACCTCGTAAAGAGGTTTTTTTATAAGATATATAATATGTATCAATAAAAATATAAATTTAAGTATTAAATTATTAAATGTTCAAATTTGAATATTCTCATTAATTTTAACCAGTAGATTTTCAGCAATAGCACAGCAAGTATCTTGATCATTTTATTAATCCTATTTATGAAAATTCAACAATATGGCAGATGGAGGCGTGGCCGACCCCATAAAGTATATACAGCTGCGGTCAAAATAAAAGTAGTTAGTGCCACCTGTAAAAAGAGTAAACTTTGATATTTCGTAAGTACATCAGAGCTTTTGTTTTCTGACGTTGCCAGATCATAAGGTTGGGCTTCTTCCATTTTTGAGTTTCTCTGCAATTTCGTGATCCACGCTAAATTTGATCAGGTCAAAATAATAGTAGTGAATGAATTAAACTTCATCAAAAGTGAAAAGTAAAGGATTTTAAGCAAGAAATGCACTTGATTTGGTATTTATTTATGTAATTTGATAATTTATAATGTTTTATTTTTTTTTGCGTAGAGCTGTTACAATGGGGCGTGGCAAACATTGCACTTCTGAGAAGTGAGAAGTGAAAATGGATTAGTGAAGGGAAAACTTATAAAGAAGTCCAAAATTTGATTGAATGCTCACCAACCATGATCATAAATGCAATAAAGTACTCGCCAAAAAAAGAAAAGCGTGGAAGACCTCGTATTATGTCCGAAAGACTAGTGACGAAAGTTGTAAGATATTCGAAGCGCGACCCGTTCGCTTCTGCAACACTCAAAAAAAAGGACTTAGATATGGACCAAAGTGTGGAAACCATTCGCAGATGTTTGCGGAACAGCAAGAAGGGGACACCTGAATTGGCCCCTTCAGAAATGGAGGAACATATTATGGTCGGATGAGTCAAAAATTGTTTTGTTTGGTGGCCGAGGTTCTCGACAATATGTAAGGCGTCACCAAAATGCTGAATATTAGCCCATATTCACCTGCAAAACCGTCAAACATGGTGGTTCGAGCATAATGATTTGGGTGTGTTTTTTATTATATTACGGTGTCGGACCCATACATTGGATCAGAGCTATAATGGATAGGCACGAATATGTGAAAATTCTACAAAGCATTATGCTGCCGTATGCTTCGGATGATATGCCGCTAATTGGGATGTTCCAACAGTACAACGACCCAGAGCACACTAGCAAAACTGCCAAAGAATGGGTCACATCAAATAGAGTTGATGTAATAAAGAGGCCAGCGCAGTCCCCGATCCCCATTGAAAATTTGTGGTCCGATGTCAAGAAGGAGGTTGCCAAACATCAACCAACCAGCAATAATCACCTTTGGGGGATCGTTAAAAGCGCCTGGGGCGCAATACCTCCAGAGCGATGTTAAAATCTGGTCGACAAAATATTAAATGTATTATTTATTAAGTGCCTTTCGCATATCCAATCATCTAAACAAAAAAAAGTAAATTTAAGATCGTTTTCATCATTAATATATGTATTTGAATATCTGATATCAATACTATTATTTTGACCTATTTTTCAGGCTAATACAAGAAATAAAAATTATAACATGAAAAATAATAGCTTTTAATTTAATTTGTTTTGTCAGATGGATTAACTATGTTATATAACCACGTTCCTTACAAAAAATTAATAAAAAATTTAGATAAATTAAGAGATCCTTAGTTTTGAGTTTTTTGAATACGTCGATCTCACCCACTGAACCAAAAGCTCGTAAAAGATATCGCTAACGATACTTACGTGAATTAGTAACGCGCAAAACTATGGAGAAGAAAAGATTTCGTTTTCTATACATTTTGCGACTCACTTCACCAATCGATTGCGAGCCTTTCTCGATAACTTTTGCGACTCACTACACCAATCGACTGCGAGCCTTTTTAGATACCTTTAATTCCCATTAAATAAAAAACTATTAAAAATATATGAATTTAATTTAAATTTTATTCAAATTTCGCAACAAAAGTTACTGAATCTAATACCTATTAAGTAACAATTAAGTGATATGAACATAAATTTTTGGGTTAAATTGTCGAAATCCGCATCCATAAAGGCAAACCTCTGTTAATTAATTACCGTCAAATTTATATACATACAGTGCTCCACAAATGTCTTCATACAGCATAAACTTGTAAAATTTGCGTATAATAAAGATGTTTTGATGCGGTTTTCTTATATTAATCTTTTATTTACTTAAATCCCGTTCTAATGATACCAAAATTTCTTTAACCCATTAAGTACCCATCGAAAATTTTGAATTTGAAAAAAAGTCAATTTTTCAAAATTTTTCCTCGATTTTTTCCAAAAAATTTTTTGATGCAGAAAAATTCTTCAAACAATTCTAAGAGTGACTGCAAAAAAAATTTTTAAAAAATATTTTTGCCAGTATTTTTTAACCGTGAATATTTAACCAAGAAACTATCTGTTTAAAATCACTTCCTAGCCTCCGCTGAGAAGCATGAAGATGTTAGGTTAAGGTATATGGTCTTAGTCTAGGATCGGACCCTACTCCCCAAAAATAAAAAATAAAAAAACCCAAAAAAAGGGCGATTTATGATGAATTTTTGTGAAAAATTTAGTAGGGGGTCTCTGCTGGGGACTGGGGGCCCTGCCATAATTTGTCATGAGCTGTCCCAGGCATTTGGACATCAGCCGAGATAATTTTAAACGATTTTTTCAACCTTGTAAGCTGAAATCCTTGATAATTTTACTTGCTTGTTAGGGGACTCGGGGCCCCGCCTTAAAATGTCATGAGCTGCCCTAGGCGAACAGGCCTACTACCTCATCGCTTACACGCATTTGGACATCAACCGAGATAATTTTACTTGTTTGTTCGGGGACTGGGGGCCCTGCCTTAAAATGTCATGAGCTGTCCCAGGCGAACAGGCCCAATACTACCTACTGGATCAACCTATACCATCAAAGGACCCCTTTTGGAGTACGACTTCTAACACAAACTTTGTATTTCCTGTTTTTTGAGAGTAGGGTCCGATCCTAGACTAAGACCATATACCTTATCCTAACATCTTCTTGCTTCTCAGCGGAGGCTAGGAATTGATTTTAGACACATAGTTTCTTGGTGAAGTATTCTTAGAATTAAACGTAGATTCCGATTCTGGTGGACGATTTTTGCGAAAAAAAATTGACCCGCCCTAATGTACATACAGTTTGTCAAGTAATTGTTTGCAAAGCCTTAAAAATGTAATATTTCGACTTTAAATAAGAAAATAATAGCTTATTATATATATTTGGAAAGGTCATTTAATTTTCGTTCAAATGATGCAAAAATTTCCTTAACCCATTAAGTACCCATTAAAATATTCGAATTTTAAAAAAGGTCTACTTTTTCAACTTTTTTCCTCGATTTTTTCCAAAAAATGTTGGGATGCAAAAAAATTCTGGAAACAATTCTAAGAGTAACTGCAAAAAAAATATTTTTGCTAGTATTTTTTATAATTTTTTGAAAATTCTAAAAATGACCATTTTAACCCATTTTTCCTCATTTTCATGCAAAAAGTGCCTTTTTTTCAGTTTTCAAAAAATTCTAAAAAATACTAGCAAAAATATTTTTGAAAATTTTTTTTTGCAGTTACTCTTAGAATTGTTTCCAGAATTTTTTTGCATCCCAACATTTTTTGGAAAAAATCGAGGAAAAAAGTTGAAAAAGTAAACCTTTTTTAAAATTCGAATATTTTAATGGGTACTTAATGGGTTAAGGAAATTTTTGCATCATTTGAACGAAAATTAAATGACCTTTCCAAATATATATAATAAGCTATTATTTTCTTATTTAAAGTCGAAATATTACATTTTTAAGGCTTTGCAAACAATTACTTGACAAACTGTATGTTTAAATGGCTCCGGGAGCTAGCGGCTGCTCGCGAATTCCGATTTCGTGCCCACCGCTGCTTTACACTTAAAGCTTAGTACGCAAGCTAACTAAATTTTACGCGGCGTAAAGTGCTCAATATTTAGCTGTCGACGAGCGTAAGCCCAGTGTTGCCAATGCAACACGGAAAAATAACAAAAAGTTGAGTGGTAACACTATGCGTCAGCGGCGGTTTATTTTAAATTTGAAGATGCTGAACTGATTTGGATGAAAGAGGAGAGAATAGGCAGTGAAAAATGCAAATTAAAGTTTATAGAGAAAAAATATGCGATGCCCCGCAACCACAGCGCGTGTTGGGTGCACCCATCGATTTTGAACTTCTAATGAGGATTCACTATTTGTGTTAATGAAAAAAATACAAAAATATCTATAAAAACCATTTTAGCTTTCGTTCTTGCTTATAATCTACCATTATTCTCATCGTTATTGACCAAATTCAAATAGTCTTCATAGTTTTCACTTGTGTGCCAGACATTTATCTCCAGTATACCCAGCGAAACTCTAAACAGTTTAATGTTTCGCTGGGCCTGTCAGCAGTGCTGCCCATTCTGTTATTTTACTTAACAGCTCTGTTATTTTATTTAGTCTGCGGACACCCGAGCGTAAAAAATGTCAAGTTCTTCTTCTTGATTTTACGCCAGCGTTTTTTTTATATGGAGTTTGGGCTTACGCCAGGCCTTTTTTTTAGTTTGCGTACTATGCTTAACTATTAAAAAAATCTGCGTCGATTGCCGGCCAGTAAAAAGGGCAAAGAACGCAAGACAGCCTAAGAAAACGTTAGCGTAACGGAACATACAAAAATGGAACGAATAAACGAACAAGGAACGAATGTTGTTGGTTTTCTGCCTGTGCGTCGTTCGCCGAAATGCGCAGAGAATGAAGCAACAGCAGCATCAGCTGTTCGTTTTTCGTCAATATAATCTTTCTTCCTATTCATACATAGTACATACAGAGGTGGTCAAAAGTATTTATACAACGTGCATTTTCTTGAGCTTTCAACTTTGATTGCTTATTGCTGCTGCTTTGGTACGCAGATAACAAAATAACGGTTATAGTCGTATTTCTGTATCTACGCAAAAGCAAATGAAAGAAGAATTAGAAATTATAACTGTTCATGGGCTTAACAAAGCAGCATTGAACTTATGCTTATCAGTTGTCAAAAGTATTTACACAAATTTATTTCGCGTGAAAATTATTTACACACAACTTATTTAATTTTGTTTTATGTTAAATATTAATTAAAAAAAAATTATATTATTACTACATGTATTATTAACCCAACTTATGTCTAGTTATACTTAAACATAAGAATGAGCGAAAAACTAATCGAGAAATGGCAAACATTATGAAGTGCTCCAAGGATAAAGTGTTTAACGCCTATCAAGAAAAGTCCGAGCCCAGGGGAAGAAAGCGAAAAACATCAAGCCGCTTCGATAACTTTCTGGTGCGTTACTCCCAACAAAATCCGTTTAAATCGTCCAACGGCTTGAAAACAGAGTTGAATACACCAATTGCAAGCCGTACAATTCGGAATTTCTATCAAAAGGATGGATTAGTTTGAAGGTACCATTTTGAAGTAAGCGGAATATTCAGGAAAGGCTTGAGCTTGCCAAAACGCACCAACTACGCCAAAATTGGAAACATGTGCTCTGGTCGGACGAAAAGAAGATCAACTTGTTTTTATCACGAAAACGATATGTTGACGACCTGAAGAAAAAGCTTTTGACTTCAAATGCACAATAAAGACTGTGAAGCACGGTGGCGGTTCGGGGCTTCTTCTCAGCATCTGGTGTCGGCCCAATCTATTGGATAAAAGTCAAAATGCGTGCCTTAGATTATGAAGAGATCCTCCAGAATGCGATGCTGCCGTTTGCTGCAGAGGAAATGCCAAGCACGCTTCTAAGTTGGTCAAGGAATGATTTTGTAATATTAGCGTTATGAAAAGAACTGCCCAGCCGCCGGACTTAAGCCTCATAGAGCCCTTTTGGGAAGCTCTGAAGCGGGCATTAGGTGCTCACAAGTCCAATAATCAGGAATAGCTATGAGAGAAGGTACAAGAGGTTTGATAACGCATTCTTCAGAAAACCTGTGCCAAACTTGTGAGCTCCATGGGTCGAAGATGCTCAGAAGTATTAAAAATAATATGAAAAAAAAAATTGCCCCTATTTTTTTGTCAACGTTAATTTCATAATCTTAAGTTTTTTTAATATTATTATTTGGACCAAATGTTTGTTAAATTTAGGAAGAAATTAAGGAACTCAAACAAATTTTAAGGAAAATTTTTATACTATCAACGAGCGCATAATTAATGCGGATAATGCAGAACTTGAAAAGCTTCAAAAGCAAGATTTTGAAGAATGTTTTGAGGATTGGAGCTTTTGTTAATCCCCTATTAAATACAGTGCACTCACGAAAACCTGAACTAATTAACCTAGAGCTTTTTGACTTTGTTCACCTTTTAAGGTAATCAATGTAATAAAAAATTGTGTTCGCATTAAGCGATGTTCATAATATGCAGTGCTCACGGTTTCACAAATACGTAACAAATATGTAACATAACATATAACTTGAAATGATGAAAATGTTGTGAGCAACTACTGACAAATGAAATTACATTTAGGTTATATGTATATTTTTTTTTGGTTTAATCCCAATTATTGGCACATTCTATGTTTATTATATTTCGGATTTAATTGACCCATTTTAGTTGTTGGGTACAGGGTCTAAAAATGTGTTAATGAATCAACCTACATATGTAATTTGTGGCACGTTTCTCCAATTCGTCATGGCCTTTCGGAAGCTAAAAAGTGCGTCACTGATTAGACACCGGACTTGGTCAATGATCCATCGTTTATGACGATGTCAACGGCACCTCGCGCCTGAGAGGCATTATCATGGAATTTTCGTGTGCATTCCAGCGCGCTTTCGTCACGGGCCAGGTTTGACGGCATGCCCTCACTAGCTTGGGTAAAGCCCCAAAATACAGCCCATAACCCCTTCCAGCCTAATACCGGTAGCAGACTGTTTTTCCCTAGCCCATGCCTCTGTAGAAAAAGTCGCCCGGTCATATCTTATCTCGCACGGTTTGGAATTCATATATCAGTATGCCCTTATCTTATCTGATCGCGGCGCGGTATTAATAATGGACACCTCCACTACGACGACTTTGACGACAACGACAGCGACTGTGGTGTCAATATTGCGAACCGGTCACAGTCACAAAAGCAAACGCTACGAAGAAACCCGAGAGTGAATGCCGCGCGTGTCACCGCCAAAGAAGAGATCGACCAGGAATAAACTCTTAAAACACAATTACCCAGGCAATCATCGGACTTCACTCTTCAGTCGAAATGCATTTAAAACGCTTACTTCTGTTAGTGGGCTGCATTTTAACGCTGATGCTGGCGCAAAGCATCCAAACTACAGAGGCGCGTCGGCTGATCTTCTACAACCCGCAGAGCAAAACATTGACCAGCCAGCTGCTCATCTCCCACCGCGTCAAACGACCCTGTCCAGCCGGCAAAATGCGCGACCATCGTGATCGCTGTCGACGTGCTGTGATCTTCGCGCGTAACAAGTGAGACTGGGGTTCAATGCAACCAAAGCAGCAGCCTCCACATACTATATATATTTAAGCAATAATTCGTTACCGATTAGTCGTAGTCATGTAATTCCATATTTATTATTTTGTATTCTTAAATAGAAGCTTAGTATGTAAGCCAACTCGAATGTAAGATACCCTGCACTACTTGTGTGAAAACACGAAGTTTGTATTTTCAAAACAGATTCGGAATCAGTTTCGTTACGCATACCAGTTTTTTTGTATTGCTGTAAAATACTGGTAAGATTTCGGTCTAAAAATAAACTTGTCAAATATACGCTCCCATGAAAACAGAAATGTTGTGAAAAAAATTACAACCGAATATTTAAAAAACGCAAAAGAAAAGGTTGTTTCTATTATGTTTCCCACATTATCGGGAGTGCCACTGAAATCGCTTTCGCTTGAATTTCACTTAAATTTGTATGAAATTAAAGTGAAATACAAACGAAAGCAATTTCTGTGAAATTTGTATGAAATTTTAGTGAAATACAAGCGAAATCGATTTCTGTGGCACCCCAGTATAAAAGTGTTTGTTGGATGGCCCAATTGTCGTAAAATTAATAATAGACAAAGACGTAGTTATTTTTTTTTGCAAACCCACAGAAACTTGTATATAGACAACAGACATCTTACAAACACGAATGAAGCTAAATATGTATGCGGTGTATTTCAAATCCAAGCCTGCAATGGGTAACAAAAAAAATGATCCTACTTAGCCTCAATTATTTACCGACGTTCCTATGTCAACTTAATAATGTTGTGCACCGAATTTAACCAAAATTGGTCAGGCTGTAAAAACCAATATAAACAAAATTTACAACACCAAGATTGGTTGAAATATTAAAGTTAACAAATAAGTACGGGGTCTTGGACAGTCGAGTTTGCTCGACTGTAGAACCGTGAGAGAAGCAGGTTGTGTTGGATCAGAATAGCTTTGCATTAGAATTTTTGCTTTTGCACACTTCATGCGTCTTCGACAGTAGCGTGAGCAGCCGTCAACAGCGATGCGAGTAGAAATATGTAAAATAATAGATGTTTTATTTATACTCAATGTAAAAGCAATCGTGCTTATTTCAATATTGCGGGTTTTCTCTATATGAATTGAGTTGTCTCGAATACTAATTACCGCAAGAGTAATTAATAAAAATAAAACCAGCTTTTAGAAGTCGGGCTAACAGCACTCGATAGTGCAGACAAACACTTGTGTTGCTACAAGTCAACAGTCAACAGAGTATGGAATACTTGGGCGGTTGTCACAAACGGTTTGCTTCAGATATTTCCATAAATCACATACAAGTTGATAGTATCAACCTCGAAAATGACACATAAATTGTGGTTGTTGATACTTTGTTTAGTGGAAACTCACAAAAAGGTACAGCTGACGCCACTCACACTGAAAACTGAAGGTTGGTTGAGCAGATCTTTTTATTTTTTTGAGAAATTCCAACCTCTTTTTGTCAATTCGCTTTAGCGGCCAAGACACATTTTGGAAACTGTAGTACGGTCGACTTCGGGCCTGGACACTGCATCTATCGCAACGACTGTGATTTCTACGATGTGGAATTCCAAGATGCATCGAGTAAGCGTCAATGTTACTCACAACAGAGACCCGATTTGGTAACTCCGATTTTATTTTAAGCTAAGGGTAAAGCGTGTGTTATTTTCAGATAATAATGAGAGGTTTCGGGTTTCAAACTGAAAGAAAACTAATACGCATATGTTTTTTTATTATCGGTTAAGGGTCCTCGACAATAAAAATACTTAAAAAATTGTCTATGGAAAGTTTTTTTTTTCACCGACACTTTTTGGTAAATAAACGACGGTGTCGTGTGCACATCCCTCTAGTTCCCAAAGCTGCCTATAGGAGTATACGCTTAATCGTTAGCGTTATTTTTTTTTCTTTACATCTATTTTGGAGATTCCTAAATATTAATATTGGCGCTTTTGCAGCCTTTTCTAGTACGAAAAGTGAAAGTAATTTGAATTCAGAAACTTGTGATTTTTGCAACAAGTAAATATTTTGTGCGGAGTAAGAAAAACGAATAATAAAAAAAGAATATTATTCATTAGTGTAGGTGAAAAGCAAAATTATCTGTGTGTTGCTGTCAGTCTTTATTTAACAAAAAGTTATTTTTCTGAAGAAGGAACGTGCTAGTGCCAAGAGGCCGCTTTGGGACAGAGAAATGACGCGCCAATGCACAAAATTCCAATATATGAAGGGTGCTTGAGAAGTTTCAACGCTACTATGTTAAAATATAAAACTAAGTAATACTATATTTGCAGATCTGCTGCCCACGCGAAAAAAAAGTGGCATCATTAGCCAATGGCGATCTGTTGCCAAAGTATCCAAATTGCGGATCATCCTTCGCCTTCAAGGTATATGGCGGCACTAATACTGGGCTAATGGAATTCCCCTGGACTACACTGCTGGAGTACACGTTGGTGTCAACTGGTCAGAAGGAGCACACTTGTGGTGCATCATTTATAGCCGGACGCTGGTTGCTAACGGCCGCCCACTGCGTTCATGAGAGCTTTCTAGGAGCTGGCCGGAATTTGACCGGTGCGCGGTTGGGCGAATGGAATCCGACAAGCAATCCGGACTGCATAAGCCACTGGAATGGCAAGGTGGAATGTGCGCCACCGCATATTCAAGCCAGTATTGATCGCGCAGTTATCCATCCGCAGTTTGAGTCCGACAATTTGACAAACGATATCGCATTGCTGCGGCTTGCGGACTCCATTGATTGGCAGCAACAGCAGCACGTAGAGCCCGTGTGCTTACCCCCGGCTCTTGGTGCGGGCGCCGATCAATTGGAGGGCAGCGCAGTGGACGTTTCCGGCTGGGGTATCACCAAGCACAACAACGAGGCTAGCCCTGTAAAACGCAAGGCCACACTTCATGTACAGTCGCAAGATCAGTGTCAGGCAGCCTATGGAAAACAAGGCTATACCTTGACCAACAGTCAGCTTTGCGCAGGTGGCGGGGATAATGTAAACTCCTGCCCTGGCGACTCGGGTGGACCACTTACCGCAGAGGGGTACACGCCCCAGAGGGATCTGTTCGTCTATCTGGTCGGCATAGTTTCGTACGGCAAGAAGCGCTGCGGCCAATCAGACTTTCCCGGAGTCTACACAAGAGTCAGCTCACACATGCATTGGATTCGACAGACCATACGCAATAACAGTAATGTCAATGAGAACAGGAAATAGTTTCTGGTCCTGGGACTTTAATGTTACAGTTCTTGTTGAAATTATTAGGTTAGTTTGGAAGGGCAAAATTTCAAGAGTTAGTACTGTATAAACATCGCATTCAATAGACATGGCACGCCGACAATTACATAAGTTATCGCTTTCGGATGAAAATATTTGAAAAATGTATTTCATGAATTTCGATGGTGATACAAATTTGGATGTTGATTTGAATCTATCAACGAAGCAGGGAACTCCCCCTATCGGATCCGAAAACTCAGACTTTCAAAAATATCTTGTGGCGACAAAAAAACTAAGTGCTGGACAGTAGATCTCAAAAAGCTTGATACGCCTTTTGAATGCTTGAAATATTTTCATGGAGACACTATTATTGATCACACAACAATCGAATTCATATTTAACCCAATAAAATGTCCCTTCCGATGTTCGTCAATATATTGGAGGCTTATTTTTAATGTCAGTTTTTCATTATTCTAGCGCCTTATCTCATTGGGGCGAATTTGAATCAGGGCTGTTCCTAATTCACTACTTTTTTAATGAATTTGTCATTTCATTGGCATTGAAATAAGTAGTGCTACTGAAATAGAATTTCACTAGCATTGAAAAAACTAGTGCTAATAAAAATTTATTTCAGTAGGCATTGAAAATAAAAAGTAATGAAAATTGTTCAGTGGCATTACTTAATGCTAGGGAAAAACTAATTTAATTACCATTAATAATTACTTTTTTTTTAATTTAAAAAAATTTAAATATTTGGAAAAATTTAAATAAAATGTAGAAAAATTTAGAAATTGAGACATGAGAAGCGAAATGGCTGTAAACTAGTGTTATTATTAATTCAAGTACCCAATACAAATATCGCGAAAAGGATCAAAATAACAATTTCTATATTTTTCAAGCTAAAACATACATTTCATATCGATTGATGAAAAAATTTGTAATAATAAATCATTCTAATATCATTTACCGATCTCTTTAATCGATTTGTTTATCAAGCTTAATTTCTCACGCCAAAAAAAGCACGAATAAGAAAACAAACTGACGCGGAAATATGAGGAAAAAAATTCAAAACACAGCTTACAGAAAAGACTTAAAAGTACTCGTACAATTCGTATTTAAAGAGGTTGGTAGAAATGAAGAAGATATCGGGCCGGGCCGGGCTTTTTGAAAATTTGACCGTGCCGGGCCTGGACTTAAAAAGAAGGCCAGTGCCCATCTCTTATATAGATTATGCCGAGTGTATTCCAAAAAAAGGTTGCCATGAATTTATTGGATAGCAAGCAAACCTTGGTGTTCTTCGGCGCCGATTCACCCGAAGAAATCCACAGTTTTGACTGCGTCTTGGTCTCTGTTTGGCATCTCTCTCGTGCTTGTACGACCGCATCGAAATTCAATAAACCATTTTGTTCCATTGAAACTGATGGTTCAGTGTCCCTAAAGTGTCCCTTGAGTGATTGTTTTCCACGCATAAAATAATGCTTGATAAGCACACGAAATTCAGTTTTTTTTCATTTGCCTAAACATTTACGCGGTCGTCTGCTATAAATGGCTAACATACACAAACTTAATGGCGTAGCTAGATCAAAATTTGATGGAAGTCAGCGGACAGATGCGTGTTGACAGCCTTTCCATTTGAAATTCGGGATCTGCTTTCCTAACAATAGTGAACTACCGTTTACAATGCATTCACAAACAAGAATTGTCTCACGTATTCCTGCGAAAGAAACACCTTGGATGGATGATTTCGGCATTTTCCAGTCGCAAATATAAACAAACTTTTACTCAGGTGAAATTGATGAAATGAAATTTTATTCTATGGCTTAATATTTTTCACTGGCACTTTCATTCAAAGAAAAGTCTATAGCTAACGAAAAGCTCATATACGTAAGAGAAACAAGGGGTCTCCGCCAAATGCTCGCTTCACTCCCGAAGGGGTACTTGACTGTAGGATACCCTGTGCCAGACCTTATACCTATATGCACACACATACTTGCGTTTACAAAAACAACAGTAGCCGCAGACGTTAGAAACGCCGAAGATTTGATTCCCTTGCAGAAAGCTCCACGAAACTTTCGACATATTTTTCCCATGGCAGCTACTACTAGTATATGAGATAGTTTATCGATTTGAAATAGGACAATAGAAACTCCCAAAAAACTCAAACTTAATCTTAATATTCGACCAATCGTTCCTGTGGCAGGCATATATTAATATTAATTAATTACCATTAATATGGTATAGATTTCAACCAAGTTTTGTCTGGATGTCTAAAACCACCCAAGATGCAATATCCTGTCAGATTGGTCGACATATCTCAAATAACAAAAATTTCAATTACAGCTATATGATATAGACATCCTATCCACATTTAAAAAGAAACTTGATTTGCGTCCGGTATTCAGGAATCTACATGACAAGTTTAGAGTCTCTAGCTCTTCTAGTCTTCAGTGACGGATGGATGGACAGATCTAAATCGACTCGTCTGTTGATACTGATCAAGAATATTTACACTTAATCGGGCCTGTCATGCCTCCGTTTGCTTGTTTCAAACATTTCGCAAAACCATTATACCCTGTTTTGCTCATTTTCAATGGGCACAGGGTATTAAAAAAATCTCGCGGGAGGCTCGTTAAATGAGCCTGTCAGAATCTTCGCTCTTTGATTGTTCGCTTAGTACATTAAAGGGCGATGTCAATACATATGCCGCCGTAGCAACGCCGTAAAAGCTCAAATCTCCACTGTTTACTTGGCTTATTTATTTCACGTCGATGGCGACGTCATTTAACATTTTATACAATTTATACAATTGCCGTTTACCGTCTGCCAAGGACACATGTGTTGCTTTTGAATCTGCCGCACATGGACCCACCGATGGGCGGGGCAGAAAGCATTAGCGGGCGCGCAGGGAGCATGCCTATTTAAATCGAAGTGAAATCAATTTCGCAATTCACATTTCATGCACAGAGCAAACACAAAATATGCGCATGAAGTGCGTTATCTCCCCCATTTATTTATGTAGTAATACAAAGGAACCACTGGCTCCATGCTGATGCATTCATATTGGGCACTAAGCATATTGTGGACAATTAAAATACGATGTGTGCGCTCGTGTGTGTTTCGTCTCAATAAGGGCTCTCCTTCAGGGCATCTAATGAACGTGACGATTTTTGCCGAAGGTACTTAGTAATAGTAAAAAGATCCTCTTCACAAGGTGAAAATCTAGTGACGAAAACATTTCCATGCCTCAAAATTTCTGATATCCAATTTTGTGACGAGCGATATTAAATTGTATACATCAGGGGCGGGCCCGCATGGGCTCCGGGAGCTATGCGGCAGCTCACAACTTTATTCGGCGCCGCACTATGGTTTTTTTTCCGTTATTTTTGGCATAAAGTTAAAATTTTTTTTGTTTAGTATTTTAAAAATTTGTTGTTGATTTTTAATTGTTAAACACTCTAGTCCAGGGGTGGGCGCAAAATTTGACCTCGGGAGCACTACAACAACAACTACAACAACAACCTTTTTCGCGTCTACCTACTTTGTCGATCACCCAAATAATGTGCGAGCAAAAAAAAAGGTCTTCGGCGCGGCGCGTAGCGCGCACACACTGCGCCTTTGCAATGTTGTTGTTGTTTTATTGACGGTCATAAATTTTAAGTGTCAAAAATGCCTCGACTCGACTCGAGCTGCCTGTGTGCGTTGTTGTTGCTAATGCCTCGACTCGAGCTGCCTGTGTGCGTTGTTGTTGCTAGCTTGTTCGCGAGCTGACCGTGTCTAATTGATTTATGACGCCTCGACTCGAGCTGCTTGTGTGCGACATCACGGCGCCGAATAAGTATGAGAGTAGCTGCTTAACTCCGAGAGTACAGGCCGCCCACCCCTGCTCTAGTCAGATAAAAAATTATTTAACTTTAACTTGTGGAGCAATACTGTTCTGCTTGCGCGCTGTTAAAGTCAGCTGATTATGTACCACCCGTTTTGTATGAAATTGGCGGGAAAAATTTTGCGACTTTGATCGTTTGTTATGGCGAAAGCTTACACAAAAGTGAAAAGAATTAATGTGGAAAATGATTGTCCAGGTATGTAAAACTATAGTTTACCTATGTTTTTGTCTTTGTTATGTGTTTTTGTCAAATTATACCGTGTTTTGTTAATTGTATTTTTAGAACGAGCTTAACAGGTGTAGTTGTGTTTCGTGGATCAGTACTTTTGCATGGCAAAACGTTGTAAATGAGAAACTATTAACCAAAGTGTGCAGATTAATAAGAAACTAATCATTTTTGTCCGAATCCACACGTTTTCGAAAAAATCAAATTTTTCTGGTACAATATGTGTTAAATCGTGCTGAGCTGGTTGACATTTGGAACAACAACAATGGCTCAGGAGACGCCGTACAACAGCACATATTGGAAAGTATCGCACAAAAACATTCAAATAAGGAGATCACTAAGTCAATAAATGAAAAAAATAAAGACATCGTCAATCATATAAATAAGCACTTGCTGAAGTGTAATTCAACTCTGGAAAGATTCAGGGTAAAGCACTCAAAATGGCTTGCCAAACGCATACTCATAAAATCTTCACTTTCTTTACTTTCAGAATAAAGGACTATTCACTAGACAACAAAAGGAATAGATGAATACTGAAAAAAAAATTGTATAATTATTATTTTTGTTCATCAAATATACATATATAAATAATATGTATAATAAAACTTTTTAATGGAACGTCATAATCTTAGTTGCATGTCGGCCAGATCGGTTATATGTCAGCTATATAAAATAGTGTTCCAAATCATATGCAACTTGGTAGGTCAGCTGAAAAACATAAGAATTGTATACAAACTAAATTTCAAATCAATAGCTTTATAAACAAAATAGTTGGGTCAAATCGGTCAGATTGACTATATGTATGGCAGCTATATGAAATAGTGCCCCAAATTAAACGAAACTTGGTAGGTCATTTTGGGACCATAAAAAATGTATTCAAACCAAATTTTAAAGCAATAGCTTGATAAACAAAAAAGTTAGGGCAAATCGGCCAGATCGGTTATATGGCAGCTATATGAAATAGTGCCCCAAATAAAATGAAACTTGGTAGGTCATATTGGGAGCATAAAAAATGTATTCAAACCAAATTTCAAAAGCAATAGCTTGATAAACAAAAAAGTTAGGGCAAATCGGCCAGATCGGTTATATGGCAGCTACATGAAATAGTGCCCCAAATCATTTGAAACTTGGTAGGTCATTTTGGGAGCTTAAAAAATATATTCAAACCAAATTTCAATTCAATAGGTTTAAAATTAGAGTTTATGCCAAAAAAAACGGAAAAAAAAACCATAGTGCGCCGTGAAGTCGCACACAAGAATCGAGAGCAGGGAAAAAAAAGCCATTCTAAAATCAAGCCTAAAATACTTAATTTAAGCCTGCATTTTTTAAGTATGTTTTCAGCATTAAGCTGAACAATCAAGTCTATATCGGGATTAAAATGGGAAAATCAGCCCAAATTACTTGATTCTCTCTCGGCCTCTCTAATTTCAACTAGTCCGGTGGCTCAGTGGTTAGAGTCGCCGACCTGTTTGAAAAAAAAACCTGGGTTCGATTCCCCCAGTCAATTGCAGTCAAACATTCAAAAATATGTTAAAAAAAAAAAACAATAAATAATTTTTTTTTTTTTTTTTGCTGCAAACCCGGAGACAGAGAATATTCTTACATTTTACATTTGAAAATTTTCATTTAACTGTGTTGGCGTCGACTCCGCTTTGATGCTGATCAATAATATATATCAATATTTAATTGGGGTCTGCCAGGCCTTCTTCTGCCTGTTACGTGTGTTTTTTTTTTGTGACAAAGTTAATAGACCCCTGTATTTTATTTTAAGTACGGGGTCTAATTAGACTTTGATAAGGCTATCATTATGCATTCTATCCAAAGAAATGTATAAATGCTGACCATCTTTGCCAATGGTGGCATATTTTTGCACAACAGCAATCCCCACTTAGTGCAATTTCAAGTGTTGGCTCACTGACATTAGTCAGTCCAAGTACACACACACACACACACACACACACACACACACACAAGAGCAAGGAGTGGAGTCGACTTGGTCGCAGCACCTTCATTGTTTGTCAGCCTAATGTCTGTGCGAGTGGCACCGGCCTCAACTCAAAAACACGAGTGCAATAAGATGAAGATGAAATACACCTGAGTGGGAAGTGGGGAAGAGTTGGGATGGATAGTCTGTTTCTGTTCAGCGCACACACAGTGTGGAGTGTGGAGTGTGGAGTGTGAGCTAATGTCTCCCTGAAGCGTCCTGGACTGAATGCTTAAAATTCAATTTGTTTGGCTGTGATTTAGTGTAATTTACGCTCACAACTGGAAAAGATTTATGGGTACTTCAAACGGAAAAAAATCCTGACGAAACTGAGGTGACTTAGTGTTTTCTCCCTTCATCTGGTTAGTGCGTGTCTGAGACAGTTCATTTGTATGCTAGTGCCAAATGACAACGGCGCATGGTATTGGCAAAGTGATTCTTAGATCCGTTTCCTGATTGAGATTCCTAATTTCAGTTCCAGCTCTCAATTCTAAACTGCTTCTGGTGATCGCTCTCGTTCGTTCGTTTGTCAGCGGCTGACATGAATAAGTTATAGCCAGCAGGTAACTCAGCCACCTATCAACTATTCGTACCAACAAAGCCAAGTCAGCCACTCTCACTCTCTCTCTCTCTCTCTCACACACGTCCACTCTCTTACCACAAGCAAACCCAATGTGTCTGTCTCTAAATAACTGCCAAGAGTAATGATGCCTGCGTCTTCGACTTTTCCATACTATAGTATACCGACTTAACTGTTTCCTTATATTCTGTCTGCACTGCTTCTCTGGACGTTAGCCCCCCTTCCTTATCATTCCGAGTTCTTGCTTTGTCAGCGGCTGAGTGCAAGTCAAAGTAAAACTAATGGTTCTTTTCCGAATACGAAAAAAATCAACATGATTCATCCGGTGGATGTTCGTATCTGTGCGCAATGTGACAACTGTAATATAAATGGTCAGTGGCAAAGATTTTCAGCTTGATTGCAAATACAATTACCATAAGTTGACCGACTGGGTTAAGTTCTCCGTCAATAACAGAAGACTCTGAAAAACATTCGTTGAAGCCTCAGTCTTTATCACACGGAGTGCCTGTTAAAAATTTAAAAAAAGGAGGCGGTCAGTCACGTCTATAAAGCAATATAAATAAACACCGATCCCTTTTTGCGAAATGATCGTAAGCGACGAAATCAGCACGAAGGGTGCGAAGGCGACTAGCAATATATACAGGAAAATGGAAAATTTGCTATACTGCCCGATCAGGTCAAGCTATATACCGATCGAAAGGTATCAATTAAACTAACAAATGTGCGTACTAAGACTTTTGGAAACTCACTTGGTTTGTGAGATAAACAGATGTAAGTGGGAGGGGAAAAATTCAAATTATTTGAGCAAATGGGGCCGTTGGAGCCTTTTGATACTTTTTTTTTTAATTTTTTACTATTTTAATCAAAAAAACGCGTCGAATGACACTTCGATCATCAAAATCCGAATTCAAAAAATAATTAATTTTGAAATTTTTAGGAGCCTTTCAAAAATGAGATGAAAAGTCGGTATGTCTGTTTGTTTGTCTGTTTGTTTGTTTGGATCAAATCGTTTATTTAGCTTAAGTGTTTGAATGATGACTTGTTCCTGCTCAAAAATCTAAAAACGTTTGATCTACGACTTTATCGAAAAATCGCTAGTTTAGCGGGAAATCGCTAAAAACCGTTAAAATTGAAACCCTTATAAGGTGCGTTTCATAATCATAAGACACTTTAAAATTTTAATTTTAAAATTCAACAAAAACTAAACAACACATTTAAGCAAGCGATTTCTTAGAAATATATGATCTCTTATTTATTGTCTACTACGAAGAACCGTTAGTGACGCCAATTCTCTTGCATTCCAAAGAACCGTTGTCTTTTTGCATGCGATGCTCTGTTTTCTTCAATTTGCGCCGTTTCACAATAATAAGACAGTTGTGGAAAATTTAACTTTTGTGAACTTGAATGTAATAAGTTTGATTTTGCTTGATGATTAATTGAATATTTAATCATTTTTAACTAATATTCCGCGAGGTATGATATTGTCACATGAAGAGCGTGGAAATATTTTGGCCTACAATGAATCCGGCCTCCCACTATCTCTAATTTCGAGAAAAATGAATAGAAGTCGATGCGTAGTTCGAAATTTTTTGCGTAATTCCACTAATTACAATGTTTTGAGGCCTACGGGTAGAAAACTTGCGCTTTCTGACCGAGATCAGCGACGGATTATTAGTAAGAGTTCAAACTCATTCGTATCTTGCTCCAGTTTGGCCGCGTCTGTGGACAATAAAGTGTCAAAAACCACGATTTGGCGCACCCTGCAGAGGAGCAAGTGTATACAGTTTTCGAAAATGTTGAAAGCACCACATCTCCTGTCACGCCACAAGGAAGCGCGGCTTAAATTTGCGGAAGATCATCTTTCTACTGACTGGAGCACAGTAAGTAAATAATCAGGTTCTAAAATTCTTCTGATTTACAATTTTCCTTTAACAGATTATTTTTTCCGACGAAAAGAAGTGGAGTCTTGATGGTCCTGATGGCTCCCAATGCTATTGGAGAGATCTGCGAAAGGATCCCATTTACTTTTTCAAGCGAAATTTTGGTGTGGGGTGCGTTTACATCGAAAGCCACTTTGGAACTACAGTTCACATCATCTCGAATGAACAGCAAGGAGTACATTGGAGTATTAGAATGCAGTCTCCTTCCGTATCTTGAATCCAATAGAGAAGTACCACTTGTATTTCAACAAGACAACGCTCGCATTCATGTTAGCAAGAAAACCAAACGCTTTTTAAGTGATTGCTCTATACAAACTATTGACTGGCCGGCCTGTTCTCCGGATTTAAATCCGATTGAAAATGTGTGGGGCATCTTAGTTAGACGGGTTTACGCCGAAAATCGACAATTCAACACTATTGCCGAACTAAAGACGGCAATTATGACCGAATGGAAGAAGTTGGATACCAATCTCTTAAAAAAATTATGTGATTCGATGAAAAGAAGATTGTTTTGTATTGCGACAGGTGGGATAACCCAATTGACTATTAACAAATCAAATATCTGGACATAATCCCAAATAATTAATAATTAACCAACTTGTTAAATCACTATTGAAAAGTGTCTTATGTTTATGAAACGCCCAAATTTGTATTTTTCTTCAATAAATTTTGTTCAAATAAACTTATCAACATAATTTCTACTGAAGCTTGTTTGTTTTGTTGCTAAGAATATTATATATAAAAACAAATTTGATACAACATGTATTTTCTGAAATATTAACAAAACATGGGGTGTCTTATGATTATGAAACGCACCTTAGCATCCAAACGATAAAAGCTACATATGTGTGTGCTATATGTCGTTGAAATGGCATTTTGAAGGGCTGTTAGGCATACCTTTAAACTATATTTCTAAAAAACATAGGTAAATTGCTAGAGGTGATCAGCCGGAAATTAAGTCTTAGTATAAAAACCTTTTTTGTTGTTTGAGATAACTGAACCAAACTGTCAGAATATGCATATAGGATGGTCCCACACATCCTGTTCAAATTTGATTGAGATCGGACCACTAAACCATAAAGCTACCATAGGAACAATCAGTCGAACATCATGTCTTAGTATGAAAAACTTTTGTGTTGTTTAAGATATCTGAACCAATAGCGATTTATATAATTTTATTTTAAACAGTGATTCTTTCCAAAGTAAGTACGGGGTACCCTTATCGCACCGTCGTTGTTTGATCCATCTCTCAATTCAGGTGAGTGAGCAGCGCACTACAGCAAGCTCAGCATTCAGAGGCGAATGCTTTTGCATAGAGACAATTATGTAGAGTCTATTGAGAGCTTTAACATGTACTACGGCTCGGCACGAGAAAACTGCATACAAAAACTTCTGTCGCTTGAGCGTCATTGCTTCTCTGAAGAACTCATGGTTGGGCTGTGTCATATGCTCATTTAGGTAGATTGGAGCTTGTGAGCAGTGTTGCCAACTCTTCAGGGCTTAAAAAAGCTACATCTGCTTATAAAACATAAAAATACTGATATACATTAAGCTATTTATTTTTTTATATTATTTTTTTTATAAATCAAGAAATTGTAAATGCTTGTCAAGCTCAACAACATTTTCCTCGTCGTCAGCGCTGTATGCCTGGTTTGTATTGAGAAAATATTGATTTGTTCGAGGATATCTAAATTGTCAGGTAATCTAAATTTATAATCTCAATATTGATAGAATTCCCGTCAGCCGCTATTTTAATAGTTTTTTCCGCATTTCGATTTGTAAAACTGCAGAAAAGGCGGAAAAATAGCTAAACTGGCAACCCTGCTTGTGAATCAACGCATAAGTAGGCTTAGTTGTTGCCTTCTTTCTCTCTCTGCGGTGCTCACCTGCTGCACGCAGTACATTTTCCTTCTCCCTCACGTGTTCGGTTTAATGATTATTACCGGGTCAACAAATAAGTTGCGCGAATTTTTACGTTGAACTCGGAAGACATCGACCAATTTTGAAAATGGTTTGAGTTTTAGCTCAAAACATAACGCGAGAAACAGAGTATTCAGATTTTCTCCTTCTTCATAAGGTACTTCGTGATAACGAAAGTCAAAGATGTTACAGTGGCCTCCAATCCGGCCACTCTTTCCATTTCGCACTTGCACTCGCTGAGCCAATCGCAGCATCTCATCCCACACACGGCTCAAATGGTCATTAAGCATCTCTAAATGCGATCCTTTGCCCCACGCATATGCTCCATATGAGGTTTTAATGCTCATCAAAACTTTGATGCGGCGATTCCATTAATTTTGGCGAAACTGCTTCCAGTTGCCAAGCTGTTCTGATCTCCGGATTGTGACTAGGTGATGAATTTGGCATATTTGTGACCGAAAATTTGAGTGTGTGATTTGAGCGGTGTTATCCTTTTATGCTTTGCTTTCTATTGGTTCGATGTTTATTATGTTGAATTAGGTTGAGTGTTCGTTTTAAAATTGAAATTAAATAATAGTAATAATAATGAATAAAAATTATCAACAGGGTTGACAAAAAAGGCTAGATTTGGCGGGAACAGCTAGATTTGGCGAGTCAAAGCCAATCTGAGGGTTTAATTATAATATCTAAAAAAAAAGCAAAGTTAGCTAGTGTTTAATTATATTTTGTATGCAGGTTTATTTATGTTGTACTTGTCTTTCTACTTTTAAGCGCCAGGATCGCGACTCATGTGGTAATTCTATGCCTATTCTGTCAAGTGGTTTGGGTCACACACCTGTCAGCGCATAACAAGGGTTGCTTAAGCACCATTATTTATGAACAACAAATTTGCTGTCATATCTCTGGAGATAAATATCCCAGCCAGATTGGAAACAATTAGTCGAATATTAAATGCAACTTGCTGCAAGGACATCATGTGCAAATGCGTATTAGGCTATTTTTTTGGCTGAGAACAGGGCATCTTTCGGTCGAATACACTCGAATTTATCCGCACCTCCGCGACCGAACCGAGCGGGGGGCGAAGACTCCTTGTTTTGATTGATGATATAAATTTCTTAGCAATCAACAGCTATCTTGGCTCGGAGCTGGTCACGAATCATTCAAAACTTTGATTGACCAGTCAATCCAATGAGTAACTGGATGGCAGACGACCTCAGAGACGCTTTAGTAATATAAATAAAGTTGGTCGTTCAAAGCTGAAGCTCTCCAAACTTGGTCGCATATTAAAACAGCTGGAATGAAGACAAAAAATAAGAAACACTGTGATTTGATTGCTTAGAAGTTGAGCGATAATGCATCGCATAGATAAGCACAGATGTCGAAAGTTTTGATTAAAATTAATAATCTTCAATTGCTGTTGGTAAGCGTCGTTATGTCAGTCCTTTGTAAAAAGTTGTCAGTTTGTGTAAGTTTCTTTGACAACACTGACTCTGACTCCGACTCTGACTCTGCTTTAGCGTCCCCACATGAAGCCATGCCCCCCTCTCCTTTCGGATTCCGTTCACTATCTCGCTAAAGCCTAAATATCATGCCAAGCCTGTATGGCTGCAAGTTTGTTGTTGTTTCCAAAAGTTTTTTGCAGCCACTCTCATCAACACGAGTCTAGCAAGGGGCGGATTCACGCCACCGAAACACGAGCCAGATATCGAGACAGAAGTTTGCCAAGCAGCCGCTTCTCGCTTCTATTGACCTCTTGCCGATGCTGTTACTGTTACTGTTACTGTTGTTAATACACTCCTGCAGAGGGAGCAACTTCATTTTGTCACTAAATACGTAACGCATTATACGTCATATGTACACATATATTTTCTTGATCAGAAGTCGAAATAGTCGTCTCCATCTGTTCTATTCAAAAAAGTCTCTCAATTTTTGAGATATTTTGATGAAATTTGTTTAAAATGTTTGTTTTGGTACAGGTCCATCTTTTGGTTATAGTAAAAAGGGGAATTCCTTCGACGACACATGGAGAGTATCCAAATATTATTATAAAATTCTAACACAATATAGAGCAGGACTTAGCGAATTAACTTCCGCATCATTCTCCATTTGAAGTATGACATCTTAAAGTAAATAAGCGATATGCAAAACTGACTCGATCTGACCACTATGTACATAATATCATTATCAGTCCAAAATTAAATATAGGGCTCTGTAAGGGTGCCAAATCGTCGACGTGTCTAAAACAATCCTTCTCTTTTGCTTATGCTGTTGTTTATTGTGACAAATTTGCGGATCCCAACATCGCTGCTCAAATGCGGAAGAATGCCCTTCCTTGGCTTGTTTCCTGTTGCCGACTGCGCGGCGCGCTGAAACTCCTACTGCTTTATGCAGGTTCGTCCTCTTAAACGAGTACATCCCACCGCCGTTACCCTTTCCATTCAATTGCTGGTCAGACCGTAGAGAACGAAAATTTCCAATCAAAATCAGACAGCGTGAAACCAGGAATTCACAACAGCTCTTTGATGCAGTCATCATAGTTGAATGCTGCCTTTGCCCTTCTACCAATTCCGCATAACTCCTACGAATCTCTATATCCCTTTCCCTATTTCAAACAACATCCCGTTCGATGCAGCTTGAAAAGTTTTAAGTGCAGTAGAGCAAGTAAAACAACAAACAATTATGTTCAGCTTTGATGTACTGAGCAAATTCCAATTGTCTCGTATCCCTACTGCTCTTCCAGGTGCTGAAATGCATTGCCTATATTCAGGTCTTGAATACAAATCATAAAGTGATAAGTACTATATTTCTCGCTTTTTCCAAAACAACTTGGTTTGATACACGGCTATGCGAGACCCACTTGGTTATACAAAGTTAAATTGTGGAACAGGCTAAGTGAATTGGATTTATGGCATGAAATAAGAAGTCGATTGCAAGCTAAAACTTGAGACATCAAATTTTAAATTTTTGAAAAATACAAGCTTATAATTATAACGAAATTAACATCATTTGTATGCAGAATGAGCTTAGAGGTCAAGCCATAATCAATACGACATTTCACTTGAAAACCTGTTCAGTTTTGCCAAAGTTATGAAAGTCTGAAGATGGTCACACATAGCAACTTAACAAGTACAAATTCTTCTTTATTTTGGCATGATTTTGGACAAAAAAATTAATCGTCTCAGAATTTTTAAACTAATATTGACAATGGATGTTGATTGCAAACTAAAGCTTGAGATTAATAATTTTTAATTTTTGAAAAAACAGAAGACAAAACAAAAAGTATTTCAACGAACTCAGTAATATTTGAATGTAAAATGAATTTAATGGCCAAACCGTGATCAAAATGGCGTTTGGGAAAGTTATGAAAGTCTGAAGTTGGTCACACCTTTGAACTTGTAACTTGACAAGTCCATTCATTTTGGCATGATTTTGATGTGTTTAAGCGTAAGATTTAAAATGTTGAACTTTTTTTAAGACCTAGAGCAGATTCTTTTTATTATTTTAACGAAATTAATAATTTTGAAATCAGAGATTAAAACCGTAACCGGAACCGTTTACCGAAATTTACCCTTGTACCGGAACCGAAACAGAACAAAAATTTGTATAGTGTCGCAAACTGAAACGTTTGAACCGCTACGGTTTCGATACATTTTTCCATAACATGTTTGTTGTATTTTGTTATATATGGCTTTAAATTAAACAAGTGGGAAAAGCTATAGTCGAGCTACCGACCATGGTATACTCGTTACTTATTTAAATATATACACAATATTATTATTGCATACTTTTAGGCAGTTATAATGCTTATAAACTTAAATCAGCCATTACCACCTTTCTATTTGTCCGATCTTGTTACGATTTAGTAGGATGAAAGGTAATAATAGTCGTTAACGTTACATAGCAAAAAATCCTAAAATCTTATAAACCGTGCATGTGGTGGTTTTTGACGATTTGCAGAGGCGGAAAGAGGCGTGATCAAGAATATATGTATATACTTTATAGGGTCGGAGATGCTTCCTTCTCCCTGTTACATACATCACAACGAATACAATATACCCTTTTACTTTTTTTTTTAAGTAACGGGTATAAAAATATTTATATTTAAAGTAAGGCTTAACTCGATAAAAAACACACATACATTGCTATATATGCACATTTTTGTTAATATGTTTTTGTTTTGTAACAATTAAAAAAAGTGTAGATTTTTTTTTTGTACCGTTACGTACCGGTTCTAAAACTGAAAGGGCAAATCCGAAATACAACCTTTTACCGATACAGTTGTTTTGGGACGTACCGGAACCAGAACTGATATTTGTTTCGGCTTAAATCTCTGATTTGAATACAGAATGACCTAGCAACTTTCGATACACATTCTTGTTGACATATTGACATAATTTTTTTTCGAAAAAAATTAACCGTTCAAGAATCAAGTCTAAATTCTTGATTTATACTAATAAAGACATTTGAAGTGGATCGCAAACTAAAACTTGGTAGTGGTGAATACATATTTCTACAAGCACGGTAAAAACATTGGTAATTTGAAAAAGTTCTGATATCTTCTTAAAAAATTCTCCTTACGAGGTAATAGAAAACATTTCCATGCCCAAAATGTCTGATATCCAAATTTGTGACGAACGATATTAATTTGTTTTTATAAATTATTCTTTAAAAAAAGTTTACCATTCGGCACTGCGCAAAAAATCGGGCCCTATTGCGCAGTGTGCCATTTAAAACATGGTTGCGGGTGCATTGTTCAAACCGAGTGGCAGACGAGTATATTCGTAAAGCCCAATTTACACGATCGGTTTCTAGTTTTTCTAGTATCCCTGCTTGGGATTGGAAATCTGTCATCTGCAGTAGCCTTAGTTAGTGTTCTATAGTCTATCACAAGACGAAATTTGCCGTCTTTTTTTACCTGTGGTATGGAGAATTTGAATGTCGGATTATACCCTGTCTTAATATGTCACTTTTTGCTCGTACTTGATTTATATGGATTCGTGCTTATGAAATGCTTTTCTGTCTCTGTATTTATTTCGTGCTCAACACTTGTTGTGAAAGTTAATAAGTCACCTTCGCTGCGTTGCATGTAACTGTGGAGAGAGGCAACTTCAGGCTAGACTGACGGTTTCAGTGCCAGAGAGATGTCAGGGAGATGCCAGAGAGATGTCCAGTAGACACGGGATTGTGCTGTCGTCTGCCCTTCTTTACCTCTCTCTTGGACTCTTGCAACGAGCATATCGTTCGTTTACGTGTCCGAAATTCAGATATTAATAAAAGTGCCTAAAACAGTAAATAAACAAGTACTATTATCATATATTTCTCAAGTTGTGCGACGTATGTAAGAGGCAAAGTGAAAACGAAGGGACGAAGGAGCCTCAGTCTGTGGCCGAGACCGTGTGTGTGTGCGTGTGTGTGTGTGTGTGTGTGTGCATGTGCTGCAATAAAAAGGAAAATATATGCATTTAAAAAAAAGATAGGCAAACAGAGTACACGAGCAGAAGACTATGAAGTTGTTAATAAAGTAATTTGAAAGAATAAAAATACAATGTCAATGAGCATACATACATACATGCTTGTGTGTGTTAAAAAAATAAATTGTTGCTGCTGGGCATTGTCAAATACAAAAGAGAATGTATTTGTTGGGGCTATGAATTGTCAGCCGATTAAATTCAAGCTGGTGCAAGCTGTCAAAAAAATACATAATTATAGTAAATATATGTTTTAAAAAAAGAAGAGATTTAAAGAAAAACAGTATGTGATACAGAAAACAAATGCGATATTTTGCATTGTCAGCCGATTAAATTCCAGCTGGTGCAATCTGTCAAAAATAAATAAATAGAAATCGAAGAAAGAGAGAGAGAGAAAGAAACAGAGAGACAGAGAGAGAGAGAGAGAGAGAGAGAGAGAGAGAGAGAGAGAGAGAGAAAGGTGAAGAGCAAAGGTTCAATGAGAGAATTCGTATCAAAAAAATACAGAAAAGCTAACAATAAAAATTTGCATTCACAGCCGAATTAATTCAAGCTGGTGCAAGAAAACTATTCAACATTGCAACTTAAATTTGTTTAAGCGAGCGTTTACGATGTCTGTAATACAGCCGTTCTTGTGTCAGACGATGGATGCTTGGGCACCCCCGTATATATAAACCTCAAGAAGAAGTTACTTGAAAACAAGCGGAACAGTCGAGCGCACTCGACACTAAGATACCCTGTGAATAGGCACGTAAGTGTAGTTTGGCACGCCTATGATTTGATACCCAACAACGTTTGAACACTTGACAACCCCAAATTTTCATACTAATCCTTAATTATCGAATAATCGTTTCTATGGCAGCTATGTACATACATATTTGATATAACAGGCGATTTGAACCAGCTTGCACGATATCTCAAAATTTTAAAAAAGTATATCGAAATGTAAACGAATCCAGACAAACGCACTGACTGAACTGCTGCTGGCAAATGCGGTACACTGATAAAAAAAAGGATCTAAAATCAAGATTTTGGTCTCAGAACTAAGAACATTGGTCTAAAAAATGCGTCGATAACATGAAAATCTTGAAGTAAGAAAACACATCTTGATTCTAAGAACATTTTAATTAAGACCAAGTTCTTATTTTTAAGACCATAAATTCTTATATTTTAAAGACCATAAATCTTATTATAAGAATAAAACTTATTATTTTTTTTAAGATTACGTGTTCTTATTTTAAAACCAAAAAGTTTTGAATACACAAATTAAGATTAAGCTTCTTAACATTTTAAGAAGAATGAATTAATTTTTAGTTAACTTGAGGTCTAGTAATATCGATATAGGACTAAACAACAAAAGCTTGCAGAACGCAAGGAGCTTGGTTCGGTATACAGATGTTTCAAGAGATGCCAATTTCTATCATCATTACCGTTGGGCTGACTTGACCAGCGATCCAAGCCTAATGTCATCTTTGAGAAGCCAGAACCAGTTGTGAATTATAGGTCTCAAGAAGTGAAAAAATTTTAAGATTTCTGTTCTTATTTTAAGACAAAAAGATCTAAGATCTAAGATTATAATTCTTATATTAAGAACTTAAGCTGTTTTAGAATAATATTCTTACTTTTAGTAATTTGGTCTTAAAATGGTCTTATATTAAGAACAAAATATTAACATTTAAGAATTTTTTTCTTATATCAAGAACCTACGATTTTCAAGATTAATATTCTTAGTTTTAGTAATTTGGTCTTAAAATATTCTTGTTTCAAGAACAAAATATTTAAGATGAATGTTCTTGATTTTAGAAAATGGTCTTTTTTTTCAGTGTATGGATTTATTCAGAAGTCAATGCAAAATGAATTAATGAACCATTCATTCTATTTGCTAGCTGCACTCACACAGTGCTTGTCCCGAAAGTGCTAATATCTTCACTTTTTATGACTCAATCGTGTTGTAAGTTGGTATAAAAGACTTAAGTTAAAATTAAAAGTGATGTCTTTGTTTCGAATTAGTCCTCCGCAGTGGGCAAAATTGTTAAATTAAAATGATATTGGCTGATACTATTGGGAGTCTACATTCCAAATTTGGTGGACCTAGCTCTTGCCATCTCTGCGATCCTTTCCTTCAAACGGACAGACGAACAAGGGTATATCAACTTGACTGCTGATGCTGATTAAGAATATACGTACTAAATGGGGTCTGCCACGCCTACTTCTGCCTGTAACATACTTTTAACAAACTTTATATACCAAGAAGGTAAGTTCAAGCACGTTGGTCTTTGTGGACCGACTCTGCACAAAGTCATGTTGTGCAGGGGAAATAATTAACTTACAAAGATGCCGCAAGGATGAGGCAAGGATTTTTCAAACAGTTCGAGAATGGCTGATAACTTTGCAATACCTCTGTAATACGAAATTTCAGACTTACTTGGACCACGTACTGTCTGGAAAAGACGTTGAAGCAGACTCTGAAAAAGTAAAAACCATTACAGAGTTTAGGGCTCCCAAAAATAAGGAGGAACTGCGGACTTGTTACACACGCAGGATAACTTATCCCTCACCAATTTACGAGGAAATCGCTAAAACCTGTTAAAATTAAAACCCTAGACACATACATATATGTGTATGTATGTTCTATATATTGTTGAAAAGGTATTTTGAAGGACTTGCATTTCTCTACTTGTTCACTATAATATTTCAAAAAGTTGTCAGATGCCCGTTATTGAATTGTATACATTAATATTTATAGGCAAATTATATGGCATTCAGAACATAAGAATAAGTTATACATGTACACTATCTAATATCGTTCGTCACAGAATTGGATATCAGAATTTTTATTGAACGGAAATTAATGTTATACGAAATATCTACCACAATCGGATAATAAGCTCGAAAGCTATGCAAGATATGCAAAAGGTAGAATAATATAACGCTAACACTGATAATACGAGCATAATAGAGATAACGGAAAGATAGGATAATGATACAGATACAATCATTCAATAGACAACACAATAAATTTCACTTATTAAACAAACAATGCGTTGCAATCACGCCCGTCACATCAACTGTAGTGTATGTGGCACCCAAGCAGCGACTGACAACGGAAACGGAGCAAAGCGTCAAGGTAAACATCAAGCGCACAGACAGATGAGAAATTAAGCGGAGCATTAAGAGGAGGTGGTCGGGGTGGTCAGGGGTGCAAAGCTGACTGCTATTCTCTCAGTGGCAAGCGCTGTGACGAACAGCGTCGTTCAAAGCAAGTAAAGCGTCCAACACTCGTACGTCATGTTGTACGGGGGCTCCGTCGGCAACACGCACTATGTAATGGCATTTTTATGTTGCATCACGTAGCGGTCATAAGTCATGTTTAGAGCACTGACTGCTGCTGGCTGCTGGTATTGCTATTTCGGTCTGTCTTGTTTTCTGTCCACCTTTCGTCTGCTGCTCGCCATCATCCTTAGCGTTTCGAACTCAAATGAACTGTAGCTAAATTGGTTGCCTCTGAGTGGCCCCATTCCCTCTCTCTCAGTCCATCAGTTCGGCTTCTTGGCGTACTATATGCCACGCAGCTGTCCTGTTGTCAGTCAGCACACATAGCTTACACGGATATTACAAGGTGTACTTCAAATATTGACCGTACATGAGCTTAAAGCACAAATTAAGTAAGTTACTGTTTGGCAGCATCTGAAAGGACGAAAGTGTGTACAAGAATTGTTGGTACACAAGTATGTGTATCCCTGGTCCTCGACAAAGTGTATATTACATTGGTAACAACTTTAAGTGTTTTTGATGCCCAAGTTAGAAACAGACACATTAAACATATTTTTTATGCTGATAATTTTATACTCTGATCCCAATCAGGTATGTATAATGTATGTACATACATACGTGTACTTCTATACACAAAAAAAACCTCTTTACGAGGTAAAAGTCTAGTGACAAAAACATTTTCATGCCCCAAAATTTCTGATATCCAATTTTGTGACGAATATTATTAAGTTTTACATATAAATTATTTTAAGCAAAATTTTTGCATTCGGCACTGCGCAAAACAGTGAGTTTTATTTGGTATGAAGAATTGAGACATTTTAGCGGTTTTTAGAGATTTCCCGCTAAACTAGCTTTTTTTCGAAAAAGTCGTAGAACAAACGTTTCTAGATTTTTGATCGGGAACAAGTCCTCATTCAAACTTTTTAGCTAAATCAACGATTTCATACAAACAAACAAACAAACAGACAAACTGACTTTTCATCTCATTTTCGGAAGGCCCCTAAAAATTTCAAAATTAATTATTTTTTGAACCAGTTGTCCGATTTTGATGATCGAGGTGTCATTCGATGCGTATTTTTGATGAGAATTGTAAAAAAATTCAAAAAGGCTCCAAGGGCCCCATTAGCTCCAATAATTTAAATTTTTCCCCTCCCACTTACACCTGTTTATCTCACGAACCAGGTGAGTTTTCAAAAGTCTTAGTATGCACATTTGTAAGTTAGGTTGATACCTTTCGATCGGTATATAACTCGACCTGATCGGACAGTCATAACAAATTTTCCATTCTTCCTGTGTATATATGCTAGTCGCTTTCGCACACTTCGTGCTGCTTTCGTCACTAGCGCGGACTGCCGTCCGCAGTGATTCTTGAACAGGATCAACCATCGAATATGGATATTTCCGCGGGTCACGAACGTTCCTTCGTACGCTTTTGATGTAAAAAACAGATTGAAAACGAAAAATTCCCTCACCTTTTTTTTTGCGATTCGATAGCATTTTGCTTACGTTTAGTGCAAAAGATGGGCAAGGATAGCAATAAACATGTGATCACGAACGTCCGCCAAATAGATGTGGACTTTGGCTTAATCTTGTAAAATGCAAAAATCTGCAAAGTGAAACGGAATAGTCTCAACCGACCAGTTTTTTTAAAAGAGGATTAACGTAGCATTCTATCGAGTATTTCCACAATTGTTTTTTATTGTAATTGAATAAAGTACCGATCACGAACTTACGATTTTTCCATGTTTCTTTTTATTATTATCACCTCAAAAATTTCCAATAAATCACATCATCTGGCATGCCACAGAAATCGCTTTCGCTTGAATTTCACTTAAATTTGTATGAAATTTGTATGAAATTTAAGTGAAATTCAAGCGAAAGCGATTTCTGTGGCACCCCCGCATATGTATTTCCTTAACAATCAATTTTATACTCAATTTATTGTGTTGTTTCATTTAAAACAGCTGTTTTTCGCCCAATTCTATTAATTTTTGTCGACCAATTTTAATTTAATCAATATATCGCTTTTTATTTTGTGATGTATCACATTTTTTACTCTTAACTGATTAAAAATATGTTGTGTCAGCCACCAGATTGCATTCAATGCGATGCAATTACACTAAAATTATGTTTTCGATCGCGAACGAACGATCACTAAGCATACAATACATACAGGGGTGCCACAGAAATCTCTAGCGAAATAGAGTTCCGCAGAAAGCATTTCCGTACGGAAATTTCCTAGCTGCCACAGAACTTCGAGAGATTTAATTTTTTTTTAGCATTTTCACCAACGTTTTCGAGCTTGTCTGCTAAGGGCTGACACCTTCTCAGATTAAATTACCAAAGGGTTTGCTTAGCAACTTTTTTAAGTTTATCATTACAGAACCATAAGTTTTTAATTTTTTTCTTATTTAATTTAGTTTATTTATAAAATAGCTGATTTAATTTAGCTAAAAAAAATTGAAAGTAATTGGCGCGACAAAATAAATGTTACTCGACAGCTCTAGCAACTATCTGCCATTAGTCTGGCAACTCTTACTGACAAATGCTTTCACAAATTGCTCAATAAGCAAAAGAATTTTGCGGAAAAAGTTGTTTACCCTCAAAGGATCAATTTTTTTAATGCCTAATTTAAAGAAAACAGAAGTGGCTCCATAAATATTTCTTACTCTCTTCAAATTCTGACATACAAATGTGGCATCGCTGACCCTGACTGCGAAAATCTAAGTCGGACTAGGTGGCAGCATAAGATGTCAGCGGATTTAGCGCTAGTTTGTTTCGCACAAAATTATTTAGCGAGTTGACCTGTGGCACAGCGGAATGAGATTGATGTGAAATTCAAGCGAAAGCGATTTGTGTGGCACCCCTGATAGAGGTGTCAAGCAAGCAGTTCAGTGGTTTCATTCGCTTTGTATGAGCCAAACGCTCTTTTCAGTAAAACCCCAGAGCGGCAAAGCGCTGCTGAGAGAGCGAACCCAGAGCGGCCATACTTTGCTGAGAGAGCGCACACAAGCAACGGCATGCTCGGCATGCCCGTAGGAACATACCCTGTATTAAATTCAACAAAATGAAACAAGATGAAACGTTCACATCGCGGAAGGAAAAACGGTCAACTCTTATTTGCGAGCCCTGTTATGCACTCAATCAGAGATGTCCAACCTACCATAAGCCCTGGAAGTCGAAAGAACGTCGGCTTTTCATACAGATACAAGTCAGAAATCGTCTCACACAGTTGGCGAGAGCAAAATGTTAGTATCAATCTGGCAAGCAAAGAATACACACTGCGACAAAAGTCTATGACTATTGGAACTTCGGCATCGATAATCATTACACTTCAAAAATTAAAGGGGTCACAAGAATACAAAAAGGTCATTAGTAATCCGATTTAGACCAAATTGGATCAGGATGTACCGTAGAGAAAAAAATACACAATCAATCAGTTTGGTTGAGATATATTTCGATATATTTAGTAAGAGATAAAAATGAATAAATTATAAACTAAAATAAACCGATTCCTCTTGAAACGGGAAGCCAACTAATTTGGAGTCGCAAATTCAAGTATTTGTACCTTTAAGTCGGAAGCTTTCGTTGGCTGTTATTTTATTGCTTGTAACAGTTTTTGTGGACATGGTACTTTGAATTTTATGGTGCAGTCCGCTGGTCGCTAACCTCTACTTAATTGTTTACATCCTGTTCCATTAATTAATTAAAACCGTCCTAATATTTGGCCACGGGCTACAAGTCTGAGAAAAGCGCTGGTATCGCTATGCACAAATCACTCGACTGGCTCATAATGAAAATGTCAAGAAACAGCCGTGCACCTAACAAGGGCGCATGTTAATTAGCAAATGAGACGACTGCTTCAATACTTTAGATAACATGTTGGCACATCTTGAACTTTATCAATCCATTAATCAGGCATTGCTTTTGCCCAAAAATGTAATTTCAGATGAGGACACGAGCATTGGCATGCAGAACCAAACACGACAAAAATAAAACAAAAGTAGTGAACACACCTACAAGACAACTTACAAAGGCCATAACAACAATAACTATGGAAGTGGTCAGGCAATATATTGGAAAGGGACTGGGCAAGACGAAGCGAAAGCGAAAGGCGGTGCATATGGTCTGCGTAAATCATAAAAACCAGCTAAAAACGAAATGGCCGCAGTAGGCTTCATGAAATAAGCTTAACATTAAGTTCCATCAAAGCAAGCGACTATCTGTATGCGAGGTCAGTTCACAATGTAAGGTGCGAGACAGGGTATGATGGTTTTGCCTAAATATGGTATAAGGTCTAATCCTTTAAATTTAAACTAAGGTCCAAAATTTAAAGCTGTCAAAAATCTTAGTTTTTGAAAAATATGTAGTTGTGTTTTGGAATAAAAGGATAACAGGATAAGTTTTCAAGCTTTAAATTATAAAAACAATATGGTTTTACGGTGGTTTGTTTGTTTATGTTCGAGCCTAACAAATTTATTCCTCTATTTGCTCTTGCTTTCATTATTTCTTGTAAGAAAAGGGTATTTTTCATTGCCAAAAAATTGGGAAAACCGTCGTCTGAAAGCAAATCTTTAACTTTGCTTTATTTAATTTTACTTAAGATACAAATCATAATGAAAGGATATTTAAAATATGTACATATATTAATAATTTGAAGTATAAATGAGTATTCCGCATGTAACGTCCCCAAATATTAAGATTTTTATTTATTGATATTACTGATATCGGAAATATGTTGTTTCAAGCGTTTTACGTAAATCTGACACTGTTACGGAGAAAATAAGCTATTGATGATGAAAATTCCTGGATGAATGGCGAAGTAAACCGTTTTTTAGTAAAATACTTAGAGTCATCTTGTTAACGGTTTTCATGTTTTATTCATACTTTAAGTTTACAGTTAACATTTTGCAATAGAATTAATGTGCTAGAAAAAATTGTGGCTTCTTCTTTGCTTGTTTCAAACACATTAATTCTTTTAGAAAATGTTACAAAAACAAATTTTATCTTTGCGATATCTATTTTTAGCATGACGATGAGTGATTACAAAAAAAAACCGAATGTTGTATATTATTAAAATCGCTATCATCTAAACTACTGAGCCGATCTCAAAACTATATGAAAAAAGGTTGAAGAGGACTCAGTTAACTTTAAATTGAGTGCTTGTCTTGTCCACATCGGCTAAATAGATCTCGTGGCATACTCAAAAATGTCGGAAAAACTTTGAAAATTCGAAAAACAAATAATATTTCGAAAAAGGTTCCATAAAAAAATCTCAAGTGCGATTTTCGGGTTAAGGGGACCAAAGTCCATGAGAAAAGTACACTGAGACATGAGAAGCAACAATTGTTTTTTGGTTTTGTAAACTAGCGTTATTCTTACGGTAATTATTCACAATGGAATCTTCCTATTAAAATCTGTCAACAGTGTGTTTTAAAGGAAAATCCCATATTTCTAAAAAAAAAAAATAATGGAATTCTTTTTCCCCAATCTTATGTTAGATAATATTAAAATCATAAGTCCATTGCATGAGTTCGCGATATTTGCTCATTGGACATACTTTATGAACAGACCTCGCATGAAGTCACAACAACAATATTGAAATTTCTTTTTTCTCTTTGGGGTCAGTTCAATTGTGTGTTCGTGTAGTTTATGCCCAGGCAGGCCACTCTGAGTCACGCCCCTTTGACTATGTCTCGGTTGAAAAGGCGCTTATGAACGAAGGGCTTCGAAAGCGGTCGAAACAGCGGGGTGGAGTTCCCACCCAGCTCATCAGAAATGCGGTAGTTTCTCACAGCCGCGGCTATTGTCTGCAAGTCGAGCAAATAAATCAAAACTCAGCAGGCGGAGCCAAAATTAATCAATAGGACGTGGAAACAGTGGAAACGAGTGTGCAGTGGCATTAACAGATACTTGCGTAGAGCCTAGTTAGATGGTCAGTTTGCTAAAATAAAGAGTATTGAGATATCTCTAGAAACAACAACAATTATCTTACTCACCCTTAATTATGGGCCCATCTTTCAATTGGCAGCTACATGTATTATATTGTGGACCAATTTGAATGAAATTTGTTCAGGATGTAAGTATAAGATCAACTAGACCGGATCGTTATAACTCTTTATTAATACAATAATTGACCAATGAATTCTTTCAAATTCGTTTAGAAATTCAGCTAAACAATGAATTGCATATCTTTTAATTTTGAAAATGTATTAAAGTAAATAAAATCACCAGGATTGTACTCAGGAGCCCTCACATATACACACACATACATTCATTCAGGCAGACAATTTAAACAAACGATCCAAATATGAAATAATTAAAAACTGTGTGTTCCACCGAGGCTCGAACTCGAACCTTTAAATTTCAATAGCCTATAATATGTACGAATTGATCAATTGGACTAATCCGCCGCTTAGGCTGATGCTGACAAATTCAATATGCATGCAGTACAGGCAGAGCTATCATAAAATGAATAAATTAACTTTTAATTCTCTTTGCTGGATGCAGCACAAAATTGTGAATATCTTCGCTATTCATAACCCAATCGTGTTGAAAGCTGGTGAGCATGATATCACACCTTTAAATACCGACATTTAAAAGTTTACACCCGAAATTGAAGGTGTTGGCAGTTTTTCTGACATTATAGGGAGTCCTTAGCACTGAAAAAGTGACCCTTTTTTGATTTTAAAAATTAAATAGAAGAATACTAACGTAATTTCAAAAATATGTTTTCTGATATTGGTAGTTAAAAAGCTGGCTTACACAGGAAAAATGTTTAGCATATGAATGTGTTAACGTTAAGGGCGCAAAATATAAAAAAAAAAATTAAAAATGCATGCTGTGCCAATACTTGTGTGTGTCTCTGTACATACATACATTCAGGCAGGTTAAAATAAAATGAATTAACTAACCATTAATCGACCATTTAGTAATTCAAACAAAATTTTATATACATATCTTCACTTTTAATGACCCAATCGTGTTGAACTAAATTGTTGGCGAATATTATGGTCGGTTTTAGAAACCTTATACCAAAAATGTTTGGTGATGTGAAATTTCTGTCGAATTACGGACCCTTTATATTTATAAATGTATTAACATTGATAGTTAAACTTATAAAACTAAAATATATAGTGCTAGCTGCAGAGGTTTTCGGCCACATTAATGAACCCTACATAAATTAAATGATATTATAAGGAGTCTAAATTCTAAATTAAGTTTTCAAAACTCTACCATCTCTGAGTTCCGTTCATACAGACAGACAGGTTTTAAGCAAACTAAACATCCTCCATTTAATTGTGTAATATGGGCATTTCCACAGAAACGTCAAGCACGGTCACAAACTTAAAATGAATCGAAAATTCACGTCTTGTGAATTTTTTTACGGAAACATATTTAATGTTTTTATTTAAGCTGTATACGCTACAAGAAATTTACTAGCCTGAACACATTTATTCTACATTTCATACCATGAATATCTAGGAAGATACAGTCGTCGGATAAAGTATTTTGACAAAACTAAAGTTAAATCTTTGCGTAATTTGTACTTACTTTATGTTAAGTTTGGCATCAATGGAAAGGTCATTATAATTCCGTTTGAATGATACAAAACTTTCCTTAACCCATTAAATACCCATTGAAAATTTTAAATTTACGTAAAAGTCAACGGTTTTGACTTTTTCCTCGATTTTTTCCAAAAAATATTTTGTTGCAAAAAAATTCTTCAAACAATTCTAAGAGTGACTGAAAAAAAAAATTTTCAAAAATCTCTTCGATAGTACTTTTTATAATTTTTTGAAAATTGCTAAAAATGACTATTTTAACCCATTTTGCCTACTTTTCATACAAAAAGTAGCTTATTGGCAATTTTTCAAAAATTATAAAACATTCTAGCGAAGAGATTTTTGAACATTTTCTTTTCATTAACTCTAAGAATTGTTTGAAGAATTTTTCTGCATCAAAATATTTTTTGGAAGAAATCGAGGAAAAAAGTTGAAAAATTTACTTGTTTTAAAATTCAAAATTTTCGATGGGTACTTAATGGGTTAAAGAAATTTTTGCATCATTAGAACGGGATTTAAAAGACCTTTCCAAATATATTTTTTTACTGTGAAGACTTGACTTACATAACATAGCTGTTAAAGTAAAAAAAAAAGAGGGTACGAATTAATAGTGGATTGGGCTCGTAAGTTTCGCTCTTTTTTGAAATAAAATAATTTGTTGGCATATGTTTTTTACACTTTGAATTCGTACGAATGACGCATTCGACATTGTGGCCCATATTTAAAAAATCTGTTGTTTTATTGTAAGATAATGTACTTGCTGAAATTAACATTGTTTTTCGATTAACATTTATCGAACATTTATTTACGTACATATGCACATATATTGTTTTTATAAGAGCAACTATTTTAAAGTGTACCTATTGAGCATTTAGAAATGGTGTCAAAAGCGAGTTATAATCGCGTTCCACAAGGCTTAGTCTAAATTGCTTTCCCTTGCACGTATCCTGGCCATAAAACTGATGTTCCTGTTTGGTAAGTGTTATGGGTCAGCCCTCGGGTTTTGTGTGCCTCAATTGCTGACACAGCAGCAGCCCAATGGATTCACCTTAGTGAGTCATTTGCACTTTTCTTTGGCAATTGCAAATGTTCCTGTCAGCCAGAGTATTAGTGTCCATAGGCATCCATAGCGTATCTATGCCCATTTGCGTTCAATGTATTTGCTATGCAATTTTTTTGTTATTGGATACAATCATTGAAGTGCGTGCTGTGACTGCCTAAAATGTTGATGACACTCAGTGACAAGAGTCCAACACGAATACATATAGACGAAGTCGACGGCAAGTAAATAAACAATGTTCTTGGGCCATGTCAAAATCATTGCTCAATTAACAAGCTGGCTCACATCCCTATGCAACGAGAGCGTGGCATTTCGCACGGCAGCTTGTGACTATTTTGTGGCTGACTAATTGCATGCAAAACGAGTGCTAACGTGCAACGGCAACAGCAATGGCAATGGCAACAGCAATGGCAACAGCAACAGCAATGACAACAGCAACGGCAACAGCAACAGCAATGACAACAGCAAAGGCAACAGCAACGACAACAGCAATGACAATGGCAACGACAACATCGCATGTCACCGTCAGTTTGGTTAACATGAAGAGCAGTATCAGGTACAGTAGTCGGGTGGAGAAATGACTGCCGAACAGCAAATGCAAAACCTACTTCGAAACGAAATCTAAATCAACGCCACACAGTCAAGTTCGGGGCTTGCTTATATTTGGACGGACACATTTCCGGGCAGCGTTGGGTATGCATGATGGGTATGGTGGTGCCATCCCAGGTTCGAAAATATACTTTGTATGCGTTTGGGTTATGGTTTTGTGGTTACATTTTGCAATTTCGCAAATGATAACGTGATCCAAAGCTGAGCAGGCACAGCGGGCATTGGGGCGGCGCCGAAGAGAGTGTCTCGAGGGTTCAAGTGGTCACAGCGTGACCGCTGCACAAAAGATGAATGAGACACTGTACGATGTAGATGCCATTACTGTTGGCTGGGTGGCATTTCCGCCAGGAGCAGAGCATGAGCATGAGCATGAGCGGGAGCAGGAGCAAAAGCAGCGACAGCAGCACAAACACCGCACATAAAACAATCAACGGCAACCACAGGCTGACAGAAATGTCGGAATAAATGCAGAAGTTAAGTCACAGTCAGGAACGAGGAATAGATTCCTAGGGTCGCATTCAGAAATTAATGCAGTTTTTGGTAGTGAGTATTCAACTTAGTGCTCGGTTAATTGTACACCAGATTTCTACTTTGATTTTTTGGAAAAACTGGAAATAAGTGCCATAACTAATAGTCTTAATCTATTTGTTTATCTTTTTTTTCGTTTCAAAGTGTTACAGGTATTAAGATTACTTGTAAATCATAATCAGAAAAAGGTCCACCTCGCCCAAAAACGTAAAATTGATCAAAAACTCACAACCTGCGAAATTGTCTTCCAAAAATTTATTCAAGTTGTTTATTTTAGCAATATATGCTGGAAGAAATTTAATAGGATAAACATATACAGTGACACACAAAAGTATTGGCACAGCAAAAATTTTTACATTTAAGGCTTATTTACGCCGTTATCGTTAACATATTGGCATCAATGGAAAGGTCTTTTAAGTGCCGTTTGAATGATGCATAACTTTCCTTAGCCTATTAAGTACCCATTGAAATATTCGAATTTTAAAAAAAGTCAACTTTCAAAACTTTTTTCCTCGATTTTTTTCTAAAAATGTTGGGATGCAAAAACATTCTTCAAACAATTCTAGGAGTGAATGCAAAAAAAATTTTCAAAAATCTTTTTGCTTATATTTTTTATAATTTTTTGAAAATTGCTTAAAAGGCACTTATTCGTCACTTTCATACTTATCATAAGTATTTATCAACGTAACATATAGCATAAAGAAAAACGTATGCAATCATAGAAATCCCAATCACATTTTTAAAAAAGTGAAATATTAGGTTGGGGAAAAAGAAATAGATTTTGTTTTTTGGCCTTTTCTTCCGTACTTCGATATATTTTGAAATCTTTCAAATATAGAAGCTTGTTGTGATCGGGTATTTGATGAGGTACCACTTCAACATAATTTTTGTTGATTTTATGGACATTGCGTACATATGTACATATGTGGTCCTTTATGTTAGTTGTATTTCACGCAGTACTAATCAATTTGCCACAAATGTTGCATTTCGAACTGTTTGCATCTATTTTGCTGAAATGCATACAGCAAAAGCTCATCTTTGTTGTTGTTCTGAAAATGCTTTTGTAGTAACAGTAAATACAAACTACAAGAAGGCTTGTTGATGCGAAGTTAATATTCGAATAGACAAAGGCCTTCTGGTAGCTACATATAGTTCGGTTGACCTGTTCTAATAAATTAATAGCCTTTCCTCACTGAAACTACATTTCAGCATTTTAGCATTTTTGGAGCAAATGCTACTTTTTTCCTATACATTTCATATGGGATCTAGTGGTGGGAGAATAGTACATTTCTGAGGAATGTAACTACATTTTTAAAAATCAATGCGATATTCATCGGAAATCAATCGATATTTGAAGTTTTTTTTTTAATTTGAGACTGTACTATCACTAGATTTCGCAAATTTTGGCGCCAAATTTCAAACTGTAGAAAACTGAACTTTATTTTAAATTAATGAAGAATGTAGTTATGACAAAATGCTGCAGTTAACGGCAAAAGAAATAAAAAACCGACCCTTATGGCGACATGAGTCAACATTACACATTGGCGATCGCAACAATAATTATTAAATCGTTACAGTTTCTCATGATAGTTCATTAAAAAAGAATAAATAAAAAAGTAGTGCTTATTGGTAAATATTCTAATATTTATTAGAATCCGTTGTATTGTACAAGACGTATCTGATAAGGGCGCTACGAGTTGTTTTAACCAATAATGAATTATCAGAATTTAAGAATCCCTGACTCTTGCTCTAGTTGCGCTGATACCATACTATAAGTACATTGTCTCCAATTTTCGTTATTCCACAGACGATCCCAACCCATAGAGAGCTACTGCAATCCCTTGTTCAATGAGAGATCGTGGAAATGGTGTTTTCACTTTGGGTTCCCTTTGCAATGGTTTTTCCGAATGGTTTTCCAATCGGGAAAAGTTAGATGATCTCCTGACCGTCAGATATTATGTCCTAAGCAGCGAAGTTTTCTTAAAATCCTTCCATTTGTTTTCTCGAATTTTTAATTTCAGTTGTCAAACGAATTTGTAAACAAATCACAAATGTTTTGTAAATGCTAAATGCAAATGCTATGCTATGAGGACAGGCAGTTGCATACTTATCGATAGCTCCGATATTTTTATAAAATGTACATTAGTGAGGAAAGGCTATAACTTCCTTGCATTCTGGCATTGCAAACACTGCGTTTTGAAAGTGTGGCAACTGACGGCGAATATGAAATTTACTGTGAAATTAAACAATCTGATTTAAATCGGTTCACTATATCGTAAAGAAACGATCCGTCGAGAATCAAGCTTTTAAACAAAAAAAACTTTTTTGTTTTTTGATGTATTTCAACCAGTCTAACTGAATATTATTCATCTGAGGTGATTAAATTGAAATGTAAACTTTCTAATATTTTTTAAATCTTCATATATTAATTCAAATATATTTCATACTCTTCAAAATAATCCCATTGCGCTGCAATATAGCTATGCCAAGGAACTACCAGCTATCATTACACTTGTCAAAGTCCTCCTTCGGAATGGCCTTTAGAGCCTACTGCGATTCAGCTTTTGTCATCCCTCCCAGAAAAGTCTCTTTAGTTTTTTTAAATAGCCGAAAGTCACACGGAGCCAAATCAGGTGAATAAGCAGGTTGCGGAATGTAAGGTTGCAACTTATTTGTTCAATCGATTAAGACGTAAAAACAGCAGATTTCACTTTTAGCATCTCTCTCGTGAAATTTTGCATAGCCGTAAATAACAATGGTACCAAGTTACAGAAAAAAAAATATACAGGCGTGCTACAGAAATCACAAGTGAAATCGAATTCAGAGAAAAGCAATTCCACGCCGAAAATTTCTCCGTGCCACAGAAATTCGAGTAATTTATAGTTTTTAGCATGTTCACCAACCTTTTCGTACTGGGCTGCTAGGGTTGTCCCCTTCTCAGATTAAATTTCCCATGGGTTTGTTTAGCAACTTTTTTAAGTTTATCATTGCAGAATAGAAGAATTTCATTTTATTTCTTATTTAATTTATAGAATTGAATTTATTTATATAATAATTGATATTGAATAGCTTAAAAAAATTTAAAAGTTATTGGCGCGGCAAACAATAAAAGTTACTCGACAGCTCTAAGTTCTAAAATTCGGACAAAAAATGTGACATTATTCTCATGGCATCGGACGCCAGTGGATTGAGCGATGATTTCGTTTCACCCAACATTTTTCAGGTGATTGGATTGTGGCAAGGAGAAATGAAACTGACGTGAAATTCAAGTGGGAGAGATTTTCAATTTGATCAGAGTAGCTTATATGCGTCCTGACCAACTTGGGTTATGTTAGGGCCAGAGCACAGGATCCAGTTTAATTGACTGTAACTGTACCTCACCACAAGCGAATCGAACCGGGTGTAGGTTATCGAATCGAAGCGGATACCCCTCGTATTTATACAGTTATCAAAGGCAGTAAATAAATTCTGAAAATTTAGCCCAAATGAATTCAGACACATCTCGATTATTTATAGTGCAATCAGATAGACGAGTTTATTAGGGATTACCCGCAATGAAAACATATGTATTTACGCATAACTGCTTACATCAATATTGATGCAGTTTGCCCTCCTACAACTTATACTTGATGGCACGCAGAATGGGATACTTTTCGTTGCCAGTGCAGCTGCCGCGGAAATCGTCATAGCTGATGTCGACGAGAGCAACGCCGCCCAGGCCCTTGCTCTTCACGTAGGTGGCCTTAATGGCTGCAGTGTCGGGATCTTCGTAGCCCACCCAGAGACCGTTGTCGCCCTTGTCGTCGGCCGAGCGGTAAGCGTAGCTGCCAAAGCGCTTGGTGGGATCGCCTACCTTACGCAGTGGTCCATCAGCACCCTTTAGATGTTGGTTAGCCTGGTTGGGCAGTTTGGCACACACCTCTGGCCAGCTGTAGAAACCAGGAGCTTGGGTCTGAAGGCCAGCGGGTCCTACGTTGTCGGCTTCTGATACTGGCGGCAAGCCGGTCAGGCCAGAGTCCTTAGTAAGTTTCCAAGCGCGTCCATAGGTGGCGATGCCTACGTTGATTTTGGAGGCAGGTGCATGATTGTTCAGCCAATACTGCACTTGGTAGTTGATGTTGGACTCCGGACTCCGCTCGTTCAGCTCATAAAGAGGCGCTGGAAAGTCGGCCACCTCCGGGTTTCGCACGGGAGTCTGGAAATCGTAGGCGTGCAGGTTAACATAATCCAGATTGTTGATCAGAGCGGGCACATCATAGAACACTGTACAAATACAAAAGGATATACTTGAGAGAAGGACAGTAGAAATACGCTGCCAACACTTACGTGATGAGTTGACATTCGGAAGGACACTAAGGCCCAGCAGATACCCATCTGGACGGAATGCGTTTTTCAATTCACGCACGAGGGCGGTAAACTCCTCCTTGTGCTCTTCGGACTTCTCGTCAACGATGTGATCGCCAGTGAAGATCTTCTTGAAGCCCTTCCAGAATGTGCCAATGCCGCTGTGCACCTTCTTCGGCTTGTTCTTGGGGAACTGCCAGGCGAGATCAATTCCATCAAAGCCGTAGGTCTTGACCAGCGAATGGGCACTGTTAATGAACGGGATGCGCGCATTGCTGCTCTCCAACAAAGTCAGATACTTGGAGTTGTTCTCCTCTGTGGTATCCTTATCGCCGCCAACACTTAGGATGACTTTCAAGGCGGGATACTTCTTCTTCAGGCCCGTCACAGAGCGGAACAGACCGCTGCCGAGATCCAGATCAAGATTCACGTTGGTACTGACTAGTTTGTTGTTGACTGAATCAATTCCAGCATAACCATAGATCAAGTGGGTGCAGAACTGCAGTGCGGGCTCCAAGTCATTCAACGTCAGCTTGGAAAGACCTGTGTGACAAATTAAATGCATTTCACATATTTAGTGTCTTATGTACTGCATATTTCTTAAATAAATAAAATAAATTAACTAATTTATCCTATGACTTTTGGCAGTCTAAGGTTATAGCGAAGTGATCTCCAATTGAAACTACCCAGTAAAACTTTGCCACTTCCAGAACGTACCTCCGGACGTATTCCAATTCCGACCAGAACCAGTTGCCAGTTACCAGTTCGAGTTGCTGTTGATACTGATCAAGAATATATACTTTATAGGGTGTGCCACGCCTACTTCTGCCTGTTACATACATTTCACAAAACCATTTTACACTTTTTCGTCCATTTTCAATGGGCACAGGGTATAATGAAACTCAGTACATATAGAGTTCGTTTCAGTATGACATCATTTCTAAGAGTCATCGTCGCCATCGTATCATGTGATTAAAAAACTAACAAAGTGTTGGCGTTAATTGATGCGGGGTTTTTTTTAGACCTCTTTAATAGGCATAATTGCTTGGTCTTCTGATTTTTGAAATTCCCTTATCTAACAATCACTTACTTATGCAATGTTCAAATTCATCTTGTGACATATGAAACACACTGTACGCATCTGTATATTTATATACATATGTATATAAATGTGTACTATTAAGTGAGCAACAGAAAAATCACATACTGCTTCGAATGTAATTGAAATCGCTTATAAATAAATAGCTACAGTGAATAACATTAATATTCGGTTTTTTTTTTATTCAACTTCAAGCGCGAATAAAATGTATAAAACTAACGATAATCAAAAATTTTAAAATGGTAGATTAAAGCCTATAGTATTACCTTTTCAAAGAGGTATACATATCAATACTTTATTTCCAATTAAAGGGAGAAACTTTACAAAAACAAAAAAAAGATCAAAATTTGCGTTACTTTAATATTCGGTTTTTTCTTATATAACTAAATAATACCTTTTTTATCTAGAAAAACAGTTCAATATAATATTAAATTTGATACCCATTATATTTTTTGGTATCACTCAGGCGTTCTGGCATATTTTGTATAATTTTTTGGGTATATTCATGGCCAATTTTGGCCCACTTTTCCTTAAGCCGTTTCTTTAACACGGATAAGAACGATAATGGCGTTTTGTGCCCACGGCGGTCCAACTTACTCCACAAATTCTCAATGGGAATTAGGTCAGGCTATTGGAGCTGCGTTTCCAGGACTTTTGGACAGTTATACACCAACCAAGACTTGACTTTATGGGCTTTATTCTTCGGGTCATAGTCCTGATTCCACTTGTGCGTGTTGGTAATACCCATTTTCTCGGCCGACTGCTTCAAATTTTTCTACAAAATTTTTTATCAATCGATAGCTGAACTCTTTGCCGACCATGTAAAGACCATTTCAGCTCAAAAAAGTTGGACGCACTATAAGAAACCAGTGGGTACAACGACCGAGTCGCTAGGGAAAAGCCTTTGCTCAGATGAGCGAAACCGAAAACTTAGGAAAATTTGTCCAGGATTTTTCAACGTTGCTTAAAATGTTACAGGTTGGATGTTATGACAATTATGACAAAATAAAAGCCAAATAAAGTTTCCACAAATCCGCTAACTATCATTGAATAGAACTATTTCAAGGATATATCCTTATAGAGTTCTGGGAATTTTGTGGGAAATCTCCAGAAAGTTGTATCATTTTTATCACATAGCTTGTCCTTTCCAATATTTAACTTATTCCCTTACCTTCCCTGATAAAGCTGGCACCATCATAGTAGCAAAGCAGATGAGAGGTTCCAGCAGCGCCATTGGAGCGGCCAATGGCAAGGATGCCCAAGAGAACGGTAAGCCAGGCGAAAGGTTTCATGTTTGCTGTAAGATAAAAGATATTAAACGAATCAGGTCATGTGTTTTCAAAATAAGTATTTTCGTTCCGGTAACATTGGTCCACTTTTGCCCAAGGAAAAAAAAAGAAAATGGCTCCGCCCCGTGCTCACTTCACCACGGAGCTACAGTCGAAAATACTCGTCTATCGGAGACTCCGTACTTGCTATGGAATAAGCAAACTGTAGGGAAAATTAAATATTATTTAGGATACACCTAGATTCTTGTAAATGTAGCTTTCGATAAGGAAAATATTATTGGTATCCAGGGAACACCACGGGAAAGCCGTTACATTAGGCTTTCAGTGTGCTTGACTGTAGTTTACCCTGTGCCCAGGCACTTAGATACTTAGCAGCTACATATATGATACAGTGATCCGATCCAAATTTGTGGCAAACCGTCTCTAGCTCATTATTATAGCCTGTGAGATCGACGCGTTCTAGCCGACGGACAGACAGACAGACATGACTAGATCACCTCGGCTGTTGGTACTGATCAAGAATACTTTACATATACATACAAATATACTTTTTAAGGTATCTGCGACGCCTCTTCTGCCTCTGACATACGTTTCACAAAACCATTATACCCTTTTTTGCTAATTTTTAATGGGCACTGGGCTTATGTTAAAAGTACTAATGTAAAAAAACAATTTATAAAATAATAAAAGGAACACATACATATGTACAGTAGAATGAGCCAATTTGTATGGAGAATGAAAACAAAAAACTTAACGTAATTTCTCGTTAAAATCGGGAATCTTGATATGATTGTTAGCCCAAATCTTCTTAGAATTTGTCGTAGAATACGATTTTGACAAAAAATTTACCCACTCAAGTGTTTATATCAGCGGTGGGCACGAAATCTGAATTCAGGGGCAGTCGCTGGCTCCCGGAGCCCATGCGTGCCCACCGCTGGTTTATATAGACAGACAGACAGACAGACTACAGGAACTAGGGAGCATCAACAGCCGAATCGTTTTCATTTATTTATGTGAGTGCGTATTAGTAACCTTGTTGGACTTTTTTTGGTTAATTATTTTATTTTAATTAATTTGCGGCAATTTTATTGAACGAGTGCGAAGACGCGGTACTGGGCACTTAACAGTTGAGCACTTTGACTGTTCCGCTCTTACTTCTATTAGTTTATTTATTATAATTGTTGTCTATATAAGTATTAAAATTCAATTTATTTAAAAAAATCAAATAAACTTATTCGTATGTATATGTATATAAAAATGAGGGCTTTTTTTATGATAACATTGAAATCGTTTCACTACTAACTTGATGTGGTCGCATTAAATGCAAAACTGAAACTGCGAGCAGCTCGAGACGAGACAAATAGAAGTGGACTTACTGAGAATACCAAGTGTGTACTACAATTCAAGCTTATCTCCGACACGCCGAATCTTTGATGCTCTTGCAGAGCCTTGAATTTAATTTTCGAATGATCGTTCCCATGACAAAGTAAGCGCATATTAGCCAAATGTGCTCAGAATATCTGGGATATTGGTTGGGAATTTTGTGTACTAAAACCCAAATCAGGCTTATAACATTTTATAATTTATCTGTCATAGGAACGATCGGTTGTGAAATGTCTATTGTCTTGGTAAACCTGACTAAGCGACTATATCAGATACATAGCTACCTTAGAAACAATCTCTCGAAAATCAAGCTTTAGTACGAACAAATTTTTGATATCCATCACCAATCTGACAGAATATTCATCTGATTCACTATATAATATAGCTGTCAATGGAACAATTAGTCAAAAATTTAATGCAGCCTTCAGCAAGGACATCATTTTGTAAATACAAATACATACGCACATAAGTACGTATCAGGCTATCTGCATGACTGGTTACAGGGTATGCAACAGTCGAGTATACTCATTGAAGTAGACGGAAATTACTAAAACGCCTTAGTTAATCGTTCTGATCAAAAAAATACATATGTACATAAATATATACTTTATGGGGTTTGCCACACCTTTTTTAATGCGTTACAATTTTTGTGACAATTTTATATTACCCTGTGCAAGGGTACATACGAATGGACAAAAACATAAATAACGAATATACCGACAAGCACACAAGCAACAAAAGCACACAACGAAAGCGAAGATAATAAAACGCAGCTTAAAAACAAAATCGAAAAATGGGCAATGGAAAAAATAACAAAACAGATCGACAAACCGAGGTGCGATCGAAACAAAGCTAACAATATTAGCACTGATTTGATTTAGCTAGGTAGTAACTAAATATGAGGCACTGAGAATGTACATTTCGCACCCCTTTCAGAAAGAGTCACAATTTAAAATGTGTGATTTTTGAGATAACTTGCTTAGACTCTTCATCATTTACATACATACATACATACATATCTACCGTCAAAACAAGTAAGCACGCTCTAATCGAAAAGGTACGACTACCAGATGCCCTGCGTCTAGTCAGCACCTAATAACGCAGACAAACATACACTCGTACATATAAACACTTCACAAGGCATACACATAAAAACGAACACGCTGGAAGCTTTGAATAGTGTATTTAGCGTCAACCGTCTCCTCTTATTTCTGAGTAAATTTGTTTGCTAAATATCATCTGACCTAATTCGTATGATTCAATCGTGATGAAACTGTTGGGACACATCGGTACTACGATAGTTATCATGTGTGCCAAATCTCAAGTTTAAATCTTTAAAATTGTTATTGTTATTTTAAATACCCTGTGTCCATTAAAAGTGGACAAAAAAGAGTATTATGGGTTTGTGAAATGTATGATCAGGCAATCCGATTTTGACTTAATTTGGTCAATGTACAATCTGTGAGTTTGATTGTGAAATCTTAAAAAACAAAAATTGTTTCAGCTACAAATGTTTTGTAAAAATTTTAGATTTTTAGACTTCAGCGACTTTTTAGACTTTGTCACGCCCCTTACCGCCTCCGTAAATCGCAAAAAGCCGCCACACGCACAGTTTTCAAGATATAAGGATTCCTTTTACTAGTTATCGTTAGGCTGAACGCACACTGGGAGCTGAAAGCGGAGCTTACAGCTGAGCTTATCAACTCGAAAAAAACAAACACACTGCTTGTATGAAAGCGCGCACACTGAAAGCTGAGCTGATTTATCATTTTAGCTCTGAAATTATCAGCTCGTCTATAAGCTCAGCTGTAAGCTCCGCTTTCAGCTCCCAGTGTGCGTTCAGCCTAAACGACTAGTATTACCTATCATCCTACTTAATCGTAACAAGATCTGACAAATACAATTTTTAAGCATGCAATAAAAAATATTTGAAATTTATTTAAGGCCCTATTCTCCTTCAGCTTGCTGTTTTTGGACCTTTTTTGAAAAAATTCTCATTTGAAAACGCAAAAAGATATTTGAATTTTGTTTTTTTTATTGAATTAGTTATGAATAAAAGAAAATAAAAAAATTTTTTTCGCCGCGATACGAGGGCTGTTCAAAAAGTAATGAGACTTCAAAGTTGGTGGTGCAAAAAAAAGGTGTCGTCACGGCGGCCACGATTCCGGGTCTCCGGAGCGTCGGAAATGAAAAAAAAAACGGGGTTATAATCAGTATAGATGTAATTCTGGCCCGTAGTAAAATAAAAATTTTGCGATTTTTTTGACAAAATGGCGGCCATTCAAAAAAAAAATTTCAATTTGGACCCATTTTTTTGTAGTTTAGTGTAAAAAAAAAATAGTAAAAAAAATCACAAAATTTTTATTTTACTACGGGCCAGAATGGTGACAATTCTACGTCGATTAAACTTTGTTTCATCCAAATCGGTTCAGTAGAACTGGCGGAATCGTGGCCGCCAGCTCGAAAAACGTGGTTTCGAGATAAACGCGTTTAAAGTTTTGACTTCACATGCATTAACATTAACATTGCTGGATAAAAATGGCCATATCTCCTTAAGTATTTCGAATTTCTAAAAATCCTTTTAGGGGCATATTCACAACTACCCAAGCTATAAATAAATGCAAAAAAAAAAAGTCGAAAAAAATTTTTTGCTGAAAGAGAATAGGGCCTTAAATAATGAACGGGTATCCTATAGTCGGGAGCTCGACTAAAGCCTTTCCCACTTGTTTTTTTTTTACATATCTTGAAAATGAACAGTTTCTCAAAATCAATTTTAACACCAATTATAGTCAAGACCTATAAGTTTCACCTTTTGTCAAAATTAAATAATGTTTTGGCACATGTTTTATTCACTTTGATTGCGTACGTATGAGGAAAAATGGGTAAAGTACCTAGTCTACTTAATGCCCTGTTCTACAATTATCTCTCAGTACGGTTGTGGGGCTTTATTTCATTCTACTAAATTCTTTCTTTCGAATTCGAATCAAAGCAAAGTAAAACTTTGCGAGCATTTGATGAAATCGTAGAGCGACCTTATCAATTTATGTCATTCAAAGGTCGTCGAGTGTCTTTCCACAGTTCGTGCACATATTTTATTTTAATTTGCTGCGCCTTATTTGATAATGTCTTATTATAGACAAGCCGAGGGTTTATTAAGATTGTGCAAAGTATGTAACGAGGCAGACCCTATATTAATTATTGATCAGCATCAACAGCCAATTCGATAGGATGACTCATAACGATGGAGTGATTTTTACACAATTTTTGTTTTGTTAATAAAAAAAAACCTACACACGAGTCAAGTGAAAAATGCATTTTCAAGGCCCAAAACATCTTATATTCAATATTATGCGATATTTTATTTAATACAGGGATTTTTATAAACCCTTGGGTCGGTAATTGAACTTTTATTACATCTTAATTAGAAAGTACAGGGGTCTATAAGCTTTGTCACAAAAAAAAGTTTTTAATGGGAAGAAGGAGGCGTGGTATACTTCATAAAGTATATATATTCTAGATCAGCATCAACAGCCTAGTCGATAAAGCCAAGTCCGTCTGTCCGCCTGTATGAACGCAAGGATCTCACAGATTATAAGAGCTCTTAAAGATTACAAAATGTTGGTAACAACTGACGTCTGAAAGTAAAAAGAATATCACTTATCTTAAAGAATTATGGCGTAAAATAAATACCTACAAAATAATCTTTAATTTTAATAATTAATAATAAAGTAAATACCGTTATATATTTACTATCATTATTTTATTTAAATTGCATTCAAGTACATTTAAGTACATAAGAGTAAAAAAATGCAGGGTGTTGCTAACGCTGCTCAAAGCTCAAAAGCACCGGTAGGATCATAACAAGACAAATAGGTCATTGTGAATATTGTTCAAACAGCAACTTTTAAAGGCACTTATGATTTGAAAATTTTCAAAATATTTTTTTTTTATTTTGGGCTAAAACAGCAACCATTGTGCTTTGCCCAAACGTATATATCTACTTTATAGCTACTTATAAAACTTTGCAAACATTAAAGAAGAAAGAGAGTGAGAGAGTCTTCTTCTCTAGATAGAGAAGAATGGAGAAGAATGGAGAATGAAAGGCAAAAAGAATTAAATCGTGTGGTGGAAAGAAACTTTTAAATAAATATCTTTAGGCTCGCTTGCTGCGGCTCTCATTCCAAGAGATTTCCAAATAATCATGACTGACCTATAAAATGTCGAAATTTGTGTTAATTGAACTTTGGATATTGACCAGAAAGCTAAGATAATTTAATAGCTATAATAACAAAGTTAATGATCAACGCAAAAATTCATTAAATGGAATATATGGAATAATATAAACCAGTGGTGGGCACGCATGGGCTCCGGGAGCTAGCGGCTGCTCCCGAATTCAGATTTTGTGCCCATCGCTGATATATGTAAACATAAGATTTAAATATCTCACTTTGGCTTTCAATCTTAATGTGCTTAATAATTCTTAAATAATCCACAAAATTACAATAAAATTTAGGGGAAATTATATGAACTTACATTTCTGTCCAAGAAACCAATTAACTCGAAATATTTAAATTAAATTCAAAATTTATTAACTTTTAAACGTTAATACTTAGTAAAAACCTGGTCGTCTAGTCGATTTGCAGTGGCTAATGGCGCCGCACAGTGGGTGTCATTTCATTTTTTGGGTCGCAAAAATCACTTACATACATATATGAAACCAGAAAAGTATTTAAAACATTTAAGGCGGCATACCTGACTGTCGAAGACCCCGCACTTTCTATTGAAGAGCAAGCACAGTTTAATATAAAATAACATAAGCTGCAACAAATATCAATATTAGGGTTGCGCTTTATGCACTTCTCACCTTAATATCTCGATGATATATTTATATTAAAGAAATAATGGAAGACAGCATCAAATTTAACAGACGCTCGATATATGATGTTCTATAGTAGACCGGTGTTAACCAAATTTGGTCAGGATGTATAAGGCTATTCCAGATGCATATTTTTTTTTAAATTCGTTATGATCTCAAAAAACAATTAGAATTTTCGCACTAAAACTTGATTTTTGACTGATCGTCCCTATGGCATAGTCCCTATCTTATAGTGTTTCGATCCAAATTCAAAGCAAACTTAAACTGCGTTTAGTAAGCAGAAACCTACATACCAAATTTGAAGTTTCTAGCTCTTACTATATAGTCTCTGATATCGAGGCGTTCATACCGACGGTCGGAAAGAAGGGTGGACAGACAGACTGACAGACGGACAGGGTTAAACTGACTCGGCTTCGAATCTTTTAACAATTCCCTATCGAATAAATGTATTTACTCTTTACAAATGCTTACCATAACGCGTTTTTCACCCTTTTGTCCCAGTGTGCAGCGTGGCTAAGATGTAAAACAAGCCTAATCTGCTTAGAGGAACCTTCGAACTAGCTTTGTGTGCTTCTTTTTTTAGCTCTTCAGCTCCCATCTCTGGAAAATAAAATAAAACCCACCGGAAGGGTATTCAAATTAAGTAACTTGGGTTTGGAATTTCTATTCTATAAATATAAGCGAATTTATGTATGTTGTATAAAACTGTGGGTCTCTATAAATCAAGTTATTTTGTCTCTCAGCCATCCAATATTATGATGTTAACGATCGCGTTCTCTTATGTTTATTCAACTGGTTGTTATTGCCCTATGAGGGTCTTGTAAAATCGATACGAATCAAATCGTCTACCGTCCTCTGATCTAGCTGAGCTTAATTTACTTATAAATATGTCAAGATCACTCAAGTGGCGCAAGTCGAAACACAAGCGATAGAGATATAAACTCAGACATAGACACTGCTACAAAAGAAGACAAAACCCGAAGCAGTTACAAGCTTTACTTTCACTTGTACAAACACACAGTAAGCTGGCTCCAAGAACACCGGCTTGTCATGCCATCAAACTCATTTAACAGAAGCCTCTGCAGCAGCGAGGGTCATCAACATCTTAGATCTGGAGCTGGCTAGACGACAGAACCGACTCTTGGACTTCAGTTTCCAGCGCTGCTGATTTCAGTAGCATGTCAAGGGGCAAGCCAAGCGGTTCAAGCTATTGAATCCGATTCTCGTTTCGTGCTTATATCGTTCTTGCTCTCCCTCTCTCTCTCTTTCTTTCTATAGTAGTTGTAGAACTGATATTTATATCAGTTTTCCACTTTCGCGCTTCGACATTCCAATATCTGCAAAAATCGCTGCCGATTAATTTGCTGCATGTATCTGCTAAGCAACCGCTTAGAAATTCCAACGATTTTCGGTTATTTTTATACCCGAATTTTCGGATGCTCAGACACGTGAATCGCTGGCACAGCAGCCACCATCAGCGGGAGAGACAATCGAGACAAGCGAGACAACTTAACTGCTATGCTACTTTCTGGGTTTATGGCTGCCTTCTGCTGCTTGGCAGCATCTGTGGCTGCGAGGCCCATTTCCACAAGTGGAGTATCTTGCAAAAGAGCTTTCGGTTCATGCAAGAGACGATGCTAAGGAACAGTTTAGAACGCGCTCATCTAAACTACGGCATTGTGTTCGAATGCCGCACCATGTAAGTAGCCCATGTAATAAGCAAAACTTAAAACTTTCATGCCAATCTCATCTCGTCAAATTTAGCTCCGATATTGATCTTGGTGATGAAGTACATTTCCAATTGCAACTCGGAGACTTGAGTGGATTTCGTCGTTTGGATGCGAAAAAGAAGCTTGCGCTATTTCTACACGGTTGGAATGATCAGGGCAGCAAAGATTGGGTGCAGGAATTGTTATTGAGTAAGTCGAGCAGAATGTAAATTACACTCTCCAAATTTAAAGCATTAACATTATTTTTACTGCAATATAAATAAAATTATTTTGATTTATGGGGAAAGGTAAAACGTGATCTAAAATTGCAACGTATTAAGACACAAAATGCTTAAACGCTAATCATGGACAGTATTATAGGCAATTGTTCTGTTACGGAATAGAAAGTTAAACAATTAAGGCATTAGAATTAAAAAATATGATTGAAAAGTCTCGAAAGCTTAAAAATATTTCGATATTAAATATTTATACTCGATATTATATTATCGATATTAAAATTAATTATCCGGGGTGCCACAGAAATCGCTTTAGCTTGAATTTCACTTAAATTTCATACAAATTTAAGTGAAATTCAAGCGAAAGCGATTTCTGTGGCACCCCCGATATATCAATTTGAAACAATGTACGTCAATCGGACATAGAAAGAGGTATAAAAATACTATGGAGCTAGTTATAAAAGATCTTTGTGGGGTTTTTTTAAAACATGTTCATACCACAAAATTTCTGCACAAATTTCTTACATTTTCATCGATATATAGATCATATCTGTAGCTTCTATTGTTTCGATACTGTGAGAGTTTAATTTTTAGCAGGCTTTAGCGATTTCCCGCTAAACTAGCGATTTTTCTAAAAAAGTCGTAGAACCAAAGTTTTTAGATTTTCGATCAGGAAGAAGTCCTCATTCAAACTTGTAAGCTGTATGAACACTTTGATACAAACAAACAAACAGACAAACTGACTTTTCATTTCATTTTCGGAAGGTCACTAAAAATTTCAAATTAAATTATCTTTTGAATTAAATTATCTTTAATTGCGCTTTTTAGTGTCAAAATTAATGTTTGGGGGATAAAAACTTAAATTTTGTTTAGTTTAAATTGCAAGCGAATGGCCACAAAATATAATTATTTTTTGACCTGTCAATTATAACGCTAGTGTTTTGGGCTCCATTAAAAAAAAACCAAAAAAAATAGAACATTAAAAACAATATTTGTTTAAGAGACTTGAATCAAAAGACAAAGATTTCTCTGGCACCCTTGATAGACTAACGGAATAAACTAAATTGCCTCGTCTGTTTATACTGATCAAGAATATTTACTTTATCTTCTATTATTTATAGTTTGCAATAATGATATTTATATAATAATAATATAATAAACGCATTAAATGTTTAAATTTTTGCCAGCTTGGACGCTTTTCGATAATGGTTACAATGTGTGTGTGGTAGATTGGGGAAATCTGTCGCAGAATGACTATAAAAGCGCCTCGATGTCTATATTTGACGTTGGTCTGACAGTGGCTGGCATAATTATAGCCCTCGAGCGAATGCGACCACGCCATTTCAATCGTCGCAACGTCACTCTGGCGGGCTACAGCTTGGGTGCACATGCAGCTGGATATGCGGGAGCCGTGCTGGATGGAAAAGTGGAACAAATTATTGGATTGGATCCGGCCGGACCACTGTTTACACTGCCAGCAGCAGTTGCCCCCAAGTACCGGCTGGACCAATCGGACGCACAGTTCGTTCAGGTGTTGCACACCTCAAGCGGAACCTTGGGCACCGATTTGAAATGTGGACATGCCGATTTCTACCCAAACGGTGGACGAGCCCCTCAACGCAACTGTATGAAGTTCATTAATCTGCGCGAGATGCAAAACACCAGTAAGTAATAAGTTCATCGCTAGTTATTTTAGCATTAACTCTTTCAATACTGTTTGATAGATCCCATAGCCTGCAGTCACTCAGCAGCTGCCATATTCTTCAGACAGTCAATGGATCCTCAGAGACCATTTGTAGGATATCAGTGCTCCAGCTATCGTGAGTTCACAGCCGGCCGTTGCGACAACAATCGGCGCGCTCGTTTCGGAATTCATTCTCATCGAAAATCGCATGGCAGCTTCTTCTTTGACACCACACCAAGTCGTCAGCGCTGGGAACGCCAGCGAAGCTGGAATTGGAAAAAAGATCGGGCTTTCCCTGTCATGGAGGAGAGTCCACTTGAACGGCAAACTGTCACTCGAACAACAATAGCAGGGGACCTTCAAAGTCGCTTGTGGATGCGTAGGCGAGGTCGGGAACGCAGTCGTTGTCGTTTCAAATATAAGTAGTTTAACAATTTGAAACAGAAGAAGCTCTATAAATATTTAGAGATACCTGTGTGTTATATAATGAGATGATTGCGCGAAAATTGTTTCCGCTTCTTGATTCTGATGTTGTTGGAATGTTTATTATTATTAATACTATTACTATTATTATTATTATTATTTATTGATATATGTCTAATGCTACAAGTACAGAGACTTATTAATTATTGCATTAGTCAAGAAATTATATTATATTAAATATTTAAAATTGACACTTTTATGTTGGGCTCACATAGAGTTTTCTTATTCTAACTTATCATCTAGCAAATGGTTGAGGAATCAATTGGTCCTAAGGATTAGTAATTATCCAACTTGACTTATGAACTGTGACGTGCTTAGTATTTTAAAATAGTCCTAAAGCTGTTTCCATAACCTAACAGCATGCACGAAGAAGTGATTGTGAGACATTGACGATCGATATTCAGAAATGTATTCAAGCTACGGCGCTTGCTGAAAACCATAAATTTATTTGACTCCAAAGAGGTTATTTCAACATTGAATTATTCTCAGCTTTCTTTTTTGGATAATAGATTTTGTGTGCTTTATTATGCCTAGTTCGATAAAAGTTACAAATGGAATGGAAAATTTGTGTACCATACACTAGACCATAATATGAACAATTATTTCGCAAAAAGTTACTGTAATGCAATTATATGTATTTTATGCCATTCGAAAGTACAGTACCGGACAAAAAACACCGGACACTATAAAAGAGTGGTCTTTGGAGTTTTCTTAAAGTTTATATTTATACGACCATAGACAAAACGTAGGTGGCCTAGGGTCTTTTTGAATGATACAAAACTTTTCTTAACCCATTTAGTACCGATTGAGATTTTCGAATTTGAAATAAGTCTACTTTCAAATATGTTTTCCTAGTGGACCGATTTCAACAGAATTTGGCCAGGATGTAGAGGACAATAGAGAATTCCCAATCTGCGAGTTTGATTAAGATACATATATCCAGAATCAACAAAACTATATTTATATTATTAATATGAAAATATCAATTAATTTATGATGAATCGTTTCTATGGCAGCTATATAATATAGTTGACTGATTGCAACCAAATTTGGACAGGATGTAACAGGCAGTCCTTAACATACAATCTATAAGTTTGGTTGAGATACCAAAAAAAGTTTGTCTTAGTAAGCAGTTCCCTTGAGGTGTGAACTTTGAACTGTCTCAGCTATGTTCTGTGAAAATTTCAGTTTTCTAGGCCTAACCGCTTGGACTACACACTGATTGTCGATCAGTTAGCACAAAGAAAACGGGCAAAAAAGGGTATAATGGACTTGTGAAATGTATGTAGCAGGCAGATGTTTTTGTACTTAATAACAGAGTTTCTCTTTTAGATTTGAAAGACTAAACTGCTAAAATTTCTTAGTTAAAATATCGTTCTTAAAATAGAATAGGAGTGACGATACTCGACTTTAGTAATTTCGATCTTAGTGACAAATCAACTTCAAAATTTAACGTTTTAAAAACGAAATACGTGATTTTTCGCTCTGTATGTAATGAATACATAAATGAAAAATGTCATTAAAATTTGTAGAAATCAAGACAAATGAAGTATGTAGACGAAACTATTGTCGACATTGTGGACGCATTGAAGGCACAACACTGAAAGTAATGCAGGTATCCGAAAGGTTCGAATCATATGCACCTTGTTCATACAAATAAGTATACAGTGTGAAGCTAACATATACAAAGAAACTTGTGATAATGTGAAATGTGTTAAAATATGCATACATTTATTTTTAGCTGTACGCTGTGTAAATTGCAGTGCAACACTATCGACTAGATCGTACTTACTTACTTTACTATATATACTTTTTCGTGTGCCAGAGTTCCCTCGAGGTTGGACTGCTGACTTGTCCAGTTAACTGCTCGGCCGCTTGCATGACGTAAGAACGCTTTTAGTGAAAATTGCGTTTTGAAACTGAGTGCAGGTCGCAGGACACTGGTCGAAGAATGCTCTCTAGAAAGCTTACAAGGCGACGCGTAATATTTCATCTTTCATGCTCATTTGCACTTGCACCCATACTTTGAGCAGGTTGTGCACAGTTGGGAATACATGAGGAAGGGGCGTAGAACAATAGCCAAACCGCTCCCCATGTAATCAAAAGAAAACGTTGCCCCAGGCTGAACGCCGCCGTCCTGCAACCGCCTCCTTCTCAGGCGTCACCATTGAGGACGTTTTCAGAGTCGACGACGCGTCGCGCAGCCGGCACCTGCTGCAAGTTATTTACAGCCACTGGAGGGCTTTTTGCACACAAATCCTTGCCAACATCCTTAAAACACCAACCAGGAGCCAAACCCCACGCCATAGTCCGTGCTATACACATCGCCGGAAGCTTTTGATTGTGTTTATGTGTAAGCGTCTATCGCCCAGACAAAAAACAGGAACTAAACGTTTCCCTTATTAAACTAAAGAAACACTTAAATTTGCCACGATAACGGCAGAAATAGTAGCTATATTGACGTATGGAAACTATGTTACTTCATGTTGATTTAAGTCTAAGTCAATTATACCCTGTACCAAGAAGATATTAGCTCAGTGTAAAAGATTGTTAATGACATATGTATATGTATATGTATATGTATGTATATGTACATATACACTACTGGCCAAATTAATAAGTACACTCATTTTTTTTACTATACAAGCTATTGTAAGTCAATTCTTCACAGTAAAAAAATCTATTTGAAAAGTTCGATTAAATTCCGTTTGAATGAGACAAAACTTTCCTTAACCCATTAAGTACCCATTGAAAATTTCGAATTTATGTAAATGTCTCCTATTTCAACTTTTTTCGTCGATTTTATAAAAAAAATGTTTTGATGCAGAGAAATTCTTCAAACAATTCTATTTAGTAGTGACTGCAAAAAAAAAATTTTCAAAAATCTCTTCGCTTGTATTTTTAATTATTTTTTAAAATTTGCTTAAAAGGCACTTATTGTATGAAAATGACGAATAAGTTTCTTTTAAGCAATTTTTAAAAAATTATAAAAAAAAAGCAAAGAGATTTTTGAAAAAAGATGAAAGTATCTTAAGAAACAAAAAAGTTTTTTTTTCAAAGGTTAATTTGCATCTGGTTGTTCCTATGGCAGCTATAAGATAAAGTAATTCGACTTTGACCAAATTTGGTCAGGATGAATGAGACACTTCCAAACATATAATCTGTGAGTTTTTTTATAGTAAAAGTTTTTCAATCTTAGCAATTTCCTGACCTTTCACCCCGAATTCGACTTTCGCAAAGCGCTGTCTTATTGTACGATGAAAATATCTCATCTATGTTGTGTGAAAATTTCATCTTTTTACGCTAAGCCGATTGGCCTACACGTTGATTATCAGTCAGTAATTCATTCAGTGAGTCAGTCAGGATAATAAGTTTCAAACATATACAGTTAGTTAGTTAAAAATAATAGAAACGACAGGCGCATTCAGATTTGAAACCAAATATTTCGATTTTGGAGCAAATTTTCACAATAAAAACCACTGTGCATGGTTTCAGGATAACGGTTCTTTATTTTGGTTTCTCTTTTGGGCTTCTTTCGTAAGAAATATTTGCTGTGTGTACTAATTTGTAGAGACCTCGATTTTGTCTTGGAAAAAATAATAGAAACGCATTGAAGTTTTCGTATTCTCTTGATTCTTAAAGATTGAAATCGAGTTGTAAAGGTAACAATTCATGAATCAAAGATAGAAGAAGAAATAAAATAACTTTTTTTTGGATCTCGTTTTGCTTGTTGTTATTTTGTTTCAGAATGAGTCGTGGAGTACATTGTACCGATATCGAACGGAAACTTATCCTTAATTTTAGAAATGAAGGCAACACAATGTCAAACATTGCAACAACTCTTAAATGCTCCAAAAAAAAAGTGTTTTCGGCCATTAACCACAAAAAAGAAACAGAGACACGCGGAAGAAAGCGCGCAACATCGCAGAAATTTTACGACCTCCTTGTACGAAAATCGAAAATAAATCCCTTTAAGTGATCAGAAGATCTAAGAAATGATTTAAATGCATCAGTCACTAGCCGAACTATAAGAAATAGGCTGATTGATGTCGGTTTAAGAGGCCATAAAGCAAGAAAGGTACCATACCTTAGCAATCAACGGTTAAATTTTGCGAAGGTGCATTTACTGCGTCCAAACTGGAAAAATGTGCTTTGATCGGACGAAGCCAAGATTAATTTGTTTGGATCTGATGGGAAACCCCACGTTAGGCGCCCTAAAAATACTTCCAACGACCCCAGGTTCTCGATTAAAACGGTCAAGCATGGCGGTGGAAACATCATGCTGTGGGGATGCTTTTTTCATGCGGGTGTTGGTCCGATACATTGGATAAAGGATAAAATGGGTGCCGCTGACTATGTCAATATTCTTGACAGTGTAATGCTAACTTATGCTGAAGAGGAAATGCCAATAAAGTGGGAGTTCCAGCAGGATAATGATCCAAAACATTCAACCAAACTGGCTAAAATGTGGTTCATTGAGAACAAAGTTCCCTAGATGGAATGGCCTTCGCAGTCGCCGGACCTCAACCCCATAGAACACCTTTGGAGGATCTTAAAGAAAAGGATTGGTGGCTATAAGCCCAGAAATAAGACTGAATTGTACGAAAAAGTAAAATCCGAATGGTACTCCATTGAACCATCAATATGTGCCAAACTGGTGGACTCCATGGATCGTCGTTGTGCCAAAGTTATTAAAAATTGCGGCACCACAACCAAATATTAAATTTAAAAGTAAATCTTCCAGCATTTGAAACTTGAATATATTTTTTCTTAGATTTAAGCTTGCCGTTTGTATCATTTTTGCAGGCCCAAAAATGAAAAAATGAATTTATGGTATATTAAGTTTTTTGAAAATTATTATTTTGTTACGTTTTAATACATCAATCTATAGACTTTAAATAAAAATTATGAAACTTGAAAAAAAAAAAAGTTCAGTAAACAAAATTTTAAAAAAAAAATCGAAAACAAAATTGACGTTTCTATTATTTTTTCCATAACTGTATATAGACTCCGCCCCGTGCTCGCTTCGCTCGCTCAGTGAGTCAGAGAGTAAGGATAAGAAGTTTCATATACAGAGGTAGTTAGAAAAATGTTCACAGCAAGCATTTTCTTGAGCTTTCAACATTGATTGCTGCTGCTTTTTTGCTAAGATACCAAAATAACGGTTTTGTCACTTTACATCTTTCTACAAATGAAAGAAAAACTATAAATTATAACTGTTCATGGGCTAAAAATAGAAGCAATGAACTGATCCTTATCAATTGTCAAAAGTCTTTACACACATTTATTTCGCGTGAAAATTACTAACACAATGTAAATTCTAGATAAGTCTTTGATTTGCATTGAGTAAGTGAAGTTCTGGTTGATGTTGATCTCTTAATTGGTAGTTAGGCTAACTGTTAACAGTTTAGTTAATGGATAAAATGAAACAAAAAAACAAAGGAGCTATCAGTTGACCATCGAGCCGAGATTGTGACTAAACTTAAAACGGGTACTTCTGCATCTGAATTAGATTTAGTTATAAGGAAGTAGAGGTGGAGAACTATCGATGGTGAACGCCATCTATACTTCTATACGCCGAATATACTTCTTTGAAGAAATGGATCCATATTTCGGTATAACAACGTTTAAAAAATATATGAAATGTATATTACTTCTTTGGTATGACGCCACAAGTATATAAACGCGCAAATTTTCTGGTGGATAACGATAGCGCTCGACCATCAATAGTGCCGATAGCGCCATCGATAGCTCTCCACCTCTATAAGGAAGGCACACTGGGAGATTTTAAAAATAAAAAAAGAACGTGCCGAAAACCTGTTTTGGACCTAAGAGAATGCAGACACATACTAGGGGTTGTACTAACTAATCCCACTATAAGTCTCGCTAAAATTGCCGCATTAAGCATTAAGTTAAGTGCAAAACATCTTTGTGATAGTACAATGCATCGCACCTAAGTTGTTCGTAAAGTAATTGACATTACCCCAAAAAACAAGGAAAAAAATCTCGCATTTGACTTGGAGTACATAGAGAAGCCTCTCAAGTTCTGGTGTGATGTTTAATGGACAGATGAAGTTGTGTTTCAGTTCCAGGGATAATTTGGCAAGCAATTTATTTATCTCCCAAAACAACTGAAAGGGTAATGCAGTCCAACCAATCAACAATTTTGGTGCTGCCAGGTGATGTTCTGATTCAGAACTTCTGAAGCTGTTTGAGCTACTATGGATTTGGAGACTTGGTACCGATAGAGAGTACACTACATCAAACTGGATACCTCAATACCTTAAATGATCACGCATTCACCTCAGCAAATAGACTATTCTCTACGTATGACTGGATCCTACAGCAGGAGCAATGCTCCATGCCACAAGGGTCGAGTTCCAACCAAAAAGCCCCGATCTGAACATTATCGAAAATGTATGGGCTTTCGTTAAAAGTCGAGAGGACCGTTGACAGAGATCGGCGGCGCGACGGAAGTATAGCCGAAATTGAAGAAAATTTGGTCAAAATTAACTCTTGAGCTTGCGCGAAAGAAAATCGTGTGTATTGCGCAGTGACAGTAGCAAGGTGGCAGCGACAAAAAACAGCAAAGTCAGAGAGACCGAGAGCGACAAAAACCGACTGAAATGAGACAACTGCGAAACACAACACAAAAGAGAAACATAGAAGCACTAAGCAAACAATACATAGAGGCACTGTTACCACTTAAAAATATCTTATTGAGCCAAAAACAAACAAAAAATGAGCCAAATTCATTAAAAAGCGCCGAATGTTAAATAACATTGCAACACTGTTAACTTAACAGTGGCACTCTTCTCTGTTAATTTGCTTAACAGAGCTCTGTTGCTTAGCAGCGGAACTGGAGCGAACTTTTTTCTGCGCGCTAAAATTTGAAATGGAAAAACGTGAAATTTTCAAAAATAAATTTAAAAAAATTGAGAAACAATTTCAAAAAAACAAAAAAATCCAAAATTAGGTTAAATAATTAAGTTTATTTTAAAGTTGGTTTGGTGGCAAAATTGAGAAAAAACCAAAAAAAAATTGAAAAACAAATATTAATAATTCGCGAAAAATTCACCAAAATCTCTGATACGAATTTCAAAGCTCTAGCTCAAAAATTGAAAAAGTTGACTTTTTCGGCCAAAAAAACCAATGTCAAAAATTTGACCGAGCGGACGAGAAAAACAAACAAGTTATATCGCCGTTTTATTTCGCCGATTTGCAAACATGCTGCCTCCAATACTCGAATGCGGCATATTTGAAGTGACTTGGAAGGAAGAGGACAAGAGGGTTTTTGCCAAATGCTGGGCATGTTCCCCGAGGCGTCAATATAGAGTTCAACTTAAGCAGACGGGGAGTTTGCACAATCATGTCAAGGTAAGAAAGAGGGGAAGGGGGGGGGGGGGGGGGGGGAAAGACTTGCAGGCCGCATCCATAATAAGTTTAAATTTCTTTCCAGACTCATCATCCTCAACTTAAATATAAAATCGAGCTCAAAAAAAAAAGAGCAACATCAAATTCGCAAAGAACAGCGAATGGAAATTAAGAGGATAAACGGAAAAATAAAAAGAAAAGAGGATCGGGATAGTAAAAAGAAGGAAACGGAGGAGGAGGAGGAATAATTTTAGGCATATCTGAATTTACATGTCCCGGCAATGAAGCCGCCACATTAATGAAGTGAGTGTGAAACGGCGTCTCGACTTGCAAGCCAAAAACGCGTCATTTTGTTTTTTGCAGGTAACTTTTTCAGTTCCCTCGTCCCTGATGCATCTCTGAGGATGCAGCTGAGGATGGATCAATACATATGCGTCACAATGTCGCTCTTCGACAGCACAGAAGAGGAGTCGTAAGTAAGTAGTGTAAATAATATAATTCAATAAATTTTCCATTTGCATTTTTTGCAGCATTGAAATTAGGAGAAAGCGCAAATCGTATCCGATCAGAGGAGGAGTGCCGTTCTACGGCATATTGTCATATTTACGTTTTTTACTTTATTTCATTTCATTTGTACTTTTTTATTTTGAATTTTGAAATTATAAAAATTATTAAAACAGAAAAGTTTTGCCCGTTTTTTCTGCTTTTCAACCAGGCGAGCAGAATTGAGTAGAAAGTTGGAGGTTAGAGTAGAGCAGAAGGCGTTTTGCCATGGGAGCAAGCGAGCGCGCCTGCTGTAAAAACTGCGGCTGTTTTTGGTTTTCTTGTTTTCTAATGGCCGCCTTACCAGCTGTCTGTTTTCTGACAATGAGAGAGAGAGAGAGAGAGAGAGAGAAAGTGATAGCGGCGCTGCTCATGCTCATGAGCGCACGTCATGTGTAAACAATGCAGCATACAACATACTCGTGTATTAAACCCAAGCAAACCTCGGTCAACAAAGTTGTTGATTTCTGCATAAACATATAAATTCCTAATTCTGAACTGATGAAAAAAAGCCGAACGCTCTTTTCAATAAAACCCAGAGCGGCAGAACGTTGTAGAGAGACAGAGCGCACACACGCAACAACGAAAAATGTTCAGTCTTTCTCGCTCATTATCGTTTCTGTGTGGCAGCATGCGCACGCTTCTTAGTGTGCGTGAAATGTAAACATACGGGTTTGATCACCCGTTTCAACATACCCTGTTTTAAATACAAACACTTTTTCTCCTTTTATTTTGTTTATTATTCAATAATTTGGTTGTTAATTATTAAATAGGCTGAAAAATTTAATAAATATATGCCACAACAATTTATAAATACGCTGGAAAAATAAAAATAGCAAAAAGGAAAGAATATAAAAAAAAATGTTTATCTTTAAAACAGGGTATCGGGTGATCGAGCCCGCATTGCAAAAGCGCTGTTGTGTATGTGTACATACACGCACACTAAGAAGCGTGGGCATGTTTACACACTGAAACGATATTGAGCGAGAGAGCGACACACAGCATGCCCATCGTTCTGGTGCCCATCCAAGGCTGAACATTTTTCTGTGCGCTCTCTCTCTGCTATGCTTAGCCGCTCTGGGCTTTTATTGAAAAGAGCTTTCGGCTTTTGCCGAAGTCTCTGGGGTTCCATTGCATACAAAGCGTTTGCGCTCAAAAAAATGCTTGTTTGACGCCTCTATGTATTGTTTGCTTAGTGATAGAAGTGTGTGTGTGTCTGCATTGGAAGCTCGAAAACGTTAACAGAGACGATTGTTGACGAAGCAGCGAGACGGATGCTAACAGAGCTGATCGGTGTTAGCAGAGCTATTAGTGTTGGATATCATTTATATTAATCCAGAGTACCAGAGAACGGCTTGGCGTGATTGCAAAACGTTCATACACAATCAACAGCCTGAATATTCAGCAATTCGGCTCAACCGCTCAAACTTGCATGCGCACATTCATTCACTCTTAAGTTCAAATCACTCAAATGAGCCGAAATTTTTTTGCTTGCTGAGTTTATTTACGCTCGTGCTCAAACGATTCATTTTGGGCGTATGCTCATTCGACACAACAATGATTGTGTTAAATAAAGAATAAAACTCAAAGAGCAAAATCAACTCGTATGAGTTTATTCATGTGCGCAGTCAGAAGCGCTGCCTCTGTCTCTGTCTACAAAAACAAAATACATGCGTTATGTCGCCAGCTAGACGCGCAGCAGATTATTACAAAAACAAAATACACGCTGTGTGCGCCCATGCATGAAGCTCGAAGCTCGGCCGCATATTCCTAAGAAATCGCTGTGCATGTACACGAGTGATGCGTTCGTCAGCATAAGCTAATTTTATTCAACTCTTCGTTTCGTTGAGTGATTAAACACGAGCCAACATTCAAACGCTCAGAAGGCTGAGTATGAACACGATTGATGTGTTTATCAGCATGAGTTGATTTTTACTCAACGCTGTGTTTCGAACAGTGAGTGGAGTTGAGTAAGATTTGTGCGTATGAGTAAATCAAGAAAAATTGTGAATTTTGCAGCTCTCTGGTAAGTACGAAAATAGCAACAAGCAACAGGCAGAAAGAATTTGAATTATTCATAATTTTATAAGAATTTTGTAAGCTGTGAAGATGCTGGTTGACGAGATCATGGCACTGCGTATCGCAGAGTTGCGTCAGAGGGTATAAAGCGTGAATAACAAAACAGATTGTTAGAAAATTTTGAACATGAAGACGAAGAAGACGAGACAATGATGAATCTGTAGCTACAGCTGAATATGGTTCAATGCACAGTAAAATTTTACCGACGCGAAACTTGGTAAGCTCAGCAATGGCAAATAGGCATTGGTTCACATTGAAAACGTAGAGGGCAGTTTGGCAGATCTGATAGCGAAGATATTACCACTATAGCTGCTATAGGAATGATCAGTCGAAAGTCAAAATTTAGTACGAAAAACTTTTTTGTGTTTTAAGATATCTCATCCAATCTGACAGAATATTCATTTAGGATGCTCCTTAACATCCTGACCAAGTTTAGTTGAAATCAATCTACTATATCATATTGCTGCCATTGGAACAATCGGTCAAGAAATAAAGTTTCTGTACGACAATTTTTGTTGTTTCTGGAGATATCACAATTAGACTCGCAGACTGGTTATTTTCAATTGTATTATACATACTTATCAAATTTAGTTCAATTTGGTTTACTAAATCATATAGATGACATACGAACAATTAGTCGAAAGGGCATCAAGCCCTCGGCGTGCCTTCTCTCGTCTGTAGCCGCACCTGTGTTTTCTGTGTTTTAATAAATATTTTATAATTGTTTTAGTATAAATATATCATCAAAATATTACGTACATAACATTTGATATTTTAAGCGATTTATATTATTTTATTTAAGCAGGGCTTGGTATTTCCATAGTAAGTGCGGGTGTCTGACAGTCGAGTATTCTCGACTGAAGCACCGTCCACTAGTTTACATTCAATTTATATTATGTTCCCATCTAAAGTGAGCATGAATGGGTACAAGAGCTAGTTTATTTTAAAACTCTTCTACTTTTCGGTATACAACAGTACGCAAACCCCTCTTTCAACTATTTTTTATGATTTTGCTTTAGCGTATCAAAAGTGATGACCACCGTGATAGATTTTTACAAGGCACTCAAATTATATTTTCATTGTACATCTAAACAACCATCGTATATGTATGTGGGGTTGCATACATATGTGAGCGAGTGGCAGCACTTGACGCTATAAAAACTAATTTGACTCAATAAAAGTGAAACGAAAAAAAATTGGAATCGAATGGAAAATTCAAGGCACATGTTCAGTTAAGCAAACGCACTCGATGTGATGTATCTCATATGAGAAGCTAGAGCACACTGAATCAAGCGCCTGTCGCACGAATCTCCTACCGAGTGTTGGAGTTGAGTTTTGTCGTCGTTGCTGTGTTGAGTTTCCACAGTGAACAAAGAGCGTGTGAAGCAACAGTTGGTGCTTCCAGTCATTGGAAATTCTGATGGGTGGGTTGGGTTGGTTTAATGTGTAAATTGGCTCGAATTATTAAACTGTTTGCTGTTGTCAAATGTTTAGGCCTGTTATTTCTGAAACCGATTTTCTAGCAAACACTCGTATGCACTGACGGTTACAGTATTGGAACAGAAAACAGCTTTAGCTTCACACAAAAGCAGCAAATTCAACAGAGTCAATATCACGAATGATGTAACCAAATTCTATTGTATTTTGGTAGCCAATTGCTTTCTGTCCAGTCTGTCTTTCTGTACTTGTAGTCACCATCTCTGCAACTCTGTGAGCTAAAGATAAATAAAAATTGGCTTGTAAATTTCTATATAACAAGCAGATCCAGTTTATTATAAACTATAGAAATTTTCCTTCCTTCTTAAGGGGATCTTTTAGTTTACAAATTTTCTATCGATTTTTTTTCATATTTTTTGGCTAACTTGAGGTCTAGTTATGTCTATAAGACACCAACAAACAACAACACACAAAACACTTGCAGAACGCAAGGAGCATGGCTCGGTATACAGCTGTTTCAAGAGATGCCAATCTCTATCATCAGTACCGTTTGCTGACTTGACCAGCGATCTCAGCCTAATGTCACTTCACAGCTATTTTTTCACTTTTGAGACCTAAAATTCACAACTGGTTTTGGCTTCTCAAAAGTGAAGCATTTTTGTGAAGCAATGTTAATTTTAATGCAAGTAAAGTCGAATCTTTAAAAGCGTTTATCTCGAAACCATGTTTTGCAAACATTTTTTGATTTTGATGAAATAAGCGCCACGATGCAGTTTTAATGGCGCAATCGTGTGAGCCTCGATCAATGGCGAAAACAAACTTTACCTTTTTTTTTTTTGTACACTGGACTAAAAAAAAATACGGCTAAAAATCGATTTTTCATTTATAAATGCCTGCCATTTATTAAAAAAAAAGATGCAGTTAACTCTTCAAATCTTGTGAGCATAGAATGTGCTTTTTTCTAATATCCATTTTTTTAGATTTGTAATATATTTAATAACTTTTCCTACCAAATACAAAAAACAGAATTAAAAAGTCCTTACGCTTTTTCCTTCCAAGATTTATAAAAAACACATGTAAAATTCGGACGTTTAAACTAGAAGACCCCCTTTAGTAAAAAATAAAGCAATATACACATCTCGGGCAAGCATGTTTACGTTGACATATTGAAAAACACTATGCTACCATATGGCTCTTGGGAAATGCCATTATAATGGACATTTCAACAGGACAATGATCCAAAACATACGAGCAAGCTCGCCAAACATTGGTTTGCAAACGAAAATATCGATGTGATGCAGTGGCCACTTCAGTCTCCAGATCTTAACCCGATTGAAAACTTATGGGGAGATGTGAAACGGTTTGTGGCAACTGCAAATCCGTAAAGTAAAGCACAGCTTTGGCAAGTGGTAAAGGAAGCATGGACACAAATTCCATTGAAGCGTTGCCAGGATCTTATTGATACCATGCCTCGCCGGTGCGAAGCAATTATTAAAAATAAAGGATTCAAAACTAAATATTAGACATAATAAAATATGGAGAACATGTTAAATCAATTTTGAATAAAGTTACATCATTTTGATTACCTTAGTTTTTAACGAAAAGCCAACTGGATATTAATTAAAATATGTTTATTAACCTGCTCAATATGTAGAACTCAACTGCACTCATATTTTCACGCACGCAGCTGTACATGTAACTTACTCAAAAACAGTTTTTTGCCAATCGTCACATTTCGCTAAAACGTCCCTATTATTCGTACCTAGCAAAAATTACTTTTTTGCGCAATGCCGAATACACCTTTGAAAAGTTGAAAAAGTATTTAAAAAAATGGACGCAGAGACAATTGCTGAAAATATAAGAGAAAGCATTGTTCAAATGGACTTCGATCCAAAAAAAAACCAGCAAACCAAGCGGCGACGTGCAAGCAATTTTAAAGAAAAAAATGTCCAAAAAGCTTTTATTTTCATTGCGCAAGTCATCGGCTTAACTTGGTCGTAAATGATCTCAATTCTGTTTCTGAAATAAGGAATACGATAGCCACCGTTAAAGATATTCAGGCCTGTTTCGGTTATATTTATTATATAGCATTTAGTGAAATGCATTTATTCACTTTCCATTTAGGCTAAGTATTCAAATATCCTCGTTTTTCACTTTATCGGACTTAAACTCATCAACTCAAAGTGAAATAAATCCGTAGAACTTCGCCGAAATGATATTAGAGCATGTTAAAGAAATTCACTTCCGCAAAATCTTACCGAAAGTGAAAACCGGAACAGGCCTGATTGAGTTTTTTTTAGGAATCGCCTATTCGTAGACAACTCACACAAAATATTCACTAATTCTGCGCAACAAGGTGGTGAAGGCAACTTGTCTTACACAAAAAGTGCGTTTCAGTCACAAAGTCCAGCTTTAAAAAAGTATTTGTTATATATTCCTTTGTATAATTTCAAAATATTACTTTATTGCGTCAGTTGTTAATCAACTGTAAGCTTAAGATAACAACATAATTAAATGCTTTGAGCATGTTCAAAATATTTTGAGCTTCATAGATTAACTGTAGAGTAACTAAAATAGCCCAAACTCTATTGATCGAAATTAATGTTCCAAGAATAATAGACAAAGAAAAATGTAGATCCCCAATATTCAAAAAGAAAATTAGCTTCAATGACTTAAAGCAGGGACGGGCACGCATGGGCTCCGGGAGCTTGTGGCAGCTCCCAACTTTATTTCGGCCTATTCGGCGCCGTGAAGTCGCACAAAAGCAACAAAAACAAAGCTCAGCTCGAGTCGAGGCATTTTATGACCGTCATAAGAAACAGCAACAACAACAATGCACGCACGACTCGCGAGCAAACTAACAACCATAATAATCAACAACAGCAACGCAGCAAAGACGCTTGTGTGTTTGTCTGGCTCGCGCTGACGACGCGCACAGTTCACAATTCTGATACACACCGGAAAATGAAAAATAATTTTTTGAAAACAATTATATTTTTTATGTTTTGAAAATAATTTTTTAATATAAAAACCTTAAAAATGAAACAACAAATTTAATAAAAATTTTGTTTTAGGTGCCAAACATTTTTTTTGTTTCCACAAATTTCACAAATTTCAACTTTGATAGCCCATAGGTAAGCATCTAGGGGGCGTGTCACTTTTCTTGAACGTTTATTTCATAGGTTGAAGAGTTATCTATTATATGCCATTTTAATTATTTGATTATCTCATTTGGTTCAAAAGTTACGATTTTTGCAATGCAAAATGAGCAATGGCCCCACTGTGCGGCGTGACGTGTTCTTTTGTACACTGAATGAAAAAATAGATTAGGTATTGAGAGTGTGTGATTTTTACCAGCTGTGTTTGTATTATAATTATTTTGCGACTTGTTGATTATAAACTTTTTCAAATAAAATTAATTATGACTGAGAAAATATAATTTTCCGAGATTAAGACTCATTAATTTTTTTCAGTGTATTTTTTGCTCGCACTTTTGGATAGGTCGTCAAAGTAGGTAGACTCGAAAGGGTTTTCCCGAGTTCAGATTTTGTGCTCAACGCTGCTGTATATAAAAAAATCACTTTTTAATAAAAAGTTTTTATGTATCCCCTTATATTCCGGGTGCCACAGAAATCGCTTTCGCTTGAATATCACTTAAATTTCATACAAATTTAAGTGAAATTCAAGCGAAAGCGATTTCTGTGGCAGCCCGGATTATTTGGGAGGGAAATATTTATATTTTAAAAACATTTTTAAAGCGAAGCCAATTAGGCTTAGCTGAAATGTATCAGGTCCTTCAGCAGGTACTGATTACTGATAGATCACAAGTAAAGTTGCGAACAATTATATTACAGAGGCCGAGCAATATCAACCACAGAACATATATGTACATATGTACATACATACATACATATGTATGTATGCAC